>CM040742.1:24279130-24800987 GCA_022829145.1 Albula goreensis
CACAATGATGGAACTGTCAAGTACTGAGGCAAAAAATATGGACATTAGTTGACGTTTTACCAATACTATAAAATCTGTAAATATAGCTGCTTTGATTATTTTCTTTTACCAGCACAGACACAACGCACATAATATTTTAATTGTATGTGCAGGGACTGTCCCTCCGGGCAACTACTTGACAATACTGATTATTTATAAACCGGTAAATACTGAAAAGTACCTTTCCTTTCCAACTTTTTAACTGGCCACTGGGGCCAACAGGTCATTGAATTTGAGGCCCATATGGGTTCTGAAGACCAAATTTATGGTGTTTCACAATTATAGACTTTGCATTTTAAATTAAAATCACATTGTTAAAATTCTTCAGTACTGTGGTTTAGGATTTGCCCATTTGATCTGCTCTTACTGACCAGCTTTCATAATTGAATGTATAAGCACATTGGGGCATTTCTTGGCCAATGATCACGAGAGTTTCACATTGACTATGTTGTTATTTTCTGTGTGAATCTGGGTTTGCTGTCCTCAAGTTTAGGAAACTGGCAATAGGGAGTCAGAGCATCATATTCAAGGGTTCCGTTAACCATGAATTTCCTGTCATTTTCTGATTTCTAAAATTCTAACCACACATAATTGTAACCACTTAACCTCCCAACCCCTTCCCCCCAAATCCTGGATCTGCAACATAACTTACTTTGCACCCTCCTGGCTGGCCACACTGCTCTTACACAGTCAAGATCAAATTCCAGACCAGAGGGCACATCACTGTACCAAGGACGAATACAATAATTCCCCACATATGGTTCCTATCAACAATATCTGAGATATGATATCTGTAAGGTACTGCTTTATATTACAAGTATGTATTGCTCAGAATAACACTGAAAGTTGAAACAAACATCTTGAATAAAAACTTGAAAAAGCTGAACCATCCAACAAGTTAAAAATGTCAATGATAAAAGCGTAATTATTTTTCAGAATGAGTAATCTCAAATATTAGAATCCTAAAAGGTAAAATGCAAGTTCTACAATGCAGATAGGTGCCTAAAAAGTTCTCATTGCTTCACACTGAAAACGGTAGAGGTGAAATAGCCATGCATAATTGAGAGAATATTAATAGTGACAATATTATAAATAAGACCTCCTACTCTGTCATTTTAATTAAAAATGCCTTCACATTGCTGCAGTGGCTTGGGTTTTTCTTGTCACTTACAATATTCATAATGCAGATTCTCTTGTGATGAAAAGACACTGTTTCAGTCCTACTTTATCGATTCTGTTATGAGATGCTTTATCATGCTGTGTTGTTTTTTATTACTTCTATTACACCCTCATAACGATATTCATTAAATGAATTATTTCAATAAATAAAATTCTATTTCATGATTCACTCCCCTTGCAAACAACCTGTAGGGACACAATCAAGGGGACATTCATTTTTCCTTTACTAAAGGAACTCTCTTTGCTGTTCTCAGCCTTTTTCAATTGGTGTTTTATTTATGTTTTTAAAAACATAACCACTCAAACTCACTGGAGGCATTATTTAAGAGTTACCTACAGATATGCATTATACTCTTGAGATCATTCAACATGATCTGTGCATGTATAATCACCAAATCCAGTCCAGGTTGTGTAGGTTTCAATCATTGCACATTGACCATTACATGGTCCCTGGGTTGGTGCATTGCAGATCAGGCTCTCACCCTTCCATTCAGGCTCTCCACCCTCCCATATCTTGTGTGTGGAACAGGAGCCACCCTTCATAAGGCCCACACAGGCTATATCTGTGGAAGATATGATAGCATGCACCTAACGCATTACTGTACAGAGGCTGTATTACTAAGTTATCACAAAATATACACATGTTTATGTGTATAAGGAGGATATATATATATATATATATATATATATATATATATATATATATATATATATATATATATATATATATATAGTATAAGGAAATGTGTTTACCTTCAAGCTATAATACTTAGGAATATCACCAGAAATATTTAAAGCATTTCATATTTATAAAGGTACCACTAAAGATGAAGTTGTCAAGGTCAGATTTTCCAACCACAGACTTGCCATTTTTTCTAACCTTGACTAGGGTGGTGTAATACATACAACCTCTTTATGTCAGTATTGCTATGTTTTGTGATGTATTTTTGTCTCGTTCTTGTTTGGCTGTCTTTGTGTATTTTGATTTCCCTTCATTTCCGAAGTCCGTATGCTTTTGTTTCCGTGTTTCCTTTTGTGTCTGCCCCGCCTTTCGCCTTGTTTCCCTGATTGCTCATGTGTTTCACCTGCCTTGTTGTACACCTGTGTCTTGTTACATGTCTGCATTTATACCCCGCTTTGTCCTTTGTTCTGTGTGAATTCATCTCAGTGGGTTTACTCCCGCTGTGTCACAACAAGCCTTTCTGTTCCTGCCTGAATATCTGTTGTAACTTTTCCTGTTTTTTGATTTTTGGATTCTGATTTTGGCTGATTGCTGAGTTTTGCCAATATCAAACCTTTTGCCTATTTTCTCGTCTTCCCTTTCTGGATTGTGTTTTTGTACCTTTGCCGAATCTGCCTGGTTTTGACCTCGACCTGTTTTTGACCCTGAGTTTGGACTTGTGTTTTGATCTTGGCTGCAGTAAAGAATGGTTTATTTTATGTCTGTCTGGTAAGCAAATGGACATGTGTTTCTTTCAATTTATCTCCAACACAAGAATACAAAATAGTGTATAGAAAATTCAGATACCCTCTGTGCGCCATACATATTATATGAAGCGTTTTTGCCATTAGGGCTTCCCGTAGGCCAGTGGTCTTCTAATTCAAAGTCTTTTCACAGAATTATTAACATTGTATTGTATAGAACTTTAAGCAGTTAACCATCTAGCTGGCAAGCAGAGCAGTGTAGAAGTCACTAGTTATAATTAATCTTGTGAACATGTGAGAAATACCTTCTAGCCAATCATATTTAATGTACACCTTGCATAGCATTGTTGGATGGACAACAAGTAAAATATTATCACATTTTTCCATAAAAATCCAAAATTAAATTTCCATTTAGAAACAATTATAACTTAACCACCACACACATTAGCCTCAGTTCGGCCCCTGTGTGCTGTTGGTGTACATTTGTCAATCCACAATTCTACTTTTGGTTCTCTGGGACAAACATTGACAATATCAAGGAGGAAATATCCCCAATGCTAACACACGCTTCACTCACGTAGCTTTTCTTACAGTTTCCAGTGAGACTTTCATTTATGATCGTACTCACACCCATGCAGTTCAGGCACATCAGTATGCAAGACAAATATCAATGGCAGCCATGATGAAGGCCAAGGGAGCCATTTGCCCATCTTCTTCCAATCACTGTGGCTACTCGCTACAACTCCGGCTTATTCTTCCAGAAAGATAACAGCAATAAAACGCAGGTAACGTAAAGTATTCACGCCTTATTCATAAGTTAGCACTGGGTACAATTTCACAAACTAAGAACATAAAGACATTTGCCTTGACAACCAAAGCATCCAAACACTAACCAAACAGGGTCACTAACCATTGCATTTGGCTGGTATTTAAACAGTACTCAGTCTCCAAATATTAATAGCCCCTGACTAGTTAATTGCAAAATTTTCAAACCTTATCACGATCTTAACATTGACCTCTTAAAAATTCTCCTTTGCAAGAGAGAACTACCATTAATAATAATAATAATAAGTTACAGCAGGAAGTCAAAAAGCTACAGTGCAGGAAACTAACTACTGAACTGGTACCAAAATATGTGCTTTTTTCTCAGAGCATCTCAGAGCAAACGTAATCCACATATTTTGAGCTAGGCTAGATATCAATGTACAGACATTTGCTTTAGCTGTGGCAAACTGGCCAGCCAAATAATTTTTATTTTATTTTAGCAAGCTGTTAGTTTTCAGTTGTATTAACTAGCTGGATTATTTACTTGCTACAGACTTTTATTGATGAATACTTAAAACCAGAGCCAAACCTATACAAACTGCCAACTTACCTATCAAGCAGAAGCAAAGCTGTCTCTGCATCAGTCTTCAGTCTGTACAGATGAACTCCATATCCAGTTTGTTTATAAAACATGAACAGTGCTTTTACTTTGACATCATGCCGAAGACAATTTAATGTTCTTTGTCTCATGAGTGTCTCAGTCTCTCATGAGGACATAAAAAAAATAAATGGGTTTCTCAGAAGTCAAATACAAACTTAAAATTGTCAAAGTAATTTGCTGACATTTCATGATTTCTCATGAATCTAAATTGGTGATTTTGTCAAAGGAACTTATTTTAATAAAGCTGCCAGGCTGGCTGAGCTCTGCACCATAGGGCTGGACACCCTCAGAACCGAGACTGGGTGACTCAGAACTGAGACTGGGTGCCCCAGAGGGTCAAAGCCTGTGAAATCACTGTTGTCTTCCTTGTCAGGCGGTTTTAATAAAATAAAGCATTTGAAGCTCAGGCACACTAAAATAGACTAGAGGGCTGGTGATTCAGCTTGACTGGTGAAATTAGCTCACTTGAGTGAACACACAGTACACCATGTTCAGTCAGTGTCCCCTCCACCACACTTTTTGCCATGATTAACACCAGGTATGGAGAGGAGCCTAGTTGGTGAAACTCTGATGCGATTTGACAGCAGTAATGAACACTCACCAGCTGAATGGACATTGAGCCTGATGGATTGTCACATGACCTCAAATGGTCTTAGGCATGTGAAATCTTTCCCCTCTCTGAACAAGACAGTGGTGGACACATAGAGGCAGACCGGTTAGAATGTAATTGCCTTAATAGATGAGGAGTGCAGCACTAATAAACAGGCTAAACTACTAAATCTTAACACAAAAGACAGAGGTAATTAAAGATAAATGGAGGGGGAGTGGTGTGTAAATATCTGGCTGGCGAGTTGTTGTTTTAGTATTAGTATTAAGTATTCTGTCGAAAAGCTTGGTAGCAGAACAGCATTAACCTTGGGCAAGATTCGGGCATATGAAATTCAATCAAAACAGACTTTACTTTTAAGTATCATTTTCATAACATTTAATAAATATTTTTTCCTTCGTTATGTGATTCCAGCTCATGGTTTTGCTGTTGACTAGCCCTGCACGTTCACACGGGGCTTTCATATTGATTTTATCTGTGCTGACATTCTTGTGGAAGTGGAATATGTTTACATTCAGCCCAGTGATGAGCATTCTGAATCACTTTGGTGAACCAAATCATTTTACATTGCATTACATTATAGGCATTTGGCAGACGCTCTTATCCAGAGCGACTTACAACACAAAGTGCATTTCTTTGGGAACAAGATTATTAAAGTGCTAGGGAAGGGTACAAGTTCAAGTGCCAGTAGGGTTAGAAGGGCTGAACCCTATGGATGACCTGTTGAGGGAAAAAGAAAACATAATTAACAATAGCTCTGGAACAACAATTGTAATCACCCTAAAGGTAGCTACAGCAAACAACTAAGACTAAATCGGAGAGCTAGGGAGAGAAGGAGAGAGGTGCATCCTGAAGAGGTGAGTCTTCAGTCTGCGCTTGAAGGTGGGCAGACTATCTGCTGTTCTGACCACCGTGGGAAGGTCATTCCACCAGCGGGGAGCCAGAACAGACAGCAGACGTGACCGGGAGGTGCAAGCATTGAAGGAGGGGGCACCAGGCGCGCTGAAGACGCAGAACGGAGTGCGCGGGCAGGTGTGTAGGGTCTGATAAGCTTCTGAAGATAGGATGGAGCCATCCCCTTGACAGCAGCTGGAAGGCAAGCACCAAAGTCTTGAATCTGATGCGAGCCGAGACAGGTAGCCAATGGAGGTCAGCGAGGAGGGGAGTGACGTGGGTGCGTCTGGGAAGGTTGAAGACCAGACGAGCGGCAGCATTCTGGATGAGCTGCAAAGGTCGGATGGAAGATGCTGGAAGGCCAGCAAGGAGGGAGTTGCAGTAGTCCAGGCGGGAGAGTACCGTCGCTTGGACAAGCAGCTGTGTGGAGTAGGTGGTGAGAATTCTCCTGATGTTATACAGGAAAAATCTGCACGCCCGACTCACCGCTGCGATGTTCTCGGAGAGGGTCAGCTTGTTGTCGAAGACCACTCCGAGGTTCTTAGCACTGGAAGACGGTGACAGGATGGTGTCACCCAGGGAGATGGAGAGGTCCAGCGAAGGAGAAGAAGGAGCAGGAAAGAAGAGGAGCTCTGACTTGTCTGGGTTGAGCTTAAGATGGTGGGTGTCCATCCAGCTCTGAATATCCTGGAGACAAGCAGAGATCCGAGTGGAGACCTGTGAGTCAGAGGGAGAGAATGAGAGAAAGAGTTGGGTGTCATCTGCATTACAATGATAGGACAAGCCATGGGCAGAGATGACAGGACCAAGAGAACGAGTATAGAGAGTGAAGAGCAGTGGACCCAGAACAGAGCCTTGAGGAACTCCTGTGGCAGGCGGATGGGGTGCCGATACTGCACCGTCCCAGGCAACCTGAAATGAGCGACCGGAAAGGTAGGACTCAATCCAGTCAAGGGCGGTGCCACCGATCCCCAAAGCAGCCAGCGAAGACAGGAGGATGGAGTGGTTGACGGTGTCGAAGGCAGCTGACAGGTCCAGGAGAATAAGAACAGAAGAAAGGGAGGCTGTCCGTGCAGTGTGGAGAGCTTCACTGACAGAGAGAAGTGCAGTCTCAGTCGAGTGACCGGGTCTGAAGCCAGACTGGTGGGGGTCCAGCAGGTTATTCTGAGAAAGGAAGAGAGACAGTTGATTAGAGGCAGCACGCTCAAGAGTTTTGGAGAGGAAAGGGAGAAGGGACACAGGGCGGTAGTTATGAATAACAGAAGGGTCCATGGTGGGTTTCTTCAATAGTGGTGTGATGTGAGCCCGCTTGAAGGAAGAGGGGAAGCAGCCAGTAAACAAGGAGGTGTTTACAAGGTGGGTGATGAATGGGAGGATGGCTGGGATGATAGTCTGGAGGAGGGGTGAAGGGATGGGGTCAAGAACACAAGTGGTAGGACGATAGGAAAGGAGAAGCTTGGAGACGTCAGTGTCGGTAAGAGGAGAGAAGGTGGAAAAGGACAAGGAAGATGTGGAGGGGGAAGAGGGGGGAGGGGGAGAGACAGGCAGAAAGGTGTTGCAAATGTCTGAAATCTTACCAACAAAGTAAGATGCAATGTCATCTGCAGAGAAGCAGGATTGAGGTTGAGGAGGAGGGGGGCTGAGGAGAGAGGAGAGAAGGGAGAAAAGCTGTCGAGGATTAGAGGAGGAGTTGTGAATCTTTGATTGAAAGAAATTAGCTTTAGCGGTGGAGACAGAAGAGGAGAAAGCAGAGAGGAGAGACTTGTAGGACAAGAGATCAGAAGGCACCCTAGATTTCCTCCACCTCCTCTCAGCTGCCCGAAGCTCGGCCCTGCTGATTCGGAGGATGTCGGTCATCCATGGGCTAGGAGGAGAGGAACGTGCTGGCTTGGAAATTAGAGGACAGAGAGAATCAAGAGCTGAAGATAGAGAGGAGAGGAGAGAGGAAGATGCAGAATCAGTGGGGAGTTTAGAGAATGAGTCAAGGGAGTGGAGAGAAGCAAGGGTAGCAGATGCAAGAGAGGAGGGAGACAGGGAACGCAGACTACGACACACAGAGACAGACGGGGTGGGTGCAGATGAGGGGGAAAGGGGAGGCAGAGGGAGAGAGAAAGAGATGAAATGATGATCAGATGTATGAAGAGGGGTCACCACAAGATTGGAGGAGCAGCAGTTCCTCACGAAGACCAGGTCGAGGACATTACCGGCTCTGTGAGTCGGAGGAGAGTGCTGCAAAGAGAGGTCAAACGAGTGGAGCAGTGGAAGAACGGCAGCAGACTGGGATGACCCTAGGTGGATGTTGAAATCACCTAGAAGGATCAGCGGGGTGCCATCTTCCGGGAAGGAGCTGAGCAGGGAGTCCAGCTCATCCAAGAAGTTGCCAAGGGGCCCTGGGGGACGATAGATAACAATAATAAAGAGTTTAGCAGGGCATGTAACAGTAACAGAATGGAATTCGAAGGTGGAAATGGAAAGGTGAGGGAGAGGAGAAGCAGAAAATTTCCAAGAATGAGAAATCAGCAAACCAGTCCCACCACCTCGGCCAGATGGCCTTGGAGTGTGGGAGAAGGAGAAGGAAGAGGAGAGGGCTGCAGGAGTAGCGGTGTTGTCAGGTGTGATCCAGGTCTCAGTGAGAGCAAGGAAGTCGAGGGAGAGGTGGGAGGCGTACGCTGAGATGAAGTCAGCCTTCCGCGCAGCAGACTGGCAGTTCCATAAGCCCCCTGCCACAGAGAGGGCAGCAGAGGGGGTTGCTGAGGGGTAGATGAGGCTGGAAGTGTCCCGTCGTCGAGCAGGGCCACGACGATGGAAGCACCTCCTGCGTGGGAAAGAGCAGATAACAGGGATGGGAAACTGGCACATAACAAGTAGCGGTGACAAGGACTTGGGAAGGGTAGGCACTGGCCTTCCTCACTGGACTCCCACAGGTGGACTCCCTTGTCTTTGTGCGACTGGGTCTTCGTGCGACCACGCTGCCGCACACGCTGCCGCTAGGCTACGGGGGAGGGTACAAATACAGCAGGGAAAACCGGAGGGAGCGACGCTATAGGCTGCTACTGACGAAAGTACACGCCCCTACTAATTACCAAAACAATAGCAGCCGATGACCAAGCAATTACCCTGTTAACAACTGGTTTCGGTTTAACTAAATACTCTAACAAACACAGTTGCACTGGGGAAAAAACAAAAGGTTAGATACCAAAGCAAAAGAGGATTAAAAACTAATAACCACAGATTGACAAGTCAAACGAAAAGGATAAACAAACTAACCTGACAACAGATACAAACAAACGGTACAGCTAATTCAATCTAATCAATCTGACAATGAAACAAGTACTTAGCCTGCTCTAGCTGAAACTACAACAGATCCTGAACACCTGAAGTAATGCACTTTTTTATTAAGGAAAAACAAACCTGGGATTACATTCAAGGAGTGAAGAGAAAAAGCATGTTGAAAGTGAGACAGTGAAAGTGAGCCACAGCCAACTATAACATATTTGTAATATGTTTCATAAATGCAAACATACTCTGTAGCGATGTTTAACATTTTGCCAGTCAATACGATAAAATACAGATTTATAAAATTTGTAAAGTAACCATGCAATCTGATTTAATATTTCCATATATGTTCAAGTCTCATTTGATGACCAAACAGTGATTCATTATTACTGAGTGATGGCTGCACGAGTAAACATGTGGGTGACAAGAAATTTTTAATGAGCACAACTCACAAAGGAAGCATTTTTGTTTTTAAAACTATAATATATACACTGAAAGATCACTTCCTGATGAACACCTACCTAATGGCTGGCTGGTCCCCATTTTTTCCTCGGAACAGCCTGAACTTGTCAGGGCATGGACTCAACAATGTGTCGAAAATGTGGCACAAGGATGCTGGCCTATGTCAAGCCCAGTGCTTGCCAGCTGTTGCAGATATTGCCATGTGGTGTGTGTGTGTGTGTGTGTGTGTGTGTGTGTGTGTGTGTGTGTTAGTATATTATTGTTTTAGTAATGTTTATATTCAGGTAGTTATGCAGTTGCATTTGCTTTATAATTAATACAATGAGAGTGGGATTTGAATCAATCAAGTAATATCTGACAGTTTCAGCTGCAGCTGTGATGTTTACTGGTCATGTTTATTATCTTGGGGGTATGTGGCATTATTTGTAGCCTTGTGCTGAATGTAAGCATCACAGAAAAATGTCATTTACCAAAAGACAAGTAAAGGTCAGATAAGATACATTTTCAGTCTTCCTGTGTGCTGTTGCTTTGATCGACATGGACTTCTTTTTTCGGAGGAACAGTTTGGAGCTTTCAGGCACACCTCGCTGCCATTTAAAACATCAAAGTAAAGCAACTGGCTTATCAGATGGCAGATAGACACTGGCCTGAAATTGCAAAACAGAGATTTCACAATTAAATATGTGTCCACATGATTAAAGCAGAGTTAATGTTAGGTTTAAAGAGATGAGTTAGTTGCCATGCCTAGTACTTCATTAATTAATCTGCAGGGATACCTTAAGAAATAGACCCATGTTGCAGTGGATGGTGTGTAATATGGAAACCCATAAATTAAAACAAGTCTTCTGAGGGTGAGAAGGGCAGGGAAAGATTGAAGGTGGTTAAAACACAAATCTTCATAATCCCCTTCCAATATAAGATGAATACATGAATACGCTGCAAAGTGATTAGCTAAAGACAGCTAATTTGTAGGAGCATGCTGTGAGTCAGATTGCGGCTCACTCATTGCTTTAGTCTTCATGTTTGTCCTGGAAAAGCAAATGTACACAGTAATTATGGACTCCTGAGATGTATTTAGTTTATACTTTTCATTTCTGTAGACACTAGAATTTGAAACACTTCTTTGTAAAACCACTGCATTTATTTGAGCAAATATTCATAAGTATCTGTTGTACTGGTTGAATTTCACACTGGTTTGCAATTTTTGTTAACAACAGGACCACCTGTGGGTTTCCTATTGTCAGTTCAGTTGTAATTGAAGAAGTGAAGGATGTTGTTCAAAATCTAAAGTGAAAAATAAGTCAAAAGAGATACATGCAAAAATGTATATTTTATATATGTATTATTATACAATAAAACAAATATAATATTGGCAAGGTTATTCAAAACTCTTAACATGGAAGAAAATAAAAACAACTAAGAGGTGACATTGATTGAGAAATAGGAGCAATCAATAGCAAGCTAAAGCCAGAGTCATAGATAAAACACATGCATTAATTATTAAATCAAATACAAGCTAAAGCCAGAGTAACCACATGATCAAATGACTATGGCTACAACTAGCTATGTAGCAACAAGATGAATTTTCTAATATTGTTTAAAAGCAATGCACCAGTGTCTTTATATGTAACAAAACATTTTTGCACATCCCCAATGTGGTGGGCCTGATTAAAAGCTCTTGGCTAAATCATAACACTTCTCCATCGTTGTCGTGGACTGCAGCAACAACACTTTGAGGATCTGACGTGATTCTTTTTCAATCTGTCAAACCCTCAACCTTCTCTTGGGAAAAGGTATCTGAAAATACTACAAAAGGACTCTGATCTCATTTAATCTTAACAACCCTCCACTAGATTGGTTAAGGAAGGAATGTGAGATTAAAACAGTCTTTAGAATTGTACAGAGTAATCCGAAGGCTATTTTACCTTTTGCTGCCATCTGGTATTTCTTAAAGGTGTGGGGATTAACTGTTCAGTAGATGAAAGGAGACCCTATTCACCTCTGTCACCAATATTGACAGGGAACAACCTCAGGGTTAAATTCACATAAAAGTACAGGACATCTTCCTGATTTACAGCTTATCAGAAAGCTAACCTAAATCCAGCCCACAACCAGTTCTTCCCTTCTTGAATTGCATTAAAGGTATAGTACAAAATGAAGAATACTGACACCTGTTATATGTCTCCACTCTCAATTTTGTTGCATAGTTGATGTAGTTTATAACAGCAAATTCTCCCATTCAACACAGCCCAGATTTGCTGCAGAAGCTAAGTATGCAGCACTTAAAATGCCATGATTGCATACTCCTTTTGTTGACACCAATGAAATCATTATTCTTATTTGTTGTGTTCGTTTTTCTATCTCCCATGGAATTACAGCAAAGGAGATGGATTGTTGAGAAAGAGGGAACATTATATTCACATGTAACATTTTAAATTTCTGATAGCTTTATCCTAAAAAAAAGTTTTTAACTGTGTGGTATTTATCTGAGCTGTTCTTGCTTCCATCATTGAACTCAGAATCCTCTTGTTATACAGGCACTGTTCTGCAGACTCTGAAATTACACAATGTGCTGGGCACTGCATCGGAGGCAGCCTTGCAAGAGAACACACACTGCTCCGCCAGCATCATCTCAAATGATTTTCAATACAAATCTGCAAAGAAATTCACTCAGGCTTTATGCGGCAGAATCTTATAGCATCGACAAGGTCAAGCAGAGCAGAAGGAATCGCAGGCCACAAAGTGACCACTCATATGAAATGTCAAGGTTGGTTTAGAATTCAATTGTGGGCTGATACATACATACATCAGATGTAATGTATACTTTACAATTTGTATACCACAAAAATGAAACCCTCTGACAATTCTGAATATACTCTCCTTCTGCACTGGCACTATAACACATGATGTCTATGCAGTTTTGCAAAAGAATCATATTAGCTGTGGTTATATTTCCTGTGAGTTTCAGGCTTGACCTTGTCCAACATAACTCCCACCTTGCTGTCCAGATGCTCCTACATCCTGACATGGGTAGAGTGACATGCAGGGATCTGAGAGCTTCTTGCAAATCTGACCCAACACTGCTGCTTTTGCTTCAAATGACAAGGGGTAGGAGCTACAAGGTCTTTCAAATCTGTTATCTCACTAGTCCTGAGAATATTTTCCTGATGAAAATCGTTCTAATTGACAATGAAATATTCAAGAGAGCATCATTACTGTACCCCACATTCATTTGTGCTTAATTCAGTACAAATACAGTTCCCAGGCTCCTTAGTCACACAATTCTAATTAACCCAAGTGAGATTAAAAGGACCCAGTTGTTTCAATAAAGTACTTCTAATTAGCATTAGAATAATTTCCTTTCATATAACACAAATTTAAACTGATTGCCTTGGCAGAGAAATGCTGTGTAGGACTGTAATGCTGCAGTGGGCTGCAGAGGCTCTGCCAACAGAGGAAACAAATAACACACATACAGATTCACTGGCCTGAGGGCTCTAACCATTCAGCTAACAATCATACCATTTCACCAGTCATATCATCAAAGACCCTTTTTATTTAAACATAGGTCTTTGTAGCAGATATTGCCTTGATGAAGTACTCTTAATGGACAGATTATAAACTGTGTAAAGCAATTAACAAAGAGATCGGCATCATCATTGTTTTAGCCTCTTTTGTCAATGATGAAAAAGCATTTCAATTTGAATATGCAGACATACTTAAGATTTAACCCTTCTGTTTGCGTATGGGTCATACTGATGAAAACATTTTGTTACAACACAATGTGTACATAGGGAAACTGTCCCAGTGCCCCACCTCCCCTAGTAATGAATAAGAAAGTGAAATACTATTATATCTGTGATGGAAATCTTAAATTTAATGAAGGAAGACACCAGCACTCAGTGAAAAGGAGCAAAAAACAGACCCTGTGTTGAGACCTAAAAATATGGAAATCTTCTAAGTGCCAGAAAATGGAAGATGAGCTTTTACTGAAAATTCAGAAGGCTCTGGGACACATCCTTCATCAAAACAGCAAAGTCCTTGACCTTGGCCAGGACTTTGAAATAGATAATGAAGTGTCCAAAAGTGAAGAAATATCTGAGAAAATGCTGATCATGAATTGTCTGATGAGGAGGAAATTGGTTTTGCCACTACATCCAGGAAAGACATTCATATCCAAAAACAGCAAAACAGATTGGTCCTCATTCCTCAGAATATGCTACGGGCAAGTTTGCAAGTCAGCTGCAAACTTAATAAAAACAGTGTCAGTCCTGCAACTGGATGATAGAGTCTGCACCATTTCCAGCAATGGCTGACAACTGACCCAGTTACTGACCAGGGAAAGATATGGGGTATGCTGTACGGCCTCATCCAGCTCACTGCTCCCTGCTGGCCGACCATGATCGATTGGTCATCTGTGGCAATGTGAACTCACATGTACTGACTCAGCTCATGGCCAATGACATAGGCAGCATGAGATTGGTGACGTATCTGCAGTGAGAAAAGTGGTAAGCTTGTGAACGCATTAACTGGTGGAAGTTACTGATCTAAAGGCAGCTGCTCCCTTGAGTCAGTGCAACAGGCGTGCAGCAGTGGTAGTAATACATTTTGTTTATATGCAAAAATTGGGGAGAGAAAAGAAAAACATACTAATTACATATGCACCAGGTTATTTTGAGTAATAATTATAATATTACAGATGCTAAATGCAAGCTAGTAGTACCATTCCACAAGATTGGTCCAACCTCTTCCCATTCATGTTCAGCTATCCAAACACCCCACTATTACTATTAAAATATATGGTGCAAGGATTATTAAACATAGATTTAACTTACACACATCTTTTACAATACCAAAATATATGTATAATTATATGAAACAATGAGATTAGTTATATACTCCTTTTCAGATTACCTCCATTATCTTTATTTCTGTCTTGTGTAGTGGACATTTTCTTTGGCAACAGTCTATCAAAATGATCACATGTCTTGCTCATCATTGACCATCTGGTCTTTGATATTGTCATGGAGCATTTACTCCAAGACCTTATGGATTTTTCCTCAAAAGTAAGTCATTTATAAAAAAATAAACAGATGCTGTGTATGCCCTGATGTCCTCTTTGCATCACATTTTTTTTTCTCAATGTCATATGACATGGTGGAAAAATTATGAGCATTGAAGTTGTACTGAGATTATTTAATATTGCATGTTGTCTTAGCCATTTTCTGTGAAATCTTCATAAGTTGAAATCTGCATTGACAGATACCAATCCAAGCCATCAGGTCCATACAGCAGATAGACCCTGGGGTAAGTTCTCATATATTTTACAAGACATCTAAACATCTTAACACGTGTTCCTCTGCCCCCTTCGTAACCCCTGGCGATCTCTCCATAACCATGGCAACTGCTCTCCTGGTTACATTCATGATGATAAAACAGTTTGTGTTTTGTTTAGAAGGCAAACTCAACTCTCTGGAGGCAGTGGCTGTACTACTGTCCAGAGGTCCCATTTCCCACAGTAGAGAGATGGCAGTATGATTGGACTCTGAGTGTAAGACGTGTGACATCAGCAGGTGCCTTTTTCCAGAGCCTGAATAAGCAGACTCTGTGTCACCTTTAGAGACCACTGAATGAAAAGATCACCCTGCCTACCAGATAAAACCCCACTACTCCTAGATTTCACTAATACACCACAGTGAATACTGTCAGTGTGAGATTTGAATCTGTAATTTGATTCCATAACAAAACAAACCCATCAATGATATTTCATTCTCTAGTCCCACAGCAGTTTATGATGCCCCTGTATGTTTTTCTTTGTTTTTTTTTCTTTTGGTTGACTTTCCCAGTATAAATACAGTGGTTTTTTCAGGGATGAATCCATGGCATTTCCTTCATCCCTTAGTGTAGCCTCAGTATGCTTAAGAAAGGCTGCCCTCCTCCATTGCCCTGCAGTATTGTGGCTGCATTCAGTCTTCATTGCTCTCACTGACAGTGGGATAGGAGGAGTTGTTGTATTAGAGGCATCTGTGTACACAGAGTCCCTGTAATGTCACAGGTAATCTGTGTATTAAGTGCTCATGGTCAGCTTATTCATTTGGATGATCTTCAGTAAAAAGAGGTCTTAGGCAGATGTAAAGCTAATTGAATTGTTGATGGGTGTGAGCAGAGAATACTGTTGTTCAGACAAATTAGTCATGAAAGACTGTACTGTTACAAACCTGTATTTTTCATTCACTGGGTTAGTACCACTGGTCAAGAGAAAACTGGAAGGTACAAGTAACATAACCTGGCTAAATTTGTTGAAGTATAAAAACTATGAGTTTTGCTTTACTCCTCACTTAACACTGTCTAACATTAGGAAAGTTTGTTGCAAATTGCAATCTCGCGTTGGTGAGACTCAATTGGAAGCAACTATTTGGACGTGAAATCTGTCCTTGTCAAAAATATATATCTGGGTGCAAATCTTGGCAGCCTGAGCCAAAAGAATCAGTTTATGATTCACAGACACTGGTAAAGATATTGAGCATCTGGAGGCAAGACCATTTGAGAGGTTGGAACAAAGACAAACATAGGCTAGAATCTGGAACCTTCAATTGTAATACAATTTAATACTATTAATATATGCCTTCAAAACATATGGACACTAATTAACTTCTTTTAAATGTTGTGTGATCATTTTCAGCATAATCTCTCTTTTGCTCAACCTCTGTTTCCATCACCTTCCCTCTCTCTACATTAACACACAGAGATTACCTCAGTGTTAAAGCTTTCCACAGCTAAAAGCACTTTGTACTCTGCATGAACATCATCTGCGCTGCTGGGAAAAGCAGATCCCTCTGAACGGCTGCAGCCCTGAATAGTGTTAGCTACTGAAATACAGAGCAACTTACACAGTACCTTCTCCTCCCCGAAGACTTTCATTTTCTACATAATATTTCACTTAGAGTGAATGTGTTTTAGAGTCGACAGTGGAGTCTCTTTTATTCTGCTGACTTTTCTTTAATGTCTTCAGTTTTAAAAAGAATTCACTTTAAAGAATTCAGTTTTGAAATTTCACTCATTCATGTTTTTTCTTTCTTTTAGAACGGTTTCTCTTCTGAGGAATCCAGATTTCAGCTCGACCGTTATCTGCAAAAAGCAATCTGCTCACCTTAGAGGGCTGCTCTGGATCACGTTTCAGACAGTAGAAGTAAGGCCAGTGTTTGATTCACACATGTTCAACCCCCACATACCCCCACAGGGCCATGTCCCCAGAGGTACTAGGAAAAACAAAGTTAAGGATTTTTTTTACTCTTTTTTTGATGTTTCAAAGAGAAATTTCCTGCTCTCAAATCTGAAATGTTTTTCAAGCGGAATGAGTGAATGTAGAGAAGCAGCATGACAGTTATCCAGAGAAGGGCAGGCAGACCAAAACATTGATTGACAGGGCTGCTTCTTGGGGGTGAGAGCCTAATATTATTTTGGACACTATTTATCATCTTTCTAATGAGCCCATACCTTCATCCAAGGTGATGGGCAAGGCTTTCGTCCTTTTTTTTAAGTCTTGTTCCAGGAATGTGCTCACTGGAGCAGCTGAGGTTAAGTGCTGTAGCATGCTCAAGGGCACATCGGCAGTGAAGGGGAAGGGAGAGGGACAAAGGAATCTTTCATATACAGGAAGAAAATTTTAATTTTTAACAAGGAAATATGAATCCAACTTTAACAAAGTATGTTCATGACCTTCACTTTGTTATATTCATAGATTTAATTACAGTTTTTAGGGAGAGATGTGAATATATAAGTTTAAATGTTAGTAAATTTAAGTTTAACAGTCACTGTGATTTTGAGGACCATACATTTCATTTTAAAATACATAAATTGAAAGTCATAAATTCTATATTAGTCTGAAGCTAGAGAACCAACTTGTGTTAGAGCAGTGGTAGCCACTCTACATTTGATGTAGGTGGCCTATATGTGTCCTAAGAACCTTGCACTTGCATTTCAATACCCCTGTTAATATCCCATATCCTCCATATACTCCTTCAAGGGCCAGCATTCTGAAGAATGAGGTTTCAAGTTTCAAGTCAAGATCCAGATGTTTTAGTGGGATTTTAAACAGGGGTATTGAAATTCAAGTGTAAGACGCTTAGGATACATAGAGGCCACCTACATCAAATTTTGTGCCACCTACACAAACTTCTGACCAGTGAAGGCATGAGAAAGGTGTGATCATGGTGTATGTCTGGCATTTAAAGTGCAATGGTGGCATCATTCCAGTGAGGTGCTGTATCTTAATCAGCACACTGCACCTGGAAAGGCACTGCCAAAGAAGAATGCAAAGCTACAGTAGCTGTAAGTTGTCAGGTCCATGGTAACCATGTCTTGGTTCCAACAACAGACAGTCAAACAAATGATTAAATAAATGGTTTACTGACAATACTGCTACCCATCTGCGACCTCACTGTAAAATACAGATAACATCAAGCAAGATCAAGCATCATCTAGTGCTCAGCTGCGCAGAGGGGTTAACCGTGGAATGACATACACATCGAAATGTCTTGTTTTGACATAAAAAGGATCAGTTCCACTGAGGAAGAGACATTTACTCCTTACAGGTGCTAAAAAGCCAGGATAAAATCTCCCAGGATAAAATCTCTCAGGATAAAATCTCTCGGGATAAAATCTCTCAGGATAAAAATTTATGACTCTTAAATTATGTGCCACTTCCACCTCTCATCTCTTTAACATGGTTTCTTGTTTACCTGAAGCTCAAAAAGAATGTGTCTTTTTTGATTCACACAATTACATTGCATAATGCAGAAAGGCAGGCTGCCAAAGCATCAAAATATTGATTTAAAAAAAAACATTGTCATGACATGGAACAAGAGTGTTATGGCATTACTTCCCTGGTTGGAGAATCAGATTCATCAATAAACATGGGTTTAGTTTTTCCAGCAAAGTTATAACATGTTTTCAATTGCACCCACTGTAATAAAGTTGACCATGACTCTTAATATGGATAATAATAATTTGTGTCACTTAGCAATCATCAGGGCTTGGTTCAGGACTCTGACACTGTTCTAAATAGGTGTCTTCATGAAATCATTGAATCATTGAGAAATTTATTAAATGGACACAGTCATGTGAATGGGAGGCTCCTATCACATGGAATGATGTGAGAGTGCATTGGACATTAAGTGAACTGGTATTGTTGTGACAACTGAGTGAAGCAGATATCCTGCCTACCACTCCAATGAGGGAGAGAGAGACAGGATACCAAGAATCCCTGACCGCACCCAGCCTCACCGTGGTCGCTGAAATGTATATGAGTGAGAGATAGAGAGATTTGCAGGAAGGGAGAGAATATCTCTTGTGGAAATATCTTAATTTATAAAAAAAAAGTGCCTTAGGCTTTTTTTCCTTGCTGATGATATTTCTGCATGGTTTACATCTTACTCTGTAAAAGCTCATTAAGATTGAAGTTAGCAATTAGGAGAGAAGGCAGAATGCAGTGGATACAAGGACATATTTTGTTTCTTCTGTCTTACTCGCTCTCTGACAATTTCTTTTTGTTAACTTGTCAGGTTTTCGTGATATATAATAATCATGACAGTAAGCTTACAAATGTGTGTGCACATTTGTGTGTGTTGGATGGACTCAATTTGTTCAGTATTGCTAGGTTAGTGCCCTATACAGCACTTGCCTGAGGGCTTAGCTGTGGGTATGTAAATTGAAGGAGAGTCTGGAATCAATGCGGCATGTTCTTACTGCAGCGGGAGCTCCTGTGTGCTGTCTTCAGAGAGCTTGTTTAGATTTTTAGGGGTGGGGAGGGCAGCTGAGTTTTCTTCCTCTCACAGTGTCACTTCCTTTAAAAGTTTATTGATGTTTCATCCAGCTCCAGCCCTTCCTGATTGGTTGTCGCCACAAAGCTGAAGAAAAAGGTGCAAACAATTAGCTATTGGTCTTCCCGTTTATGTCACAGTCACCTTCACAACATAAGTTTCATCAATGGGAAAGAACTGCTCTAAATCACTGAGACACAGTGTACATGGACCGATATGATGGAATGCAGGTGGAGGAAAACAAGATATAAATTGTGTAGTGGACCTCCATCTTAATACAGCTGGTTATGGGCTACAGGAGACAATGAATCAAACCCACCCAAGTCTCAGACTGCATTATCCATTGACATACACTCTCACATACACACACTTACAAACTTCCCAGTATTTGAACATGTTAATGCTTAATGAAACTGCACACAAACCACAGACCATATATTTGACAAATCTGTACTTTTAACTCTTCAAAGTGAAGGGAACTCTATATGAAAAATCTTGTGTGCCGCTGCCGTGCATGTGCACATTTAAATGCTCTGCTGACCCGGATTAGGGCAGTGAGTGATGGAGGAGGAGCTCTAGAGATGGAGCCCAGACCACTTATCTCCGTTGCCTCCTGGCATTAGTCCGATCCCGCCGGCAATCTCGGGAGACAAATGTCAGTGCCGTAAGCCGGCCGCGGCACTGTCTGAGGGAATTTATGAAACTCTCGGCTCAACGGGAGGAATGGAGAGGGATGGAATGGAAGGCTGGCTGAGCTCAATTGACGGTGAAGGACTAAAGAACAAGAGATACCGTAAGCATCTCACAGATTCATGCTCCAATGATTTGGAAAGGACCACCATACCAGATCTCAGTCTGTTCCAGCATGGATCTAACAAATGGGTCTCAGTTAGCACATATCTGAATGATGTTGCACAGACGTATTCCTCACATGGTTTCCTTGCCTCTGGCCATTATCATTCTCCATGATTTAAATAAGTTTGCCATCCTGCATGACATTTTCAAACCACCACTGGAGCATCAATGATTACAAAAGGGTTGGGAAATATTGTTATTGTAACTGCATTTGATTTATTTTCAATACAAATTAGCTGCCTATACTTACACAATATTCTTTCCAGAATATTCTACAGTGCAGTATTGCTTGAGCACTGGGGTTGAGAATAGATCATGATTTGTAATGTTTAGAATTTGTCATTTACAATAAATGTCATATTAAGTTATTCGGTCATTGCAGAGACTGAAACAATAATTATTCCTGTATGAGGCATTATAAGGCCTGATTTTGATTGTCCAATTAAGAGTTAAGAATGAACAGCATGCAAATAGATAATGGTAAATTAGGATGTGAACAGAGAGTAAAAAAGCTAAGAGATAGAAATATTTATTTATACTTGGAAAAACTTCCACAAAACAAAACTCTCATTGAGAGCAATCTGTTATTTTTTCTCTGGAAAAAGTGACAGTTCCAATCCAAAGCAACCATCATTCATCTGCTGTGCAGTCACAGGCAGCGCTGTCTTTAATGTTATGTATGTTATTTTTACATTACAGGACATGAGGCTCAGTAATATTTGATATTGGGTAATAATTTCACAAACTATTGAATTGTCACAAGTGACCCGTTCTTATCCTAATCACTAGATTGAGCCTGGTTCCCTCTTTCCCCCCACCCAAACAACAAAGGTACCTCTTGGGCAGTTGAGCAGTTAATCTTGGGCAGTTTAGACGATGAAGTCTTTGGCATAAAGAAATATGTTGGTGTCCATTATCAGTGGAAGGCTTTTTCCTCTGAAGTGAGAATCTACCTGAGCATCTAGCTCAAGCATTTAATTGTGATACTTAGCTTTGCACAATTTGGCAATCCCAAGGGCTCAGTAACGCCATGGTTCATGTGGTTCCCTAAAGTTTGAATGTCTCAAGGCTGCAAATAAAACAATGGGCAAACAGTGACATTCAGTAGAGTGATTCAGTAATAATTATCAATATTAACTCCCATGTAAGAAATGGTTGGTAAAACTTCTGGTGTTTTACAGATTACATTTTTCAGATATATACAGACAGCTATCTGCCAGGATTCCTTGTCAGAGAGTAGTGATAATACTGAAAAGCAGGAGTAACTTGCATTCCACTTTTTTAAAGGAGCATTCAAAAAGCTGAACATTACTTTTCGAGTTTACTGGCATATCTTTCAATATATTTGTGATTTGGCTCCTTCAGAACAGCTTTGATCAACCAAAGAACACTTTGACAATAGCATCAAGGTGCTTAGGTCTAATTTTGTCAACCGAGTGTTACAATTTAAGGAAAAGTTACTTTTACAGATATTACATAAGCTAGTCCTCTCTGTAAATCCAACTGACCCCTTCAGTGAAATGATTTGGCATCTCCTTATCAGGCCTAGCATTACCAATCCTTTATGTGAGTCAGGTTTTTATGACTAAGGAGAGGGAAATTTGCTAGTTTATGTGCTGAGGGAATGAATAAGCGATTCCTTCTCTCTTTTGTGCTTCGGTTATGTATTCTATTATATTTGTTTTCCTCTTTTTTTCATTTAATTCATAATTACCTTATTTTTATATAATTATAATTAGTGTGCCTACAAGGTGAGTGTATGATTTATTACTTTGTCTCTGACTCCTACATTTTGTTTGTCATTATTTAATTTACTTATGAAATCATACATAAGAACTTGTATGTATAATAACGATTATTATTATTGATATTTATTATTAATTTGTATCATTTAACATAAATTTCAATACATTTACAAAATCTAGGAGTTATTCTGTTTCTTGTTCCCTTGGGTTATGATCCAGATAGGAATCTTTTAAAACTGGATAATTAGTAGATGACAGGAGCTGCCATACAAATTAATAGCATTCTACTCTCCTCACATAAGTAGTGTGAGTGAATTTTTTTTCATAACAGAGTGCTAAATTCTTTTGGTAATTTTACATCTTCATTCACAGGCAGTGGTGTTTTATTATAAGCATGAATGGATACAGGAACAATTTTGTAAGTCTGGAGTGGTTTCCTTCATGCAACACCAATCTCCACCAGTGTGTCTAAACTGACATTTTGGTATGAAGGCAAAAGCACATCTCTACTATTATTATCAATGAGAAAAATGTATTTTAGTCTGTAAAAGTGTTACATTTATATCACAGTCATTTAGTTAAGAGCAAATACTGGTACAGACCAGATCACCAACATTACCTGACAAGAGAGTGGAGGCACAACAACTGTAACCAAGATACAATTCATGATACGAAACATATAATACCATAAAATAGGATGTGTCATAAAACTATGAGATGACTGTTGGAGTAGAACGATTTTATTCAACGTTAAATGCATGACTAATCCGTTTTGAAGTATTTCCCTCTTGCAGTTACACTCTTGTTCAACTGTTCCTACCACTGTCAGATACATTTTTGGAAGGCCTCATTCTTAATCACCTTCAGACAGTCTGTCTCGTTGGGATGGAAGATGTTGGAAGATCTTCTCATTCTTGCAAAATTGTTTCCCTTTTTCTTTGCTTTCAGTTTGGGGAACAGCCAGAAGTAGCACGGTGCCAAGCTAAGAAAACAAGGTGGTTGCAGGTTGTTATGCAGCAGTACAATTAACCAAACTTTCTGATCACCCCTCATATATCTTAGTAAAGACGAAGTAGCTCTATGGGGTCTCTGTGGTACCATGATACAATATAATAAGAACAGATAATTCTGCTTGAATGTACCCTCTTGCACTAATACATGTTCTAGGGACAGTAAAGGTCCTGAATTAATACATAAAAAGGGCAAGATGAAGCCTCAACTATGAAAATCACATTGTTGCATTTGGCAGAGCACTCATGAGTTTATTTGTCTAAAGTACTCACAAATCCCCTGCGTGTAAACAGGGAAGAGACTTGGCAAGAGGTTAAGTGGAGCGTTGTGCGGCGGTGGAGAAGGTAAGGGGAAGGTAGCACTGTAAAACAGGGCAGGCGTGTGGAGTGGTGGCCAGTACAACAGTGTGGAGTAGTGGGGAAGGTAGCACTGTAAAACAGAGCAGGCGTGTGGAGTGGTGGTCAGTACAACAGTGTGGAGTAGTGGGGAAGGTAGCACTGTAAAACAGAGCAGGCGTGTGGAGTGGTGGTCGGTACAACAGTGTGGAGTAGTGGGGAAGGTAGCACTGTAAAACAGAGCAGGCGTGTGGAGTGGTGTTCGGTACAACAGTGTGGAGTAGTGGGGAAGGTAGCACTGTAAAACAGAGCAGGCGTGTGGAGTGGTGGTCAGTACAACAGTGTGGAGTAGTGGGGAAGGTAGCACTGTAAAACAGAGCAGGCGTGTGGAGTGGTGGTCAGTACAACAGTGTGGAGCAGTGCTCAAGAAAGCAGGGCTTGATATTTCTCAGGACTGCACTGTAGTAAGAATGTCTCTGACCCCCCACTCATGGAAGAGCAGGATCATGGTAAATCCCCAATTCTTTGAAGGTATTGGAGTATTCCTACAAGGCGCAGGTGCTGGCTAACTTTTAACATTATCCAGCTGAAAGGTTATTGTAATACAGCTGTTAATACATTATAGATGCAGAACTATAATATTGATAAAAGCTGGTTGAATGTAGACTGAACTGCCACTTCTTCTAGTACACACCCAGCTAAGATTTAGTAGTCCAAGTTAGCACTTCTGTGGTGTTGCTGCCATTTTAAAAATTCTCTGCTGTCAAATGTGTATTTGTTAATCTGATTCATGAATTTAACTTCACCCTTTTATAGGTCTGGCAGAGTTGTGTGATTTGTGACCTGTTAAAGCAAGATTTTTTTGGTGCACTTTTGTTCTAAAACCATGATAAGCAGCTTTATTTATGTTGATAGAATATTTTATACTCCTCAATTAATACTCTTACTGGGCAAGGCATATCATCTCAGTGCCAACACTGTGAATTATCTTAATCATGTCAACTAATAAACCGCTAATATGTCTCAGTGCATTACCAGTCTTGGAAAAACCAAAATAAGCCTCAAGCTTTGTTTTCTCATAATTATTGTGAAAAATACATTTAGGAATTGGTTTTTTGCATTTGTATTTGTCTTTCAGAATTATATATATATATATATATATATATATATAGTATACATAAATATATATGCATACTATATATATATATATATATATGCATATATATATATATACTGTATATATATAGTATGCATAAAAGGTGTGAAAACATGAAGATTTCAATATAAAATGACTATCCAAGGTGGTTACCTCTGTTACTTCAGCACCCCCAGGTTAAGTGCTGTCAACAGCACAGTATAAATAGCAGTTTAGCTGCTTCTTAAAATTGCTTGCGATTAAACATTCAAGAATTACCGGCAGGGACAAAAAAAATTGCTCATGCATTGAAGTGTCTATGTTTAGCTGGGCAAATTGCATGAATATTTATGGAATTGTAAACGTCTGCCTTTCCCCTTTGTGCTGCATGGGTAGAGATTTGATTGTGCTAGCGGCCCAAGATATAACTGCACCTCCGTTGTTGACCTGCTAGGAATCATCTCTCTGGGTTGAGGGAGAACCTGAACATTTCACACATGCTCCTTCTGAATATCCTCAGTGGAATGGGACAGGAAGGAATGCCTGGTTATCTGAGATCCATGAGAACAGTTTACGCATTATCTAAAAGGGCAGGCTATGGTTTACTTTGAATTTGCTGAGACTTGATAAGATGGAACTAAAATGTCATCAGAGAAGCCTGATGCTTAAACATACTATACACTATGCATTAGTGGTAAGTCTCTCTTTTGTAAGGCTCACATTTTGTTTGAATTAAATCTGATTGAACAGCTTTTTTTCCTTTTGGATGATAATTGCATCCCAAAAAATCCAGATAAAGCTCAATATTTCCAAATCAGAGGTCAGTGAAAATAATGAGCCCCATGTTTGTTCACAGTCTGAGTTTTGGCAGTTCTCAAATCAGACACATTGACAATGCCTATCATTTTGTATCAGCATGAGACCAGGGTTCAAACAGTTGAAAGACTGTCCAGTGTAAATCCAGAAAAACAGTGGCCCATGGTCTGAAAAGAAATAAGCAGTGTATGTAACAAACTACTGTATGTACTAGTGAGTTTGTAGACCCTTTCATAAATGGCAATTTTGAAAGGGTCTACAAACTGTGAAGCTGCCAATATAATTTATCATACTCTGACTGATTTATCCAAAAATGTAAAGTACAATGTCACAATGTCACTGTCTTAGCCAGTGAACAGGAGAGTTAAAAGATTGCCAATGGCAGTTGGCAACACATGCTTCTGGAAGAGGGAAAACACTTTCCTGAATTCTCCAATATTTGTGGGGGGCTTGTAGGAATGGAACTGGAAGGGGCTACAAATGCAAGTCCCCTAGAACTTTTGGTACTATTGTCCTTAATTTATGCACTTTGCATTGTGCATCACTTTGGATAAGAGCATCTGATAAATACCTGTAATGTAATGTAACTGAATGTTCAGATTGCATGAAAAGAGCATTTGGCATTAAGAGTTGTGAAAACTATTGCTGTCATTTCTAGGTAACCTACATTCCAAATTTACCTCCAATCCAACGAATCAATTACAAAATCAAGTTCATAAGATAAGACTCTCTCCCTGCAGAGCCCATTCTACTCTCGCTTCAGTGCCTTAAGCCCAAATGTTCAACAGGTACTCATTTCCTCCCCTTAATTCTGGATGTGTCCCATATGTTCACAAAAGCTACTTTTGTAATTGTGCCCAAAAAAGCTAACCAGACTGTTGAGTAGTATCATTGCTTACAGGCCAAATCTCAAAAAATGTAAGTTACTACATTGATCAAAAAAAATATGACTAATATGAAGTGTTTTTCATGAAGCATTTACATCATATTCTCATGTCTTTTGATCATCATTATTTTTATACTGAGTTCCACATGATTATAATTGTGTTCAGCTTATTTTGTTCAAGATTTATATTTCAATGTTTATATCTAAATTATAAGAAAACAATGGGAAGCTACAATTTGGCTCCATTGTCTGGCTATTCCTCAAACAGTTTAGCTACCGAACACACCTTCATGAAAAGGTCGTTCTCGCTCTGATACCATTATGTCACTCCTCTGCCACCTCACCTGGGTATTTGTTCATAATCCATTCCTGACCCGTGCTGCACACGTTGCATGTCCCCACAGTTAGATCACTGACAGTCCCTCTCATTTTCAGTTCCGGAAATTCTACAAATTGGCACCATTAGCCATACGAAATCTTATCATTCAACACCGTTCGAATCTCCCTCATACACTAATCACATCGCTATTCGTCAATAAATCCGGAAGAATCGTAACACACCAGTGGTTTTAAAAAACACTTAAAAATAAATAAATAACACTTTGTTTATATGTGGTTTTCCCCTAACAGTTTTTCCTATCACTCTTTAGAATCGTAGCAGCCACCACCATGGCAAAATAGACTTCCAGGTCACCTAACCAAACATCTGGGTCGCCAGTCCTCTGATGCATTCCACTCATATATCAGGTTTTACATTCCAGAAATTCGCTCCACTCACTTCACTCTGGTTCAGTAACGTTCCATCATTGCAGTCACATCGTTACTACATTCATAGTTCTTTTTGGCTGGCAGTCTTTGGGGATCCTCTTCTCCTCTGATTACAGCTCCACTCCTTTATCTATATGCTGATAAACCTGTGACCTGTGCAATCCTGCCTTCAATTTCAGAATCCTACGAGTGGAGTCAACATGTAACCATCATGTTCTCTGCTGTGTTAAGGTTACTGTTCTATTCGTCATCAATGGAGGGATCAGTGAAGGATCAGTGAAGTCCAGTGTACATTCGGGGAACAGAAGTGGTCAAATACAGATTTAAGACATACTGAAGTTGCCTCAGCACCACTCAGCCTTATCTGATAGATAAACACAAGGTAATCTACAGCCATGCAATTTGCGGAAACGATATTTAGGGGGTACTAAACATTATAACCTTTTTCACTTCATGAGGACCAATGCTAACACAAAATTATGCTAGATGGTCAGCCAGCCAGCAAACTGTGCTACACTGAGACCATGACCAGTTGTCCCAGCTTGACCATGAAATGAAAGAGGCAAAGGTACTTCCCCCAAATAGTCATCTATTGTCTGTTCATAATTTGAGTGAGAGGATTCTAGTGTGTCTGAGGGGGAAGACATACATATAAGATTGCTGAGTTTAGCAAGAAAGAGGCTAACTTCATGAATCCATGAAGGCAGATGTTTCTAAATTTCACAGTGTAAAGTATACATCCATATTTTGTCTTTGCCAGTGTTGTAAAGCCAGTTCTAGCTACCAGTCCTGGTCCTGTTATCAGGTAGCTGTTATAAATAAGGACACCAGGACATCAATGATGTAGGACAGATTATTTAGCCAAATAAAGTGGGAGACAGCAATCATGATATCCATAATTGATATGATACTGATTTACCTAAATTTGCTGTTTATTGAACTGCTCTATGTCTTTATTAAAGTGCAACACTACTGCAAAATGTGTATGTGACTTTTTGGTTCACAAAAAATGCAAATATTGCAAAACTGCAATACTTCTTGTTTTTTGTCCCTATACCCTTTTGGCCTTTTTACTGCTACACCACAGCTCCTGACAAACCTCTGTCAAGTATAACTTCAAAATCGTTTTCAAATTTTCACTTTTTCTAATTTTGCTCCCTCACAAAATACTCTGGTCTTAAATGATTTCCCATGTCCAAAACATTATATTTAGCCATATTTAATATCTTTCAGGATTGCTAAGCCACCGTCTCATCCATATGTTGATCCCTGGGAGACCAGAGTTCAAGTCCATGCTCTAGCCATTCTATCTATGCCTACTCTTCTCTGTAACCCTCTCTGGATAATAAGAAAAATGTAATGGTATTTGCCAAGTCTACCAGCTATTTAAGTTTTTATGTATTACCTAACAATATAATATACAATAATATATGCAATATTTTCTAGACCCCAAGGTTTGTGTCATATGTAAGTTTAACTATTTTGATACTGACTGCCACATCAAGGTCATTTATATAGATAAGGACAAAGAAACAGCCCCAACCTGCTCCCTGTGGGATTCTGCCTCACGCAGGACCGTGCTCTCATAAAATTCATCCTTCAATGACTCTTTGTGTTCAATTTTAAACCCACTCTATAATTCCTGCCGAATTCTTTTTGATTAAGACCCTCTTATGCAGTAGTTTTGTCAAATGCTATATTTATAAGATCATAAGCCTCATTCACATTAAAACACATTGCAGCTTCCGAAAAAATGCTAACTGCCTTATTTGTAGCATTAAAGTAGTAATTTTATTGATGTTAATGGTCATTGTTATTGCTAACATGTCTCCAGATCCTGATGCACTGGTTTTTAAATGTAATCAAATATAGGAGGCTGGCAAATAAACAGGAGTTAATCAATTTGCTGGTACCATGTAGCAATGTTGTGAGAACATTGTGTTTCAGATGGGCAGGGAGTGCAGCAGAGCACTTCCCAGCAGAGAGCAGAGAAAGAGAAAAACGCGGCAGCAGGGTGCTAATCACTGACACACAGGCTTCTGCATAATAAGCCTGAGAAAAGACTGCAGGAAAAAACAAAGAGCACTCAGGGCTCAGGTATAAAACAGACATGACAGGAATGCAAATCTCCATCTGAGACTGGGTGTTAAAGTCTTACGGATTCTTTCTAAAAGAAACAAGCAGCAACAGCAGCACTGAAAGAGAGCAGCAATATTTTTCTTGTAGTTTTATTTGTATTTCACTAATTCATCAAAAGATCAAATAAGCCTTGGCTTCATGTGAATTCATTTCCTCTCCAAGACATCCACATGGGACTGTGGATTTCCATTTTGCTTGTGCGCATTAAAGCAACGCATCGACTGACCGCTGCAGCTTGTGTACTGTGGAGGTTTATTTCGGCTCCCAGTCAGGGAGAATAAGAGCTTTGCTGCGAAAGCGATGATGTAAGGTGCATTCTGCAGCCGTTGTGCTGAATCCTGGCCTTGAATACTAATGACGTGTTTTTGGGTTTGTGAAGGTCGCAGGAAAAGAGCAATACAAAGCTATAGCATGCGTCAGGATACTCGTGGGAAGAGAAGACAAAGTATTCTGTCCATTTATCAGAGACTGAGGGGAAGTTTTATAAAATAATTCTGAACACCAGCAGTGAGAAAGCATACATATAGGGTCAGATATATCAAAGCCTTCAGCACATGCTAAAATTTTTTGCTCGTTCAGTTGCAGTGACATGGTTTTTGATTGGAGAAAATGAACTACCTCTACCGATCACATGCTGTCTCTGTTATGAACGTTCAGAATTCTTCAGTAAATCTGGCTCATAGTGTATATGTAGACTTGGTGCTTTTGCTGCTTAGACTTGTAGAGAATGTCATACAAGGGCAGTAAAATATTCACCTGAAGCTAGAAAACAGAATTCAGGTGCCAAAACATGTAACTGCAAGGCTGCTCACTTAGTAGTATACTGTCTGGAGAATAAGGAGCAGTGCTGACGAGAGAATTAGGTTTGAGGAAACCATAATGTATGGAACTGCAGTAAGCTGTCGGTGTTACACAGATTTAAACCAATTATTGTGTTCTACCGTGAAAAGCATAATCCTTTGATTGGTTCATATAAGTCAGTGATTGATAGTGTATTGATAGCTCTACTCACAAGATATTGATAGAAGCTGCCTCACCTGAAGGATCCAAATATTCCCATGGCCATGTGGTTTATGGAGGCTCAAATAGTTCTTACATATATGGTGCATTGCATACATCAGCATGCCACACACACACGCACACACACACACTTGCATACTTGGAAGTATGGGGAGCAATAGTATTTATTGGTTTATTTATTTATTTATTCTGTTAAAAGTCAAAAAAGACATGCATTCATTAGATTAATAAGGACTACCCAAATTACATATACCTGAAACACCCACTAGTGGTGAGTTTCAGGGAACCTGAGGAAAGTGATGGTCAAGCAATTTGAATTCAAGCAAATGTATGTTCTTAAACATTTACAGTGTTTAAGCACTGCAGTGACCTGATTAAAGTAGACCAGACTATGACTCACCTATTCTGGAAAAATCTTGAGACCAGTGCGAATGAGGAAGGATGTGTTTGTGGTTTGCCATCAATGAAAACAGTTAAGAGAATATTGAAAAGACTGCTGCACATATGGTTTGTTCATTTACATTATGTGAACCCATGTTAACCATTTTTTAGTGCTGAAAATGCAATTTGTTCAATCCTATTAGCAATGATATCATCTGGGTTCAAAAATGCTTACAAATGTCAGTGACTGAAAAAAGGGACAAAACTGTAGGCACCCCTATAAGTCCGCTTCCAAGAGTCATTACACATAAAATGTAATGCTAAGACCTAAATATTATTGCCTAATTATTTCTGGCCCTAATTTTTCCACCATTAACAATTGTAACTGTTCACAAAAATCAGGAAATCAGGGGTGGCCAGGTGGTTGAGGCATTGAATTATTTTTGATGTAATAAATCAGATATATCTATAATATAATCTGAATATAATAATAATAATTCATGCGTTTAGATTTCTGTTGCAGCTGTTTTCTGTGAGAAACCATGGGTATGTCTGACACTGAACAAACTTCTTACAAGAGTGGTTTAAAAACACATTGCATCCACAACTAGGTGGGTGTTAGCCCAAGCAGAAGACAGTGTGCAGTGGATGATCAGAGAGGGTTACAATTTTTCATAGCTTTGCTTGCCACAGGGTTTCCTCATCATGCAAGCAAGTTTAATGTTTTGAAGGTGCCCTCAAACCAAATCATACCTGCCCTTAAGTGCATTTTCCACGTAAGTCTCCCATTCTCACAATGATAAACTACGCAGAAAAAGCACTTAAGCGCAGGTCTGAATTAGGCCCTAATTATTTACGATCCCCACAGCACTGAGCCAGATAAAATGCACTAAAGATGCTCACAGGTTTACTGTTTGTGTTTGGGATGGTGAGAAGGGTATGAATCACAAATTTGAAAACTTTTTTCCTACATTTGTACATCTACAAGTGCATAAGAATATGAATAATTTCCAAAGCATTGGTCAGTGGAAACATCTGATGAATATATGCAATATGTGAACATGACAAGGAAGTGTTAATCTGGAATTTTTTCTGAAGTGTTATCTATCTCGTCTGGTGTACAGTGCATGACAGAAAATAACTTTACCACTTTATTAATCCCCAAAGGCAGGCAGTGTGAGATGGAGTTTTCTAAATATAGAAAACTAAATTAAATTTGAAGAGAATTATTGTCTAGAAACATGGTCAAAATCATACATATTTTAGTTTTACCTTAAAGTATTTTTTACTTGTAAATACAATATAATTCTGTTTGTCATAGGAAATAGCTGTCATGATTTGAAACTGGTCTGCATTACTGCAACATCCCGATTTATGGCCTTTCTCTACCATAGTCTTTCCTTAGTGTAAAAAAGCATTCTAAAATTTGATATAAAATGTGCATTGTAAATGTTTTTTGTGCAATAAAATGGTTTTATTTAATTAGCCCATGCTGTCATGATCACTTAAGAGATATACTCCACTTCAGAGAATCATGTTACAGATTATAGGAGACAGAACCCTGATGTACATTATGTTTATTTCTGGGTGATTTTTTCCAAAGAAAAATTATGTACTTGCTGTTGATAGCAAAATATCTGATGATCTAAGCATGGGATATAATACATTGACTATTGGCTGGCATGTGCTGTTACTGTTTTCAGTGTAGTTGCATGTTAATGGTACAGTCAAATCAAATAAATAATAATGCTCTAATGACTTTCAAAAGGTAAAAAAGGCTCCAGGCCTGAGCCTTCCTGAGGCAATTAAAACCATAAATAGTGTCTTCTTATCAAATTTATTGAAGCAAAAAAAAAAAAAAAAAAAAAGCATATCATTTTGTTGTTTTGTTGTGAGTTCCCAGACTGTTTAAATAGTCATTTGCTGCTCTGGGGTCAAGTAGGGCACTGCTGGGCAATTACAGACGCATGCCTGAGGTTATGGAGAAGCAGTCAATTCTTGAGATGAGTGTCAAGTGTGTGCACTGCTACATAACTGTCCGCTACCACCCTGTAAGGCTGCCCAATCCTTAGAACACAGAGCAGTTTTTCATGCAGACCACATGCTTGTTTTGTTTTTGTCCAAATCCTATACTCTGAGGTATCCCTCTAGTTATCATTGGATCTTCTTCACACTTATCTGTCCAGTGGTTGATTTGCATCCAAGGGTTCAGAGTGTGTTGGGTAGATACTTAGGTTCAAAAGAATAAGGCTAATTGTACAGAACAAATTTATGGCAAACAATGGTGATTTCTCTGGAATTACCACCCTTGCTTCGCTGACTGTAATTCATTTTCTACATGCTATCAGAATTTTAGCTAGCTTGCCTATGTTTTGACTAACATTGTTTCCACAACTTTGATGAAAATGAAAAAGGACTGGAAAATGATGCATTCCCAGTTTCCAATCTGCGAAAAATCTGATACAGTTTGTCAACACGGCCACCAGTCTCAGCCTAATTCTCCTTCTATCAATGCAGTACTAAACTACAGCAGGCCGCTTCCATCTCCTCATATTTTCATCATTAAAAATGCTAAATTAATTAGTCATTACCATCTGTGACTCTTACTACATAATATATCACATCACAAACACACACAGACTGATAGTTCAGGTTTCTATATTAGTTTGTCTGTTTTATTTTTTTAATTGCAAATGCATTTCCAAAATATTGGTAGCACAGGCAAAGCCAGGACGCAGACATGATGATTCCCCAAGTGCTGACAAGCTCAGTGGCATAACATGAATGTTCGGACTTTGTGTCTCTAAATTTAGAATTGAATTTTAATTTAATGATGAAAAGCAAATGAGACTTTCAGACCTCCCTTTGTCTGCGGTATATGGCTCTCTAGATGCGTATTATGATGGGCTTAAGGAGATGATCTCCATTTTAGTTCTCCTGTTCTCCATGCTCTTGGCTGCTCCAGATGTTGCAGTGTTGTAACAGAGACAGAGGCTGCCCCCGGGGGGTGAAGACTGCCACATGTACCAGTTTTCCATCAGGAAGCACATCAGGCACAGGAAAATTGGTACAGCCCTAGTAATGTCAGAGTGTCAGAAGAAGGAAATGCTGAACCAAAACTGATCTCAGACATTCTTCTCTTCTTCACATTGAACATCACTATTCTCTCCCAAAACGCATTTGCATATGCTCAGAATGAAGACATCCACACTATCTCCATGCAGCAGTTTCCTCCTTGTTCTCCTTATTCTCAAGCTTTCACTGAATCACCCTTCGGGTGTTTTTCCACGTCAGCGGAAGCCAGATGTTTCACTTTCACTCAAACCTCCCTTTCTCTGGCTCTCTGTGTACACTGTGATTTCAAGGCTTCGTCTTTTGCCAGCACAGATGTCTTGGTGATGTTTGTTCAGTGCTTTGTCACGCAGTACCTCTCATAATAGTTGGCATATCGGTCTGAGATTCTTTCATTTATGTGCAGCACCTGCCACTGATGGTCCCCAGAGAGGGGAAACCTTTCTGAAGTGGCAACAGACTTGTTGTTGACAATTTCTCCATTCCACTCAGAATGGTGATGGCACCTACACAGTAAGCAAGAGACAAGAAAGCAGAGGAAACTGGGGGATTTTGCTCTTTAGAAACTCTGAATGTAAAATCAAAAAAGGGTTGGGACAGGGGAAGTACCATCACAGGGTTGGGTGGGAAGGGGATATTGTATGCCTTTTTTTTACTGCATTTATTGTTTGTACTATGAAAAAAGCGAATGTAAAGCTGATCACGGGAAACTACGAACTTAAACAAAAGACAAATATTATCTGTATTTTAGTTAGTGTAATTTTTACATACATACCACTGCATGAATATTGCTGTGTACATATGACTTTTGAAGTCATATTGCAGCTCTAACAGCTTCTTTAAATGAATGGTAAAACTGATTGATGCCTTATTCATAGCACCTCCATGACCATGTCAAATGTCATTCATACCGCTTCATGGCATGTGTCCATACATGTCAGAAACAGGCATAACAGATTTTGACAGTTGCAACAGCTAGCAATCTCCAATGAAGTAGCTAAACTGGGTAGGGAGCACTGGCAAGGTATACCTTGATTGCTTGCTTTCTTGCTGGTTAGCAGAAAGTTTATCTTCTATTAAATTTTGTTTTTAATTTGAGAAGATGGTATGAGATTGTGGGCTAATTGCTACCTGCTACAGGTAGTTTGAGTAACAAAGCTGTGGTTTGCAGTAGTAATAGCTGGCTATCTTTTTCACTATCCAATAATGCTTAACACTGTTTCATGTTTCGTTGAGGCCTTATTAAAATCATAGTCAGGTCTGGGGCCCATTCCATTTTGTATGAATTTAAAATGAAATCACCAGAAATTCTCTATAAAGAATGCAGAATGAATCGATCATTTTGCTGATTATTCTTTCCTTAACTCTGAGTTCTATATCTCTGAATTGCATGGAGTTTACCCGCATTGTCTTGTTTCTTGCAGAAGTTCCTTCTTCTGGCATCCAAAAGATCCCACAGTGCTGAGCGTTTCTATTCCGCAGAATCTAGTGTATTAGGGGTTATTGTGTAGAAGAAACCAGAGATTTAGAGGTGTCTGAAAGACAAAACTCATCTCCCCGATGGCTGGGCTGATCAATTTACTACTGCTTCCCTCTCACCCAATACAATGCTGCAGTTTGGCATCATAAAAGAGGCTAATACTCCCTCAGTTTTGCAACCTTACTGTAATTATTTGGGCCACTCCACTTGCCACCACAACGGGATATTGTAGCATAAGTTAATCATTTTCATTTTCAGTGTGTGAATAATGTGACCAGAGGGGGCTAGAACATAAAATGGACAGGAGAGATGAGAGAGTAAGGATTCAAATAACTTGCTTAAATCCATCTCAGAATTTTTATTTATACACATGTATGGCAAGATAACAATTGACATTAATTGTAGCATCGGAAAGTGTTTATGGCACATTCATGAGCACTGCAGCAACAGTGAATACCAGTTACAGAGGACACAGAAGTAAAGCTCCTCTGGGTGTTTTACTCATAACAGCCTTTTGTAAAGCTGTAAACTACTGAGCATATTCATCAAAGTATATTGGTCTCTTCATCATACATTCATAATGAACATACACAATAATACATGAACATTAATTATGTCACCACGTAAGATATACTCAACCTGAAAATCACAGTCCGACACATTTTACATACTCGATGCTTTCACAATACATTGATAACCCCTTGACAAATACACAACACATTAATAATCACCAATGATTTCACTAGGCATTAATGTATAGTGCCTAGTCAAGAATGTATTGTGGATTACAACTCATTGGTCCCTGTTTCAGAACCAGTGCAGCAGATTAGATAAGAGGAGGCTGCCCAGAGCAGTGTGGGCACCTGGCATGAGCACCTGACCTGAGTGGCAGGGGGGACAATGAGCTGAGACAGTGCCCCAGTGCAAGTGCCTCTGTGCTGGGCACAACTACCTGGAGGCCAAGTAGTTTCTAAAAATACTGCCCACTCTGATGAGTCAGTGCACAGAGCAAAGCCATCGGGGGGAGGGAGTGAAGTTGACGTGGCACCATGTATGCAAATGAAATCCCTTGGGAAATGTCATGTGTGCAAGGATTGGAGCTTGTGGAAGGTAATTATCATGAGTGTAATTCTTTTCTGGGGGAGGAGGAAGCCGGCACAGAGTGAGGACATGACGCTGTTGATGGGTGCTATTCATTTGACTCATCAGAGAGAGCTCTCAGACCATACCTTCATCAGCTCTCTGCATTAATATGAGAAACACTGAAAAACCAATAGACAAAAAAGCTTCTTCAAGTTTTTCTCATGGCTAGGCCTGTCTTGAAAAGGTGATTTAAATTTAAACACCTGGATAAATAATAAATAAATATATATGTTAGTAGCCTGAATGTTGGTCAAATAAGTCTAACAATGAGTACTGTCATATATAGTCAGAACTAGAACCCTATGTGAGCACCACAGCTGTCAGGAGAAACACTAAATCGACTCAAGGTGGTGAGAATCTAGGAGCCTGAATGCCACAAATGTGTGCATTCGGGTGGAGCCAATGCAATCTCAGGCACACATTGACAGGGAACAGAACCGGATGTTTGATGACGAGAATATTTGTCATTACATTTGGTAATTCACAGTAAGCAGTAATGAAAAGCATGGCAGTACAAAAAAGTATGGAACAATTTTATGCCCTGTGTTTGTTAATTTCATTCTAGTCCATGGTTCTGTATAGTAGGGGGTGACTCACTTAGGGGTAACACAGAAAATCAGCAGTCAAAATAGGGTAAGTCACTCTGTTATAGTCACTATGACAGAACTTTGAAGGACCCACAGACAGGGCAGCAGTGTAATACCAAGCATTTAGTCACACAGAATGATTGTGAAAAATGATCTTGTTGGAGAGACAGTCAGGCCCCATGTTCTGAAGCACTCAATCAAGATCCTAAACATGGGAAGGAGGGCGGCAGCACAGAGCACAGAGGTTGTGCATTCCTGTAAATACAGGATTGAATACCATATATATTGTTACTTTTGTATCACAAGCAATGTGTATTAATGCTTCTTTAAACATAAATATTGCACAATGATGAGGTGTAACCTGGTATACACAGCAGGATCTACAGCCTGTGGTTTATAGGAGTATCCTCAATTATGTACCCACTGTCAATATTACTGCAGCTTTTCACATTAATAATACCCCAAGATGTGTAAGTCACTAAACGTAAGAATATAAACAAATGCTGCTCCTGTATATCCAATGTGACAGAGCAGCAGAGATGATACCATAATTAGGGAGCAAACCTCAGGGAAAGTGAGAGGGAGATCTCCAAAGACACCTCTGTCCTTGGTGATGAGGTAATGAATTAAACATGCTCCTGCTGATGAGGAGGGCCCTCCCTAAGATGCATCACCAAGCAAACAGGTCCTCTAGGACCAAGGTTTTGATCTGCTTCCTTCTGAACGCTTGTGCAAATTAGAAAAGGAGGTCAATGGCGCCAACTCTTGCATATGCATCTCTGCACCTGCATCAGATTAATCTGTACTTTAATAAGCCTCTCTCCACATTCCAAAGCTGTTTCTGCATTGTTAAGGAGAAAGAATTGGTCCCTCTCTGTCTTAGCGGCGCTACTGAGGTTCTGTCCACATGATTTTTTAGTTAGCTTTTTTCACGTCCTTTTGATCATCTTTTATTAAGGAGGCATGCCAGATTAAGTTCTTTAAGCCCTTAAGCAAGAGACCCATTCCAAATTTAAAACAATGCCCGAACACCAAAGGACAAATGAGTTTATATTATTCAGTGAGACAGTTATCCAGGTTCAGTCTCACACTCATGTGTTCGCTCATGAGTCACGCTCAAGATTAAGTAATGTCATGTCTGGTGCTAAAGACTCTAATGTCTATCTCAGATGCGTTATTTAAATGCAAAAAAGCAAACATTCAAGGCAGAATGGTGGTGCAATGGGCCCATTTTCCTTACTTCACCACAACCAGGAAATTTTGCAATGTATCTGTCACAACATATCAATTGATATTATTATTAAAAAGTAATCTGCAGTATGAAACAGACTTTCTTTGTGGAAATATATGAAATATATTAAATATATGAACAATGAGAATTCTTTTGCTGAATGGAGATGTGTAATATTTGTAGATTGTGGCAAATAAATAGAAATGGAAGGGAGATAGGGACAGGGTCTGTGAAATAAAATTATCAGACTGAACCTCAAAATGTCTCTGAAATTTTTTGATTGTTATTTTTTGTTTTTGTTTTTATTTTTACAAAACTTTTTAAAACTGATCAATCACAAAAAAAAATATTTTATAGTGCCCAATTTACACACTTGCCACAATCCCCTGAGACCTCCATCCCACACATGACAACAGGGGGTTTTTGCTGACTGACGGAAAGTGCCCCTAACCCTACTGTACCCCCAGAGGTGGCAGGTGTCAGGAAAGGTCAATATGTATTTAAAGCCCGCATTGGGAAAAGCAAAGGGAGGCCACTGGAGACCCAGCAGATGTGGAGCAAAGCCTAAGGATGGTGCCAGAGAGGATAACATCAAACTGTCAGTGACATTTTACTACACTAGAGGAAAACACCTAGTGCACTAAGGGGAGCATCGGCCTGCATGTGTGTGTGTCAGCATATCCATATGTGTCTTCTTCCATGTTTTCATACATATTATATACAGTATATATCATATGCGTGTGTGTGTGTGTGTGTGTGTGTGTGTGTGTGTGTGTGTGTGTGTGTGTGTGTGTGTGTGTGTGTGTGCGTGCGTGCGTGTGTGTGTGTGTGTGTGTGTGTGAGAGAGAGAGAGAGTGAGAGCGTAACCATGCATGTATGTGGCAGAGTGTATATTTATGTATTTGTGCATGTCTTTGTGTGCATCTGTAAGTGTGCATGTGCGTGTGTGCGTGTGTGTGTGTGTGTGTGTGTGTGTGTGTGTGCGTGTGTGTGAACATACATGTATGTGTGCCTGATTACCTGAGTGAGAGCGTAAGTAGGTGTGCTTCTATGATCATCACAAAAAAGAAACATAACGAAAGCTGAAAGGACACCTTACCAAAGCTGTTAAGTGGGACTTCTGTCCCTTTTATTTCGCTGTAATGATTTGTGATTGTAACCTCACTGCTGCCATGGGGTTGTGAGAGTATTATTGAGAGCCCCCTCTCTGGACCTGTGCTGCCGTCAGCTCAGTGTAACAGCGGGATGATAGGACAGCAGAGTAATACAGCTGCCTCTTTCATGTGTGTTCCTGATTTGTCATGTGATCATACCATTGTCATATTTCTTGAGAACTTGCATCAGGAAATACATGATCAACCAATGAGCTTTGGGTGACAGGAACTCTGGAGATGCTAAAGGCTCAGGGGACCATGAGAGGCAAGGAAAGAGCATCTATAAAATCTACTTTTATGTTCCGAAAACATGACAACAAAACCCTGGGCCAAGCTACCAGTTATTGTGATTCATCTGGGACACCTACATTTATCACATTTAGAGAATCATTCCCACCTACTGCCACCCTATTCCACTGTGCAGTCCCCTCTGATCTGTTCTTTGTGAAAGTGTGTTCTACCTAAAATGCATTATGGAATCTTTTGGTTTTTTTTTATTATTTGCTGATAATTTGTTGGATGCACCAGAATGTATGAAGTAACACCTATTTATAAAGCCTAATTTTCCCTCTTTTATTTGCAGAAAGCTTTTCATTCCTGAATGTGTGGTATGGTAGGTTAACTACAAATCAAAATTTACAGGGCACTAGACAGTTAATGCTGCTGAAAAAAGAAAATGTGCTAGAGCACACATAGGCAGTGGACAAATGAAAGGAAATACCAACCAGTATATGATTACCCAGTATCTAATAAGGAATATAGCCACCTTTCACCTTTACAACAGTTTAAGTCTTTGGAATACTGTTATACAAGTTCTAAACTGAGTGTAGTGGGATATTGAACCATTCTGAGGTGAAACCCTACCTCATAATCAGTGCTCCGGAGCATCGATGTTTAGGTCTGGTGATTATGGAGGTAACGGAAGGTGTTGGACATCCTAGTGTTCATGAAATTATCTTGAATTTGTTGAAGTGAGTATGGTGGCTTTACCATTTTGGAATATGGGGACATCACAAAGGAACTTTTGTTGTAAAGTTGCTTTATATTCCTTAGTTGGCATCCAACTATGCAGACCCAAAGAGTCCAGATGTAGGACAAATCCAAAAAGATGAGTCAACAGGCCATGTTTCCTTATTCCATTGCTCAGGGATCGAGAGTATAAGTAATTTCTGAATTGCAACCCTGTCATAACCTCTTTAAAGCTCACAAAGTACAGTTTTTGTTGAGACTAAGTCTGAGAGGAGTTGATACAGTCATGTGGTCATTTTGAGGCCATAGGTTTGTGGTGTTTATTATCTGTCCTGATATGTGTCAGACTAACCCTGTCAGTGAGCTTCAACCCTGCTAGCTTCAGCCATTCAGCATAAACAGGGTATGTGTTGGTATGGTATTCAGTACACACAGCTTATTGATTATATACCCCTGCTCAACTGTTACTTTTATCCAACGACATGTTATAGAGGTAAACATTTACTGCAGTAGGAATGCATCTGATTATATTGCAGTTCTCCCCATTACTGTGTGCCCTGAGACTAGATTGCATCTGACTGGTAATGACTGGCCTTTTTAAACCCACTATTACCCCTGGTTCCTACTGGCTACAGGAAAGACAGGAAAAGTGGTCAATAGTGGGTTTAAAAATTTCAGGATTTCATTACCATGAGATCCTGAAATTGTAAAAGGCAATGAATGCAGTATATTCATAAACTATACTTGCATTTATTGTATTCATTATAATCATGATGATACAGCCAAACTCTCTGTCATTGAGGCAACTGAAGCTGGACACGGTTATATTGACACAATTTCTGTAATAATTAAAAAGAGTAGGGACGTTTAACCATGTTCTCTGGCCAGAATTTCACTGTTGGATTGAGCCTCCTTCCTGGGCTCTTCTACACTCTTGTTAGCACATCATTAAGAAACAGCTGAATCCACAGATGTTTACGGCGAGGACTCTCTCAGGGCTCAGCCATGGTTAGAATTCCTCCCTCTCTCTCTCTCTCTCTCTCAAAGAGACTCACCTGTGTCATTGTGCATATGTGTGGGTGTGTGTAGGCAGTAATTACATCAAATAAAAAAAGAAAACCTGCAATTGCTTTAAAAAATTGATATGTTAAGGAGATTAACCTGAGTTAATTTGAAGTTGTTGTTGATGCTATTTTTTTCTTCATTGAAACTAGCAATTACATTTGTTGTGAAGCAATATTAGTCCCATAACATGTCATACAGTATTTACTGATTGTGAGTTCTGTTATGCCTTACAAATATATGTCCTCCTAGCTCTAGAAAACAATGCTCAGTTTGGATTGGACTGAGTGGTATATTTAGTTAGTCCTATAACAGTGCAGACAAATATTTGTGAAGGAATTAAACTGGACTAATCCTTGTTTATGGCTGATAAAACACCCAAATGTGCAAATAATCATGTCAGATCCATGGAAAGTCCTACAGCCTTATATAAAATACATGCCATTTGTTATTTGGATCATTATTTATGAGAAAGTGCCTGGAGTATGGTACTGAATGTAGTTGAGGGTTTGGGACTGCTGTTGTAACTTTGAGGAAGACAGTGTATTTGTTGAAGGTTACAGAAAAGTATTTATTTTTAAAATCCATCTGACCATAATGATAGTGTCACATGCAGGCACTGTCAATGGAGAGGCATAGCTTCTAAGCAAGCAATTTTGAAAGGAAGACCAGCAATCCCATTTGTGGAGTATCTGTGGCCTGCCAAACAATCTGTACCTGCCTCTATTGATTAGGGGCATTCATAATCACAAAAGCACAGGAATCCAAGTCATACATTGCACACTTATGCAGCTGTGCACAGGAACAATGGACACCTTACTACTATGGAATGTTAAAAGTAGAAGAAATTACTTCTCTCATTCTATAGTCATCAAACTCCCAGTGTCAAACCAAAGTAAATAAAAAGCTGTGATCCCCGCTAAATGTTATACCTACTCAGGTAGAACTTATTTAGGGTACACCATTCATGTGGTGTCTTTTCGCAGCAGGGCCTCTATTGGTAAAAGAAGACTACTGTCTGTTTTGTTTTGAAATCTGTCTGACATTTATCCACATGCCAGACATCATGATGCTGTGTTCTGTCAAAGTCCATACCTCTGAAAATAGTGGTGATTCCTATGCCGTGCCTCCATTTCAGGATTAAATTGAAAGGGAAAAACTATTCTTTGTAAGAGGATGAAAATATATTTCCCTTTAAAATGTTGCAGCTCAAAGTACTTGCAGAGTATCAAAACTGATTCATCATTTGGAAATTACTTGAATGAGACCATGTCCAGCTACAAGTTGTTAAACATTGTTCAAGTTATTGTGTTTATGTACATTTTATTTATTTATTTATTTATTTATTTATTTATTTATTTATTTATTTAATGCATTTGAAAGGTTCTGTCCTCTTGTTTATAATGAATTTGAAGGCCAATCCATTAATGTAACATGAAATGGCATTAATGGGCTTCAGTTTGCAGCATCATACAATCTAAGAAAAACATCATAAATGGTCTTCACAGTTGATTAATTACAACATTTTTTTTTTCCTCAGACTTCCAAGTATCCAAAAGTCATACTGGTATCAAAATAGTGATGTTAGCAATTGTATATAAATCCCAACTACAGCTTTTCATAGTCATTTTAAATAATTTCATCTTGTGAAAAAACTGATCCCTTTTAGTTGTAGAACCAGTATAAGGTTATGTTGCCACACCAGCATTTGTGATTAACTTAAGTACCATTAGATTTCTGTTATGCTTTTCATCAGTCTTAATGAATTGCTTTTCCAGTGTATAGCTTTTCTAGTTTTTGTATTTTTTCATCATTATAAAAATGATACTATGTTTCAATAGCATGCATGCAAATGATCTTTCATAAACAAAACATGGAAATTCCCTGGAGGGCACAGAGATCCCACTGACTCCAGGAGGTGGAAAAATTTAAGAAAAAATGTAACCTAAATTAAAAGCCAAGATTACAGAGATAAAACCATTTTCCACATCTCCTGCCTGACATGCATCACAAGGAGGAATAATCTATATGACATTGCCAGAAGCAGTCTTTCGAAACATTGTTGTTATCTAAACCTTTTTACTTATTACTTAATAACCATCTATCTTTCAGCAGAGAAAGGGTAGAAGAATTACCAACATGACCGTCAGATAGAACTGTTTACATTGTAGCTATGATTTATCATCACAATAGACAGGTTCATATGTTCATATGTGTCCATATGTTGCAGCAACATCATACATAATTTGACCAGGGAAAGAATCCAACCAAACCAGAACCACAAAACTGTTTGTATCACTGAGAAAGTAATGTATAATTCCATATGGTCACCACTACATGTTTATGCAGTCTTCTCTTCATTCCCCAAGTGCTTTGTATGTAAATGAACTCAAATGTAAGAGTGTTTCATTGTCAAAAGGCTGACCAATTTTTCAACATTCACAAAACACAGACTCAAAAGAATGAGCCCAGAAACTGTAGGGAATCCAAATCTATGTTACTGTGTACACACTATAAATGCACTATGTAGCATGACTGCATTTCTGGGGAGAGGAAGAGATGCTCCAAAAAATGTGAATGCTCCCTGGTATTGAGCTGCTTATGACCAGAATTCTTTAAGGGGATAAGGCTAAAGAGATGTTATAATACTAATATATTCTATGTTTTTATTTTATTCATCAAAATCCTAAAAACCTATATGAACAATCCGTGGTTTCACTTTGAAGTGAAGAAGTCCTGTGTTTAAGGATATTTGTTATTTCAATTTGAGATCGCTTCAGTCTTGCGTTTTATGTGGCAGAGCTGAAACGACGAAGCTGATTGAATAAGGACCAAGGACAGCGGTCAGAATGATTACTCGCACTGGAGGTCTTACTGCACCGTGTCTGTCACATTACCTCTAACGTAAGGGTCAGAGTATTAAACGGGCATAGGGGACACAGCTGTTTCTGATGCTCTTCTTTCACCTCAGAGATTTGTGTCATTCATCTCAGTTGCGTGGTAGACTGTAATTTCCTGATTCCAAATGCAAATTTCCCGAATAAACCGTTGGCTTAAATGTAACGACAAGTCTAACAAATTGATATTACTTCTGATTAAATTTGATTGCATAAGTCTGAGCTAGTAATGAATTGCAGTATTTAGGACCAAGAATTGCGAGGTACTTAGAAATGTGGCAGTTTAAGGTTTTCTTTGCTAATGCCATTAAGCTCTAAAATGATATGGCATACGACACAGAGTTTACCATTTCAGCATAATTAACACCATTAAAGCTGACAAAAACGTGTGAATATTTGATCAGAATTAATGGTCCTATACTGTCCTGCCTAGCTTCATCTTTAAGCCTGTATATTATAGAGGTCGACTGAATATGTATTGTTCGGTGGAGTAATGAAGTCATGTTTATTCCCAATTGTTCACATTATCAGTTGCTGTGCTTTGAGTTGTGCTTGGCTATCTGTTATTAAAATCCAACACATTCAGTACTACTCCTAGTTTCAGCTATGCGTACTCCGGGGATCGGATGGAGCGTTATAGCAACAAGATAATTCCATCAAAAACTCAGTCAGCCAGGACGGTTGCGTTAACTAAAACAATGACAATACAGCAGCTAGCATCTCAAGATCAAATAGTCAATTTAAAACTAGTGCAAATGCGCTGAGTGGATGGAACAGAAGGTGAGAGTAAAAGACGGCAGGGCAGGAAGAAGAAAAAATTCTAGTCAAAGCGTGTATGTGTGTGTGTGTGTGTGTGTGTGTGTGTGTGTGTGTGTGTGTGTGTGTCTGTGGCGTGGAGGGGAGGGGGGTTGTATCGAGCGAGGGTCGAGAGAAAGCGCATGTCTCATCTCCCTCCATGCAGGCAGCCGCTAGACTGCCCACCACTGGTGACTTTCCCCCATCTTGCATGTAACATTTACCACCGGACGGATCCACACCAGCGGCCGTGGGCACTGCGGGAAAAAAACACCCGGGATGGATTGCTAGTTGTCGGTTTCTCTTTTTTTTTCTTTCTTTCCGTGTATCACCATCCTCAATGTCTCTCAACAGTTTTTAATTAAACAAAATGAGGATTACTTGCAGACAGCTTCTCTTGCTATTTTCTGGCTTTTGGGGGCTGACAATGGGCGCCTTTCCGAGCAGCGTTCAGATTGGTAAGTCAGGTTTATTTAAATTCTGATTGATTTGTACCATTGTGTTTGGGGAACTGAAAACGCATTATCAGTTTTTGGTCGTAAGTGATACGTTGCACTCGCGTAAAAGTCCTCAGGAATATTTTTTATTTCAGAGTGGGGTAAAAGAATAAAACAAGTCATTGCACATTTGAAAGCCTAATTACTCGTTCACATCAGTGCACTATCGAGGTTGATGTCAAAGTGCATAAAATATGTTGTTGTCCATCGCCTGTACATGCTTAAGCATGCATTGTACCAGCACTATATTTCGTTTTAAGCGCCACTGCAGCATAGTCATCGCCCGTCTCTGACGGGATGTTTCGCCTGTACCATCGGATCATTCATGAGCTCCCTTGAAACTTCGTATGACCGCTTGTATGTATTGGTTTAATTCTTGTGAATTCTGGAATACAGCCAGTGTTGTATTGTAGTCGGTCTCACGCTACTTTTCAGTGGGAGCTGGTTTAATATATTCCTGTATTGCATCATTTATTGTGAAGTAGGCAAAGACGGTGCTCTCATTAGAATCCGGTCGCCGACCCTTCTTGCGCGTCTCAGTGAGATGCAGATAAACTTCAAGGGTTAAATATGGTCCACTGAATTCACACAAACCCTATTTTAATCGACGCAGCATTCGTACCGCAGCTTACTTCTTATACTTAGTCATATTATTACAGAATGATGCTATGCTTGCAATTGCAATCCAATGAGTGTATGTTCGTAAAGGAAAACTTAAAAAAACCTTGCATTTGGTTATTCTTGGCCGAACACAAGGTTTGACATAATAAATCAGAAATCAGAAGACATAGATTATACCTGGTGCATATTGTCCCTGGCTGACTTCAATTTATGTATGGTAAATGCAGACGGGACAGTTAAATCTCTCTCTCTCTCTCTCTCTCTCTCTCTCTCTCTCTCTCTCTCTCTCTCTCTCTCTCTCTCTGCAGGTGGACTGTTCATCAGAAACACAGACCAGGAATACACTGCATTTCGTTTAGCAATCTTTCTGCACAACACCAGTCCCAATGCCTCAGAGGCTCCTTTCAACCTGGTCCCTCATGTGGACAACATTGAGACAGCCAACAGCTTTGCAGTGACCAACGCCTGTGAGTAAACTTGGTGTCAGATGCCATGCGTGCGATTCAGTTCCAGTGATGGCAGGGGAATGGTGTTTGCGTATTACAGTGAAACCATCACTGATCATGTCCACCAACTCCCTTATTATGGATATGCCCCAACCCATAAATACAGGAGTGGAATATAGCCTCAAGCTGTCATTCAGCTAGAACTAGTCTTTTCCAAATTATTGTTGCATGTATACACCTTGGATCACATCCTGCTGAAAGGGTCTGAGTGTTGATTATACTACATGCTGTGGAAATGTTAAATTAATGGGCTGCGGAATTGCATGCACCTCAAACAAATGCATTTTCTCAGAGTGTCCCTTTACTTGTTTTTCTCTCCAAAAGCAAAAGGATTGCACCATTTTTAACATGGCTGTGTGTGTGTGTGTGTGTGTGTGTGTGTGTGTGTGTGTGTGTGTGTGTGTGTGTGTGTGTGTGTGTGTGTGTGTGTGTGTGTGTGTGTGTGTGTGTGTGTGTGTTTGTGTGTGTGTGTGTGATTGGAGGGACATTCTTTTCATTTGCAGTGTTCAGCAATATAGGCTAATTCTGTCATTGTTGTCTGAAAGCAGTTGCTGGTGGCCTCCTGGTTTTGGTCTTTGGAGTAAAAATAGCAGTGCTTCTTGTGGCATAGTGAATTTAGATGTGCCCCAGGCAGTGTGGATCTGTGTATATAGTGACTTCATCTCCTCACTTTAATGACGCCACACAACGTTTCTGCCCCATCCCACCCTCCCCCCAACATCCAGGCTTTTGTCATGTCCCATCATTCTCACGGTTGTTCTTCCCTGAGGTCACCGCAGCTTGGTCGCTGTGTGGGTTCACACTTGCGCCCACGCACAGTGTCACACGGTAGTGGTTTTCATCAATGCTGGGCTAAGTGAACCCTGCCTATGCTGTCACCTTCCCCGCACACCATGTGGGGCTGTTTGTTCTTTCTTTCATTTTGTAGCGGCCCTTTTATTCCTCATTGGGGAGACGTTCTGCAGTGAAGGGATGAGTAGTCTGTCCCAACAATTCTTTTTGTCCAGGGTCAATAAATACTAAAAAGCAAGGCAATTTTTCTTTTCTCTTATCTACAGTGTGGTATTAGAAAATCAATGGCTAAATCAAGCGCAGGATGTGCGTGGGTGACTGATGTTCTAAAAAGGGATGCTTTGACCTTGAGGATTTCCTGGTTGCAGAGGCATGAAAAGGTCATCGACTGTGACACCTTTTTAACAGTCCGTTTCATTTAAGAGTCATATCACTGCAGAGCCTCATCAAATTTGGCAGTCTTGATTTTTCATTTCCCTCTGCAAAGTATAAAAGCATCTCTTGAGGGTTAGAAGAACCAGTATTCATTTATTTTGTGTAGTGTTAATGGTATTCCTCTGAGTTACCCAATAACCAATGAAATAAGGAGTTTTTCAAAATCACTGCACTGTCTCTTTTCTTCAAATGTCTTTAAAATATTGGTCTGGTTTGTATTTGCAGACCCCCATTAGAGCCAATTAAATCTCAGTGGCAGCTAAAATTATTTATCTTGGTGTTTTACAGACAACGGGATATCTTTTAACTGTGAGGATGCTTGACCCCCTGACTTATTCCTAAATCAATTGTGAAAACCTGACAAATTCAGTCTGTTCACAGATCTGTGAAGGTTTTAAAATCCCTTTGGTTCTAATTGTTTAGGCTGGATACACGTCTGGCCAGATTTATCAAATCCTTCATCATGTGTTAAAGTTTTTGCACATGTAATGTGTGACATGATTTGTGATGGGAACAAACAAAGTACCAGTAGCATGTTCACTTAGCCTTTTTGCACCAGCTCAACAGTTTTGCATGTTCTAAATGCTTTAGTAAATCAGGTCCTTAGCCTCTGGGCATATGCATTTAAATCAATGCAGACTTTAACTTCAATATTAATCTGGTGTGTTATGGTATGAATGTACGTTAGGCAGTTTTAAAAGAAATTTGATTGAAGCATTGATACTACACTGTGCATCTTAGTAGCCCCACTTTTCCCTTGCCTGAAATCCAGCTTCTCCTCACCTTGCCATGCACAAGACCAATTGTGATTCTCATTATTCTGTATTGTAGCTCCCAGAAGCAAAGTATTTGCATGATATGACCATGTCGTAGAAACAGATTATTACTACTTCAAAATGGATTGTAAAATTGTATAAATTAAACAATTGAATGAATGAATGAATGAATGAATGAATGAATGAATGAATGAATGAATGAATGAATGAATGAATGAATGAAAATAGACATTGCTTTATCAAATTAGAATAATATGAATATAGAATAATATTGTGTATATATTCATGTAGTTGCATTGCACAATCCTTTGTTTCAAAAGTACAAATAAAAAGCATAATAGTCATTTGATCATTTGATTTTAGTTAAATCAATGCTTTATACATTTTTTGATACATAAGATTTTATGATACTGCTGGATAAAGGTAGAAGGTGAAATATCATGTTCACTAAGCTAGCACAATGCCATCTACCCATTCTTGGCCAGCAGGGTAAAACTAACTCTTTGCACGTCACTAAGTTGTCTTCTTAGTGATGCCTGTCTTCTTACATAATAACTCACTGATTTATGTTAATGGATTAGCTAATTGTGTCATGTTAGTTATCGATGGCTCAGAGAGGTCACTGACTGCCTGGACCACAATCCATTTTTCTTAAAGGTACTCAAAGCTACACTTGCAAATGCATATGAAATTAACATATCCAACCCTAAGGACACATTTGCTTGTCTTCAATTAAATACAAAAAGCTAAATGAAATGCATGTTTTACTCTATAGTATTTTCTATTGAATTGTATATGCTCTTAAAAAGACTATGTGGTTTTACTAGGTCCCAGTCCAAGTCCATTTGTTTGGATCCAGCCCTTAGAAAATTGTCTTCATGTAACATGTCTGACCAAAAAATATATTAAAAAATGTAGCTGAATTAAAAAAACTGAATAACATTCTAAGAATCTTGCACCTCATTTACTTCAAGAACATCATGAAAATGTTACTGCCATTTATGCTATATTATTTTTCTCATGTCCCTTAGATTTTCATAAATGATCAGTAAATACCAGTAAATGTGAATACAGAATACACAGAACTGTTTCTCAGTGACCTTGACAGGGCATTTTCTAAATACTTTCTAGGACTATGAGCGGTGCTCACTTTCGACCAAATGGAAACCCAACCAGGATATCATTAAATGTTGTTGAATCATTACCAGTTGCTAGTTAGTGCAATAGGAGTGGGTGGGTGTTTTGTCCAATTCCCCGAATGTTGTTGAAAGGAACTTAAATAGATTTCAAGAAGCAGTATCCGGTGTATAAAATGTGCTTGCAATTATTTGCTTTAGCAGATGGTCTCCAAGGATGTAGGATGAAAGGAGCAAATTAAACAGCCATGAAATTAAGGACATGACCGTCACTGTAGTTTCGGGTACTGGCTGGCTTTGTGACAGCCCGATTGCTCTAAATATTTTTCTCTTGGTGACGTTAATATCATGTATTCAGTATTCTGACCAATGCGGTGTCAGTGTGGAGAGAGAGGCCACAGAAAGAGGTTTTCACTCACATCTTAGAAGATGTGCTTTTCACTGGGGTGTTGGGAGACTGAGACATTAACCCTGAGCCACCCAGGAGGAGTGTGTCTTTGATTTTGAAATATAGTTGCTTGTATACAAACAGGAGTAGGAAACAAAGGGAAAAAAGCTTTGCATCTGCATTAGTTGCTGTTTTTTGCCTAGGTGTATACATTGAGGGTTGAAATCCATTTTACAATATTAAAGGCATCCTGGAGAAACCATTTCTGAGAAATGAGGATCAGGGAAGGAGAGAGATTTTTGAAAGTGAAATGAGAGGTTGAAGAGTAACATGGTTTACACACTTGCTTGACTTGTCATTTAACTGGTTGGTGGTACCAACTGACAGTGGGTTAATATGAATGAAAGTTTAATCAAGGGAAAGATACTAAATGCTAAAAATGTTTTTGCCCACCCTGGACTGTGGATTTAAAAGGCTCCATTAAAAGAGGAAGAAAAACAGGACCCACTTCCTCTAATGATTGCTGGCTACATGAAGTGAGTAAGTAACAAATGAACAGACATGCTGCATGTCCCTCCGAGCGAACGCAGAGCACAATCCATGATCGGATCAATGGACCGCATGGCCGGAGGATGCTGGGAAGCGTGTAATCGAATGGGACCGTACTGAGTGGGGGGCTCTGTGCTAGACTCAGCTAAGCTCATCTTCCCGTCACCATTTCCAATCTAATTAAAGGGTAAAAATGTTTTGTTGTTTTTCCCTCTGTTGAGTTTTATGCATCAGGCTACAGTGGTTGGTAGGTATAGATGGAACTGTTGCTCTTTTTCTTTTACCTCTTGAAATGTAAACTATCAAGTAACATCAGTGAAAGCTGCAGCACATCTCTAATGTTAGCTTGAGCCACTGGAGAGCCCTGCCAAGTACTATATCTAGTGTAATGGCTGTCATAGACATTACTATGTTTAAAATTGGGCAGTTGGAGGAGGGTTCTATGACATAGACACCTGAAGGTTTAAGGACAGATTATTATCTTTGATGCCGTCAGAAGCATGGAGTGGGAATTTGAAAAGCACCTCAATGTCTGGTAAGGGTACTGGATCTTCTAGTTTTGCTGTCTCTGTTATATATTCAAAAATGACAACTTATTCCTTTCCATTCCTCTGTCATTTGCTCAGCCTGTCTGGTGTGAATGAATGATCTCTCACACTCATCCCCCTCTGATCTGATCCGAATGGGTGTGTGGGAGGGGGAGTGGGGATTTAGTTGAGTAACTCAGTCCACTTTGCTAGCATTGACTTTACTGAACCCCTAGACAGTACTCAAGAAGTTACTGCAGTGGCACTGTGCATGTTCATTTGTGTGTGCGCGTATTTATGTTTTACTTGTAAGCACCCCTGATGACTGCAGATTCCACTACACCTTGGTAGATTGTAGTGATCACTGTCATCAGTTGACTGGCGTTGTATTCTGACAGCTGTCAGAATGTTTATCCTTTTTAATAAGCCTCATCTGAATCACATAAGTATTGCTGTTAACACATGAATTCTGAAGAAAACACAAGTGGATTGTCAATGTAAGTTTTCCATCAAGTCTTTACTTGAACTGGTCAATAGTTATTAGTCATTAATAGTTATCAGTCTGACAAATTAGGCTACCATTGTGGCATAATGCTGTCAACGTTGGTAATAAAGGAATGGGTTTTTTTGATGAATCAAGTCTTGTGTTTGCAGGATTCCAACTGGAAGCTAGCTATTATAAATGTATTCTGGTCATACTGTTCTTGCTCATACTTATCCAGATAATATGAAATTTGTTTTGCCAGTAATTAGCCAGTGATGTAACATACAAGCTAATAATTCAATCAAATGACACTTATCACTGAACATCACTGAACCACTGTGTGAACCTCACCAACGACAAAAAGCAGGTTAAGAACTGAAGTCAGAAACTGTTACATTTTTCATTGCTTTAGTGGTACAGAAACAAAATGTCCATTTGAAAGATCACCTTTGGCTGTGTTTTGACCGGCATATGCAGTTGATAAATGCTTTTCTATCAAAAATGCCATGTGATCCTCCCTAATAGAAAAACAACAGCATTCTTTGGCCATCTCTGTGGATAATTGTACAACATCAAACTGCATATCATACAGACCAGGCTTTTTAGATCAAACATTTCCAATACCAAATCAGCATGCAGGCAAGATTGTTTTAATTAGAAAGGACACTTTTCAACAGAATGCTTTGCAGTGGCTTCAGAGTAGGGATATGGTGAGAGTTGCACAGCCAGACAGTATGTATTTTAAAAACATTTTTCTGAAATATCAGTATTAGCCAACCACAGAGCTAATATCCACCAGTGTTATTTCTGCCAATGGAAAACGGGAGTAAAATTCATTTTTAAAGTGCTAACCACCTTGACAAACAAATCCACTCTCAGACATCTGAGTCCATCAGTAAGATTGAGCCTCTGTCATGACATCTGAACTTTTTGTTGAAGCAGTAACTGAGATTGAGCAGGAGACTGTGGAGTTTAGATTTCCTTCATGCAAACCACCCCTGATAAAAAGTTAAGAGCTTTATAATCTGATCATTTGTGTTTGTGATAAATATAGTGACTGAATGGTTAAATAGATTTCTTTCTTCTCACTTGTTTCAAACTGTCTACAGCAAGCATATGCTATCAGTGCATTAAGCTCTATCCATGGTTCTGAAATGATATAGGAGCATAGATTGACTGAAAGTTATAAGCTACATCCTGCTGAACAGAGAACAGCCCCAAACCTCATAATGCATAAAAACTCAAAATCATATGTGTTGTGCTGTTCAAATCTAAATGTAAGCACCCAAAACAATTGTAAATATGTATAGAGATACTCATGTTAGACTTCCACAGGAATCAGGGGGGCCACATCAATCTCTGTAAACCTCAAGGGCTACTGTCCTGAGCCCTTGGTTCTGACTGGTTGTCTGGTTATACAAAAAGCGTAGACTGAACCCACACATGTCATATTTATTTAGACTCTGCCGGAAGGACAAACATTTGCATGGGGTCTGAGAAGGCGCAGTGTGATTTTTCTATAAATACATTTTCCCCAAACTATATCTTCCCACAGGGAACAAAAGTGTCAGCATGCAGTTCTCCAAATCAATTCAGTGTGTGGCTTTTCAATTCACACATATCTTTACAGGGCACATTAGGTCTCAAGATGGTGTCTCTGAAAATCTTATTCATTTCTTTCAAATTTCTTTCAAGTCTGTTAATGGCAGATATTTTTATGATGTAAGCACTATTAGATGAATGAATCACTCTCTTACTTTGAGCTCATTGTGCTGAGCTCAGCTGGAGTGCCTAAATCAATGATTTTTGTCTGCTTTGAACAGGTTACTTTTAGCTTATGCTGGGTTTTATAAAGGCCTCATTCATAATTTCTTTTAATCCCAATATTGTGTAATAATTAACAGCTCCTTGTCAGGGTCTGGTATGTTTATTGGCTTGTGGAAAAAAACAGTGCCTCAGTTTATTAGCAATGATAGTCCTGGCCATTTTGTGCGAGTATAGATAAGCTGACCTTTTCTGACATTTCCCTTGCCCTGATTCTTAGACCAGATAGATGGACTGTTGCTCTTCTGGCATTTTCATCTCCATAGAATATCAGTTTTACCATACATTTCTGTTGCTTTCACATAAATCTGCCCCCCAAAATGGCCTATACAATGGCCATATTATTTTGAAAATAATCACAGTTTGACTAAGAACGTAAGATTAAGTTTGTCTCTTGTGGCAAACTGAGAAAGAAATGTCATATGTCATAAAGAGTGAACCTATACCAGTGTTTTTGGTGTTGTTGTTTATACCGAACAAACTTATCAACTGAACAAACCCAAGCTTCCCTATGTTCCTCCATCCAAATTTATATATTGTCATGTTTTCAGATTTCCATTTTTTGGTACACAGAAAACAGTGGTAAACAAGAAATTATGAAATTCCACCTAGATCATACAGTTATTTCAGGCTGAAAGTCGAAGCTTTGCTGTTTTTTTTTCTGTCGTTGGGAAAAAAATCTGTTTTTGTTAACATGATAATTTGGCAACCTATATCATTGTCTGAGTCAGAAAATGTTTCTGTTTCATGTAGAGCCAAGATTATGGCTCAACATTAAATGTTGTTTGAGCTTTTCCTCCATCCCAGGAGTGCTATGGTGTCTAAATGACCGTGATCTGACTTTGGTGGTAGGATCACAATTTGACCTCTGTTCAGGTGAGTAATATATAGTCAGATTTTCATGGCAGCTTGGTCATTTTGATTAATGAGCACTGCTCGGTTTGGTCATTATGACCATATTTTTTCTATTTCTGTATCTCTAGTTTTTGACATAAGGAAGATCCAATGCTAATTACACAGTACTGGTTTGTATGCTGTTGTGATCATAAAAGCATTGCAGTGTTTTACAGTACTGGGTCTTTCTGGTTTGGAACATTAGTTAGTGTTAATTTACTGAGGATTTCTCCCTCTTGAGTGTGACATTTTGTCTAGAATCTATTGATTCACAATGCAGAAAAATAACGAGGTTAGGCTTTAAAAGGGCTGCATGAAATGACACGAAAATGTGATCTCTTTTTACTGGGGCCCACGTAGCATTGTGATGTGTCATTATGTATAATTTCCCAGATGGATCCAGGTCCTGTCATGTTGAGTGCCCAGTTTTGTGTGTTCTGAAAAGCATATGTCCTGATTCACTGAAACAAACAGAAAATAGGCTTTCAGGTAATTCATCAAGATAAAACAGGGCAGTGGTGCAGCCTACAGTCCAAAACCTATACTCTGGTCATAATCATGCTAGCTATAGCATTGGTTAGGGAGGGAGGGATTTGTTCAGCAGGGGAATCCCTGCCTCATTGCTCAGGAATGATCCATCTGGTCCGTTGGGTACCTCAAGTCATTCAGCTTGGGAAAAGGTGCAGTGCTTTCACAGCTGTGGAGCGAAAAACAGTGGCAGGTTATGCGCTAAACATATAGAGTTGCATGGTTGTCTATACTCTTCAAAATTGGATGGAGCATGAAATGGGCCAAGAAATACAAATGGGAATCAAAAATTGTAAGAAAATGAAAAAATATTGGGAGATAAATATGATGAAAAAGAGCAAAATTCTCTGGGAGATGAGAAAGAACATCAGGAAGTGGAGGCAAATAAAATGGATGGGATCTTAGTGCAATGCTGACTAGTACATAGACAGGAAGAGTGTTGTTTAGGTTCTTCAAACACAAATGATTTTTAATGCAGAACATTATGGCCAGGTAGAACATGAAATCTTTATACAATAGGCTGCTCAGATTATATCTGACTCCATAAACGACAGCAGGCGGAAAAAATACTGATGCGAGTATAATATTACCTCCACCCCAGCTACCGCATCCTGTGACCTGTACAGTAAAAGGCTTATTTGCCATTTCATGATGGCTTCTTGAACACTGGATGTGATTCCTACAGCCATCCTTGTGACTGCACACCAAGCATAACATGATATGGTCCAGAGGGTAAAAGCCAAGATACAGTCAGTGGGTTTTAGATTTCACAGCAGTGCAGACTGCAGTGTAGAGAGGCATGGAAGCACATTTTACTGTGGAGAATGACACTGTACAAATGCAAACACTGCATTAGGAAGCCATGACAGTCCTCCATAACTGGCTTTTCCAAATGGCACCTCTCCCTCCCTCTCCCCTCATCTCTCTCTCCCTCTCTCTCTATTCCTCTGTAACCATACCTATCACTCAGTCACCCTCACTCTCTTTCCCTTTTTCTCCACTTGAATTTGTCCTCCTCTCTCAGAGAGATGCTGGTACATGATTAATGAAGCACACACTGTAGCTGTTTCCTGAAAAACGGTTCCAAAATCAAGCGTTCCTCTTCAAGCTTAAGACAAGCCTTCAGCACCTCTCCCAGTGTCTGTGGGAAAGAGGCAAGCCACTCCTGGAAAAGGGAGGAATATCAGTTCAGGACTGATATTCAGGTCCAGTGAACACCAAGCGGGGACATGGGGGAATTGCATCAGATGGAAAGACAGTGTCTCTAATTTGGTGCGACACCTCGCAGTGCCTATTTCAGTGGCCTGTCTACTCAACTGTGTTGCTGCACCGTTCTCCGACTCCATTGGCTGATTCTTCCACTGCTGCATGAGCTTCCGTACAGCAGCACCTCTGACTCAGGCCTGCTTTCAGTTCCCATGCTGAGGCTGTAATCTTTATAGAATTGCACAGACAGGCTGCTCATTCTTTCAGTGTTGTTTTGCTGACCAGTAGAGTGCATCATAATGACCCCTAAAGGTTTCTCTCAGCAATCGGTGCGGTGAACTGTGTGAACCCCAGTGATTCAGTCATCTCAAACGGTTCCTTCTCTGAACATACTGACTGTTGTGGATGAGTCACATCAAACCACAAGGCCATTGGGATTTCACTGGTTGCTGTAAGAATTGATCTCACGAAAGGTGGGGCTCAGTCACTGTGATGTCGTACAGCTGTAATTGGCTCAGTGAAAACACAGCTGTATAAATGGCTATTGTGTCAAATAAAGAGTGAAATATTGCACCATTGCCCAAGCAGGTAATCAATGCAACAATGTGTACAGTATATATCAGTCCTTAGGTTAAGTGAGGGATAAATAAAGACCCACTGTAGAGCCAGGGGTGACAGCAGGTGGAGGACTTCAGTGCAGCAATTGGTGTATACAAAGTCTCCATGGGGACATCTGATAAAGTAGTTTAGTCAGGCCCTGAGGGAAAGTTGGTAGAGGGTTGTACCTCCACATTAATAGGGTAGTTGGGTCATGATTGTGGTGTGTGTGTGTGTGTATGTGTATGCCCCTGAGGGAATCATGCATGGGATTTTTATGTGTGTGTGCGCATATCTGGCTATCCATGTGGATGTTATTTATCCATATATTTATACTCCATTTGTGATGATCTGAGATGGGGTGAATGGCCTGTTCTCATCATCCAACGTTCTTATGATCTTTGCCTGATAGTGAAGAGTACAGTTTGTACGAGAGCGCAGTGTATGACTCTGTCAGGCTGTGTGTGGTCCATCGTGGTCTCATTAGATAACAGAGATAAATAACATCTGATGTGGTGCTGTAATAGAGCTTGTTACCAACTGCAGTGAGGTCATGTTCACCATGTCTGTCAAAATTTATTGACATTTATTGAAATGATTTTACTCTCCGTTACACTGCTACCTCAACATGGCAGAATGATTGGATCTAATTGTGGTCCATCTCCCTCCCAATCACTGATATCATTCAGGCTGTTTGGCATAATGTTGGAATAATGCTTGATAACATTTGCACCATGGATTCTCTATCCAGGTAACGACAGTCTTATTCAAATTATGGTAAATCTGTTGATGCGGAAAATTACTTCCTCTCATTGTCTGAAATTCTCAGGATATAACTGAATTGAGTGCAACAGCAAATTGGATCAGTTGAGGAGTGATTTTAAATGTCTTTCCAAAGGGGGTTCATTGCTGCAGAGAACCAAAATCCATACCCAGACGTAGTGTAAGTGTGTGAGAAACAGGGATCCAGTCTGCTACCTCGGGATCCATATAGATTGGGTTCACAGTGATATTGCAATACTAATCTGTGTCAAACCACACAACCATGGCAGTGCTTACATTCCCATTGGGTACAGCTTTTGCGACATAAATGAAGTACAACCTCTACTTTCAATTTCACGTGTTCATTTTTTTTCAGATTCCCTTTTCTGGATGTTATTTTTACCATTCTTTCACTGGTAATACTTTTTGAATGTGTTCAAATAGCATAGCAAAGTATGTTTAAAACAAATGAGCAGGCATTATAAATGCTAATTTGGAGATTTGAAAACTGAAACAAGAAAGAATGAGAATCACACAATCCTAAATGCAGCAACAACCTTTTTAGGAACTGTGTGTTGTGCAAATATAGAACCCTTTTGTTCACTGTTTATATCCTCCAATTGTATGCCAAAAACGAGGATTTTATTTGCAATTCAAAATGCATGTTTAAACCCAGTCATATAAGAGTATCTATGCAAGCCCACCTCATTAGCAGCAAGGAGCAGACACAGGGAAGAAAGATGCAATAAATATATGCAGGGATTTCTTTATTTTCATGAGATTTAAATACCTTTCTCTAAAATTCAACAGGAGTTTCAACAGTTGTCACAATGTAGTGAACTCCTTTTTAAATGGCCATATCCAAACACTCAGACATCAGTCACCCAAAAGGTGCTGTGTCATTCTTGATGAAGGGCAAGGCTAGCTTTCTACATCCATCCTCCTCAGCTATGTAGTCCCATGGAATTACATCTGTTTAAGGGTGGACCTATATCCCATGTTATCTACATATGAACAAGAGGGAAACAGTTTCCTGTGTTGACTATATCTGGACATGGAGGAAGTGATCTTGCACGTCTGGCAACTGCACTATGCCCAGTCTAGCCTTTAACCCACAGAGAGCCACAGCAGCAATTTGCGACACAAAAGAGTCACTCATCTCCACTGACAGAACCCATAAGCTTGACACACATATGATGATATGCATAAACTAGTCCAGTTTGAACAGGTCGCTGATTGTGTAATGTGTTGACTGTGTGTGTGTGTGTGTGTGTGTGTGTGTGTGTGTGTGTGTGTGTGTGTGCATTAGTATAATTCCAGGGCTTTCCACAGGTCTTACTTGTGGCCTTGTGGGCAAAAATTGGGCAGAGTAACAAAGACACAGCAGTGGGCATATGAGTCATGTATTTGACCCTGCACAGGACAATATGGTGTGCAGGATCAAAGCTCTGCTCAGTACCCACTTTCACTGCATAAAGAATTCTTCCCAGCAGGGAAAAATCTCACTTTGTTCTTGATTTAGTTAGTTAATTTTCCTTTCTTATGCACCTCAGTGTCTTTGTCCCCAAGTGTCTTTCTGCTATTTGTTTACTCCTGTGCCTTAATGATAAGAGCCTTCACATTGATCTCACTCTCTTTCGCCTTCTACCAGTCACACTTACTTACATGCACTCAACACACCCAGTCACACATGGACACACACTTGCATGCACACACCGCTGACAGGCATATTCCACTTCATGCTGATGAATTCACCAGTAGGTCCACTATAAACTAATTTCACCACAGTAACAACTTGCTACTACACCTCACTCAGAGAGAGCATCAAAGGGCTGTAGGAATTAATTATTTTATATTTATATTTTATTTAAATCCCACACATGTTCAGTGGAACAGTTTTCACAATATCCCAATATAAAATGCATCAGTTGTAGTCACAATGAATAACACAGGGCTGGCAAGACTAATATGAGGAAACCATTAGGGAAATGTTGCATTATCATGTTCAAGTGTGGAGTATCATCCTGTGATGATCTGAGAGGGAAGCAGAGACTTCTACACATGATATCTCTGTTCAAAAATGCAGAAAAAATGGCAGACTGATAAAGGTGGAATAAAAGTTATATGGCATGATGAGGCTCATGTTTGCTAGTGTTTGCTAAGTCACTTCATTAGGCCAAATGGGGACTGAATTGATCATGGTGGTGAAAGAGAAGGTGGGAGGAACAGAGATCTTTTCGGTGTTAAAGAGGACAGCAGAAACCTTGTTAGTCACTCCAGGGAAGTTATACCCTTCTGCTGCCAGGGAGAAGAGCTGCAGGAAAGATTAATGTCCAATCTTCTGCCCAGCTGCTTCAGGCCCAGTCCAGCAAACACTGTACACAACCCTCCCCTCTTTTCTGCCACACGGATGAGCTTGAGATTGAGGTACAATTCCACTTCATCGCCTTGCCACATAAAGGCCAGGTCAGTGCTCTGCTCATCTGTGGGTTATGCTGCTCTTGTTTATCTGCAGTGTGCTCTCCCACCTCCCCTTACCTCCCCATCTCATTGTTGTGCTGCGCTCTGCGTTCAATGCAGTGACACACGCAACCACATTGAGTGCTGCTTAGAGCAAATGAATCTCTGACTTGTGACCTGGGCTTAAAGGGATCAAAGCCTTATTGTCTCTTTGTTTATTGAATTATTAACTACTGCTTTACCATTGAACATTCCAGGATGGAAAAGACACAATATGAATGAAAACTCCATCACATTCATTGTTTTGTCTTGGAACAGTATAAGCAGAAATGTATTGCCATAGCTTGCTTAATGTTGAATGAGTAAATTTTCAGCCTTGTTGTGCACCAAACAGCTCAGGCAGGCAGGGGAAACATTGCTTCATTCAGATCATATCAGCCATGGAACCAGCCGGTGTTCACTCCATTTGTTTGGAAATATCAGCTGAATGAATGTGATCTGCTGTTGTGTACAGTCACCCCATGAACAGACTGTGAGAAAATCACATTTATGGGAGATTTTAATGAGAGGAATTTCAGCACTTGTTAAAACCTAAAGTACAGAAAATGATTAATCGAGTTTGATTCAACAGGTACCATCCACAGAGGCATTAGTACTCAGCCATGTTACAGGGTCCTCCTCCATGGTTCTGAATTGCTCAGCCACATGTCCTGACTTCCCTGAATAACTTCCAGTGAGAGAGATGAGGGTGTGGGATAGCACTGAAGGATCAGACTGGGGAAATTCTCAGGAGGAGTGAGAGTCAAATTTCTGGGTCCTTCATGAACTAGTGAAACCCTGCAAGAACATTCCACTTTTCATCCTGTTCATATGCACCTTTCTCAGCTCCCCATTGGATAAGACAGTTGTCCATCACAACCTCACAGCCTTCTCTGAGGAGGTTTGCCCTGAGGTCTGCACTCCTCTGTTCTCTATTTGTCCAGATCCGCTCCAGTGCACAAGCCCAACCAGGACTGATGAACCTACTGGCAGATGTACACTCAACCCTTGTCAGCCTCACTCAGTTTTCCCTGTTCCCCTGACTCTGTCCTCTTTTTCCACTGCCAAGTTACATCTCAAGAGTAGGTGAGATGTAAAATCAAGCATGTAATAATAATCCAAATAAAAAGCATCTAAGGTGATGTATGGTGTGTGGCTGTGGGCAATAGAGCAATAAGAAAGAGCAGAGAAATGGACAATTGGATTTGCTAATATTTACAGGCATCATTCAATGTATTCTTAATGCTGGCAAATAAATCATTAATAAATAAAAAACAGAAATGTAATGGAAGGGTAAAATGCATAAAAACAGGAGAGAGACATCAGAATATAGCTCACAGCTCTGTCAGTGTAGTTGTGGTTAAGGCTGCTGAAAAATAAATGATAAAAAACCAGTCAATGATTTAATTATAGTTTTCTGTAGTTAATACACTTCAGCATTTGTTGTCATGAAGATCAGAGGCTGAAACGATTTGGTTTGTTTTTTTCTTGGCAGTCAGGATGCCCTCTGTTTCTTTTAAAGATAATAGAAAGAGAATCACTTGTTTCAGCTTGAATATTATACAAATATCTGAATCGTGTCCAGTTTCTATTTCATAAATAATTTACACAGACTATATATATATATATATATATATATATATATATATATATACACCCCCTAAATTGAGTTTCCTTAAAACAGCTAAATAACATTGATATTAAATGCAGTAACTTCACAGCCAGAACTTGTTTTGTCCTTGGTCTTGAACTTTACTGCTCTGGGACTATATTTGGAGAAATCTCTGAACCCTGATTGGCTGTGGCATCCAGCCTTGCAGGCTGTCTCTTAGAGCTAGCCTGGGTGCCCTTCAGGATGGAGATGAACAGATCAACCCTAATATAACAGCACAGGAGCCTAGTATCCATCCCAATCATCCATTTGCTGTTTAGAGATTGTTTGGGTACACTGGGTAGAATTTTCAGCTCTGACTGATCATTCTTTGTTTCCTCTAGATGCTCCATTCACTTATATCTTACATGTAACATATTAATAATTTAAAGAGCTAGGTATTTACTGAAGAATGCAAAGTGCAGTAAGTATGTTGCTCAAGGGCATAACATCCAGGATTCATACCATTTACCATTTAGTTTCAAGTATCACTGCTATGCTTATCAGGCGTGGGTGTTGGTAAGCTGTGATACTCTAAATCCCCCTCCCCCACAACACAGTGACGAGAGCCCTAGTCTGCAAATATTCTGAGAGTGCTGTCCCAAGCATCCACATTACACAGTCACAAACTACTGCCAGTTGGGCCCCACAGCCTGAGATTTACATCTTTTAAGTAATAATCAGTGAAAGCATAAAGATAAAGATGGCGTGTAGCACAGCTTGGCACAGTGGGGACCAAAAACATGGGCTGTGGCTCTTCAAAACTGTCTGAAATGTCAGCTGCCAAAGAGTAGAGCGCCAACAAAAGATTGGTCAGATCAATACATGCTGTGAAACTGAGGAGGGTGGCTGGAGGAATTTGTTTCTACAAAACACTCAGCTCTAGACCTTCAAAGCAGCAGCCCCTGGTCTTGTTTCATGTTACACACTCACTCCCTACATGAGTAAAGTAGGGAGGTGGATTTTAGGGAAAGCTGTGCTGGGAGCGAAAGTGAAATCTGCTTCCACTACAGATTTATGATCAAATTCTGCATGCTATGATTATTTTTAATTAAATATGGAGTGGTCTGTTCTTTGTACTTTTATGATTCAAGGCATAATCTAAACCACAATTTAGCAAACATATTTGTCACAACATTGGCATAATGATATGATGAGGTTAAAATATAAAAGCATCTCTCTCTGTAACATAGACAAAACTCTCCATGTCAAAACTGTTAAGTAATGTTGGGATAATGATAAAAGCAAAGTTTATTCAACTCATAAACACATCATATTCAAAGAATACATGATACATATACCAGGATATTATCTGCTTATCTTTTTGCTTGCTTTTGTTTGGTTGCTTATCCATGTCATTTTTGGTAAAGTTAAAAAAGAAACAATACAGCAACACTCATCTCTGATATTAAGGCCTGAAGCAAGCTGGATTCATTAAATGTGAAAATGATTTTTTGTCTGTACATGTGTCTGGAGGTTTTTTTTTTTTTCCTATCACTGAGGGTTTTCAGCACATTTAGGTCAATTGCACAGACTGGACTTAAGAAACCTGTGATGAAGATGAAAAGATGTATTTTAAGATCAAAAATATGAAAGCTATATTCTTTATTCCAATACAATTCATCTGTAATTTTTTATTGAAAGTGCATTTCACAGTGGTAAAACCTTAACCACAATAGTTTCCTTATCTCTGGTGTGTTTTGATGAATGAGGTATAATCATTGTTTTCTCTTCTGAATGAGCAGAATTTTGTCTCAGTTCACTTAGGCACCATGCTAACTTACAGTTCAATCCACAAAGTTCATTTCACAAAGTAACCTGTAAAATGTATCTCCACCACAGTAATGGACCCCTTTGACATGGAACTAACCAAGCTCATATCATAGTTCCATTTAAATTATTTACTTATTTTCCAATTCTCAGTAACTTCTCATATTAGGTCATAATGTATTTTTTATTTTTAAATAATAAGCCTTTTTGGTTCATCTTCATCAAGGGTTTTGGTAATTCTAGAGCCTACTCTAGTTGACATTGTATGTGCCAACAGCTTTCTCCTCACAGCAAACTTTCAGCCCTCCCCAAGGTTGAGGCTGACCACTCAGCCAGATCATGGTTCACCGCTGTTCTCTCTCTCTCTCTCTCTCTCTCTCTCTCTCTCTCTCTCTCAGTCAGCTGAGTACCAGTCAGGTTTGTCTGTGGTTCACTTGTGCAGATGAATGCATTCTGCCCCACTCCTTTCCCTTCCAATAGAAGCCAGACACTGTCTACAGCTAAGTGTGTGGAGGAGTCATAAAGAGCTGATCACAGCCATGGGATGAGACAGTGTGGGAGGTGTAGCTTATGACTCTAATGGTTCTCAGGAAAATGTTACATACTGTGCTTATCATCATTTAATAATTTTAACAGTATGTTTTAATTAGCTTCTTTAGAATTAACTGAATTCATCGCATAGTGGTCTGCACTCAGCACAGTTCTGAGTTGTCCACCATTTGATTATTACATGTATGCCTCATTGTAACTTGAAATGGATTTCTGGAAAGAGCCAGTATGTGTTCTTTGAAGGTAGCTTGAATGTGTCTTTACTGGATATCCTACCCAAAATACAAAATATATGTAGATGAAATGCAAGATGCCTCCAATCTTCTGTTTTAAAGAAAAATCTTAGGTGCTGTTTTCACTTTGGGGACACAGATTTAAAACAATGTCATGGGTTACATTGTTTTCAGAGAATCCCCCCAGGGTGCCAAGGAAGCTTGCTGCATTTAAGAAATGAAATGAAACTCAAAACAGCAGCAATTTTAACAGTATATTTCAGCGTCATGAGACTTAACTTATCAGCCAGGGCTTGAGTCGAGGGGTATGTGGGGGATGCCAAAAATCTTGACAACAACATCCCCCTTGTAAAATTGTCTTCTCCCTTCCCATCCCCTTTGCTTTCATGGAATTAGCTATGCTATTTATCGCCTAAATGCCTCAGTGATATTTAAATATCAATTTAACGTTATTTGTGCTCCAGTTTGTGTTGTTTTGTATTCTCTGTATCTTTGTGGCTTTTGGTTGCTTATTTGATTGGAACCTGCAAATGCATGGTTCGCATTGGCTAATGCAACTGCTTTGGACAAGAATTGCAGATGCTACAGGTTAAAATGGCTAAGCAGCTGGTTCAGCAGGACCCTAGAAGTTTTTTAGTAAAGAAGAAGAAAACAACAGGTGAAATGATGACCAATCGCATGTATTATTAATACATAATATGTCCCTTATGTAACAAAACTTTGGCAACAGCCAATGTTTAGCCTTGAATGAGACCATCGCAGATAATAACATGTTCATGTGTTCATGACCATGTTATATATATTGCTTGGCAGCTAACCTGTTCACTTGTGAGCAAACCTACATGTGAGCTATCTGTAGTATGTATTTGCTTGAAATAACATGACCAATTTAAGATTCTAATGAGAGGTTGGCGTTTGAATTGTAAAAGGTATATTAGGCAGTAACTTGTATGCAGCTGTGATAGTGTAGAAGTCTGTTTTTGAAATCCCGTGCTAGTACTATCATTGTTGTTACTATATAAATAAAATAATACTGTAAAAATAAGTTTTTGATAGTTTTTGTATGAATAATATTGTTATAAGTACATTTTCTGTCTTTTTTACTTGTGTATGAATATAAAAAATGTAGGCATATACCACCATCCTTCCACTCCGAGGTTTACCATCCCCCTTGAATTTTTTTTTGACAAATCGACCATTGCATATAAACCCAATTTAACCCCCAATATAAAGTGGCTATAGATGACAACAGTGTGCCTTCATAGTATATTGGTTTTTAATGGTTGTTAAGACTTTGACCTAGGTGGGTCAGTGGAATATCTTTGTACTTCTTAGTACAACTTGAAAAACAGGTCGGCGAGAGAAATATCAGTGTGAATTGAGTAAACAGTTAGTCGTGCTTAGCCAATGGCTGTAAATGGAGGGCAATGTTTTCCTTTAAACTATGAATTGTAGTGAGTCATTTTTGAGGGGGAGAGGAGAGTTGCTCAGCTCAGAGAAGGAAACTCCATGTAAAATAAATGTGAAAATGTTTCACAAATACAATTGATGTACATACAGCTCTGTATATCATATATCTGTATATAGGCCACCATAATTTTATGTTATATTCCCCAAAGACAACGGTCAGTATGATTTATTTCTGTAGTGTACATGAACTCTGACATTGCATTCATTCTTCATTTACCAATCATAAATCTGAACATTTAGTACATTTCCCTTGGCAACATTTTTATCATGAGATTCAAGTTGTGAAAAACATCAATGATCTATATACTGTCTCAGTTCCTACATTAGTGTAGTCTGTTAGCTTGTAATCAGTGTAACTGCTCTGTGCAGCACACAGAGGACTCAGGTCTTCTGAAAAGCTCCTCTTGTAATTAACTGGTTTGAATACAGCAACAGAACTGCAGAATCACCCTCTCTATTGCAATATATTGAAGTAATAACACTAAATGGAAGTATGGCATTCAAATCGATAGGTTACGTTGTAGCTTGACTATTTTTCTGTGTTTTTATACTGCCATAGTACTTAAATGTTTTCCAAGAAAATAATTATAAAATCAACTAGTATTTTGAATCTTTAAAATATAAATCATCTGAAAATATAAGGCATCACTGTTTTTTGCATGTACTTTCAAAAATGTACAATCACAAACACATATACACATAGTATTTCAACCATGTGTATTACACAGTATGTTGGCAAAATCACATAAATTGGAATGTTACATAAGAAGTTGATCAGTCTATTAAATTGAGACATTAATACAGTAAGACATTGTTCAGACTCTTAGTCTAATGAGTAATACATACTAATTATAGTTACTACAGCTACAATAATGATAATACTAATAAGAAGAACATCAATATTAACAATAACAATATAGCTATAGTGCTGTGGTGAATGCAGCTCAGTTTAAAAGTAGAAATTAACTGGTACGTAAATTGGCAATGTTACTTTAGATTTATGTGTACTACATGCAGCATTTTATTCATTGACAAGGCAAAAATACATCAAACAAAATATTTGCAAAATATTTCCCCACAGCGAATTAATAGGTGGAAACAAAATCTAAAACCAATTGTCTTTCACTGGTAGCTTGAGTTGATCTGTAGAGCTCACATACAGTACAAACATGGAAAAAGAAAAATACACTTTTTCTCACAGCTGCTACCTCAGTTATCCTGTGGGGCAAGCTAATGGTTAGCCCTTTGATGAACTGCTTTGCAAATGCATAAAGATTGATATTAGCTTTCCCAGGGGAATGCTGCCTTGTATTACAGTCTAAAGAAAGCATTGTTTTAGCTTTTAGCATGATGCTGCTTTGTCATGAGTATGCCATGGTCTTCAAGAAGAGATACAAGATGTTAGTCTTAAGTCTTTAGTCAATTATTGTTGAATCATTGGGCAAACAGATGTCACTTTATAGCTACCAAAACGAGTACACAAAAACAGAACTTGGTCCTCTTGTCTCTGTGCTCAACAAATTGTAAAACTTCCGCATCTACAATTATGAGATTTGCCTAGTATTGCTAGTATTGCTAAAAACAAGTTGGGAGATGGTTTGGCAACAAAACAGTCATTGTTCAGTCTAATACATTACAAACTATTACATGAGTTTCTAAAACAACATGCGATATCTAACAGATTTTGAAAGAGATCAACGACTTAGTAAAGACTACACAAGGAAATAGGAGAAATGGAGAATCAATTACCAGAAACTAAACACCCCAGATCTACAGCCGCAAAAAATACCACACAACATAATCTGAGTAATGACCATGGCCAAGTCTCAACAAAAAGCTGTAGGCCTGAGTACTACAAAGGCAACCACATGTATCCAAGGCAGAAATGCATTCCCTGGTGCACCAAACCTGGGCCTCTGAGCCGAGGAAGAAAATAATATACTCCGATGATGTCATACACTCGTTTCCATACATCTTTACAAAAGTTTACGGTTAATGAAAGTAGAAAGAGGCCTTCAATGCACATTGCCTGACCCCAACTGTTACACATGGTGATCTATCTATGATGGTAATGGCATTCCACACCAGGATAAAGTCAAACTATTGCATGGCCTCCCCAGTCACCAGAAGTAAATGTAGCTTACTACATCTTTCATATCTCCAAAAACAAGAGGCTTATTGAATCCTCCAAAAACAATTCTTATTGGAGAAACACTCTGATATCCCTAAGTGTAAAACATGTTTAACAGCATTACCAGATTAAAGCATTTTGAGGGCAAATTGTGGCCCAACTCTTGATTAGTTAATAAATATTTACATATTGTTTAGTACTTCTATTATTTTTCCTATCCCCTGTATCCTTTTTTAAGTGAATAAAAGCAGTTATTCTGAAGTGTGGTCCCCAGGACCAATGCAATGTGGTGAAGTGACGGGTCAGATGAGGTGACTCAGAAGCATGGGTAACTGCACCTTTCAAGGGGGTAGGGGGAGTGTGTGTGTGCTTGCGTGAGTGCGTGCATGCATGTGTGCGTGTGTGTGTGTGTGTGTGTGTGTGTGTGTGTGTGTGTGTGTGTGTGTGTGTGTGTGTGTGTGTGTGTGTGTGTGTGTGTGTGTGTGTGTGTGTGTGTGAATGCAGCAGAGGGGCAGATCTTTGGCAGTGGCACAACAGTAGTATATAGGTCATCCCTGTTGTGGTACTGTATCTGTCTGTGTCCACAGACTGAAGAGTATAGAAGTGCTTTCCTTTGATGAGGGCTCTGCCTGGTTTGGAGAGAGAACGTACCCTGTTTTAAGTGCTTGTCTCTCAAAAGAGTTGAGTGAAGTGGAATAGATGCTCTGTGATTTCTTTGCCAAGCTCCACAGCGCTGTTTTCAGGAGAAAATAATTAATGAATTACTATAAATATAAAGAAGACTCCTGGGGAACATGAAACAAACAAAAAAAAAACAACCAAACACAAAGACAACAACAGCCACACTGAATTTTTACAAGTCCTTATATAAGGACTGGCAGCATTTACAGAGTTTTTTTTCAGTTTGTGCCAGTAAAGCAATTATAAAGTAATTGAAGATGGAGAGAAATGAGGACAGAGAGAGAGAGAGAGAGAGAGAGATTGCCTCCTGTAAGGCATATCTTTGCGATCATCATCCTGGTTTAATGCAGACTCTGTGAGGCATGGCCTGAAGGCAGAGTGCCAGGTCCAGGACAGATCCATAGGGATACACAATCCCGAGCGGAGGGGCACGCTGTGTCATACCCAGTGCCGATAAGTTGATATGTATTGTAAATCCTTCTCTTAGGCATTTTCACTGGCATTCTGACATCATTTGCCTGTTGAATTGAAAATTAAACACTTGCATAGAATTTGAGGTTCTGTTAATTAAAAGATATGTCCACATTGTGCAGAGCTCAAGAAGAGATGCCCCTAAACAACCTAAAGGAGGTTATTCTGGGATTCTCAATAGCTTCTCTTGTTTGCCCTGTCTGGATTGTTTTTTGTTTTTCATTTTTAAAAGGGGGCATCAAGGTCAGTAGTATTTTTTGTATAACAGTAGGTTTGTGCAAATGTCGACTTTCACCCACCACATACCCCGACCACCACACCCCACAATTCATCTCCCAATCTGCCTACCTTGAAGCTAAACTCATTGATGAAGGCCTTCAGGACAAAATGATTGTCAACACACATTGAGATTAAAAAGTAAAGTAATTAAACAATGTGCTGTTTTATAGTGAATTTTCATAAATCAAGTATAGAATGAGCCAGCCAACAGAGTAGCTCAGCATTGACATGGTGTATTCCCCCTTGTCACATTGGCGCCTGTTCTGTGTGCTGCCGCTGTCTTCCTTCCCCTGTGATTGTGAACAAAAAGCTGGCCAGCCATCCTCAGGCATGTCTGCGAGCTGATTTCTGCCCTCGTCTCATCTGGCCGACACTCTTTCATTGATGGGTCTCTTTTCTCGCTGTGGATGGACCCAAAGAGAATCTAGACAATAAAGATTATCTCCCTTGGACTGGGAGAGAATAAAGACCTGCCAAATACATCAATACACTCGCTTGTTTTGGGGGAGAATTGGATTAATCCTCCAAGGAATTTGTGTTCTAACAGAGCTGTCGCAGTCTTCTCCGCAGTGCTCTGCAGTCTGCCGTACTGTCAAGGAGCCTTGTTTAAAACCAGAAGAATCTTCAACACACTGCCAAATAAAGCCTTAATTTAAAGAGAAAGGGAGAGCAAGCTTTATTTTATTTAAGAGTTGTTTAAGTAGTCAGCTTGAGTAATAATGATTTAACATCTAAGGATGGTTGAAACCTGTCATAAAATGGGCTGCTAATGTTAAGGTTAATGTTAAAACATGTTTTAAAAACTGAAATTACACATATAAGGAATATATGTATGATTGCATGAAAATGTTTTGGTTTACATTTAAAAACATAAATGATAATTTTACTAATAGCCTCTCAAATGCCATAGTATATTCTGGAAGAAAAAGATAAATCTGTTTCTGTTGAATGATTCATGAATGAGTCCTTTTTGTGGACATTGTGACAGGCAATATTTATTAATGGATCCATGACTTTGGTAATCAGCTGGTCTCAGCAGATATCTCCAGTTATGTAAACAACATTGTATGATGGTTTTATCTGTTGGTGAACAAAACCATTAATTTCCTTAACAACAAGGATGAGAAGGTAAGTCTTCCTAGAATGGCTTTCAGCACATCCACTTGTCTTAGCCTTCTACTGTCCACTTTAGATCCGTATGGTGCTCATACTCTCAGCAGGGTTAGAGATAGCCATTCACAGTTTGATTTTATCATGTCAAAGCTCTTAGTAAGTAGTACAGAGTACAGATTTTCATCCTCCAATGCTCAATGGTGACATGTTAGTCATGATCACTTCATCTTTTTTTGGTATGGAGCATGGGGCATAGGGGCAGAGTTTGGGGCAATCCAAACCCCTCTATTCCCAGCGGAACCATTTTACTGAGTAAGTCATGCAGACCAAGAGGCAAACCATCAGCATCGGTCACGTGGAAATATCAGGCCCAAGAGGGCATGCCACGGTTTCACTGTTTCTACAGATTAAGACGCTCATATTTTCGTGACTTGTTATTTAACTTGTTTAGAAACATGTTATTGACTGGCATAATAAAAGGTGGTCGAGTCCCAGATTTACTTAATATGCACCATGAAGTTCTGCAGGGTCTGTTTTTGGAGGGCAGAGGGAGCTCTTCTAATCTCTTTTTCTCTTTTCCTACCTACAGATTATGTTTTGTACCCTAGGATCTTGTGTGTAATCAGAAAGTAAAAGGTAGAGCTGCACTTTATGCATATTTATGTATTAAACAATGAGACACGGCACAACTAACACACATGCAGCTTTCTTTGTTTATATATTCTTCACCCTATTTACACACATTGAATCTTAGTTTGCGATATTAGCATTAAGAACTTTGCACAGAAGTACAACAGAATTGTTGCCCCAGGGGGTCACTATTGGGGTGAGATGCTGTCCAATTTGGCAGTGGTTCTGTGCTCTGTGCTGAGCCAAAAAATGCGGGCACAGAATGTAAAGTGACCCATACATACATATTGATTGGGAACAGAGCAGAATTACGAGTTGACCTGCATGCTCATTTGAGTGGAATGTTGTGGATGTTGTTTAAAGGGTCATAGCTGGTTGAGTGCTACATGAAATGGGCTGTTGCACAATACAGCAAGACCCAGGACACGATTCTTACCTCTGTGTTAGCTTATGCTGTGGGGCATCAGTGTCCGGCAAGACTTTATGTGTCATACTCATCAGGAAGACAGTTACAACTAGCCTTGGCTAGACTAAAACTGTAGGTTTAGCCTGTGAAAACTCATCAGCTCTGCAGTCTTATTGTGTCTTGTCTTGGTATTATCATGTACCAGCAATCGCACAGGGCCCCTGCAGTAGACAGGGTTTCCCAGCACGGGCAGTTTAAGTGATTCTGCACAGTCCTTCGATGTGTCAGCGCAGGAGATCTGTCAGTGTCCCTGTATAGGCATAGTAAGCATTCCTGCAGTCTCACAGTGTCCCTGTACTTAAGCTCAAAGGGAACAGGTGCAAATGTGAATTTGAGCCTCTCACTTGTCTGTGTGAACAAGCTCTGTGGGAGTAGCCTCATAAGGTGTCTGTGTGAGCAAGCTCTTTCTGGTAAGTCTCTCAGGTGTTTGTGTAGCAGGCTGTGTGAAAGGAGCTTCTGCCTCTACTTGTAAATGAGTTGCTGAGCCTCATTACTGCCTTGTGTCTTCTCCACACACGGTACGGTACTTGTGAGAAGAAGATGATCTGCAGTTTGTGATTGTGAGCTTACAATTAAGCATGAGCACTGTAGATAGGAGTTGCCATAGAGACGAGCAGTCCCCGCCCCGCTCACCCCTCCCCACTGGATGCTCCTAAGGGGACTCCTGCTTCAGTGGAAATTGGCGGAAATGTAGGGTAAGGGTCCCCCCTGGGATGAGAGCAGATGCAGTAAATGCAGAGGGTCGGCCATGTGAACCGCTCATGGGAAATGGTGATGTGAGGAGGGCAGGAGGGCTTGGGTGGGTGGGGGATGTTCAGAATATAATGTAAGTTATATAGTGTATTGTACATTGTGTAAGACCCATGAATGTCTACTGGAGGCTAAGGTAGCCTAAATTTTTTTTTAATTTTGTGACATGAAGACATGTTGTTCTATGCTCTGTGCTCCACGATTGTTTTGTCTGTTTGTTTGATCTGTAATCTTTGCCATGTACCTGAATTGACCATGCATCTTATCATATGGGCAGTAACATGTATCGTGTCCAGATGTGGAAAGTTTTCAGTCACCAGTTTCCAACAGCTTCAGATCAGATGTGACCATGAGCTGAATTTTAACAGTGTTAACACTCCTTGGTAAAAATGTGGTTTGCTCAAGACAATGAGCAAGATAAATGATTATGTCATAATCAATTCATAATGCTTCATAAAATGTAAAAAACAATCATAAATCCTAGTCATAAAAATGATATGATACAGTGATGGGAAAGTAGAGTAATATGACATCAGAAAACAAACAAATGCAACTTTTGAGTGGAGCTACCATATGTTACTAGTAGCTCACTCCTTTTAAACCAATCTTTATGTTTTGTTTTAGAGAGGTAGGCTAAACTTTTTATTGGCTGAAATAATTATGATGGAAAATGTTATAAGTATCACATTCATGGTATAAATATTACAAAAGACTAATTATTAAAGACACAACATTTTTCCATTGATATGATCTTTCATTGCCATTATCTACTCACAATTTGTCTCAGTAGTGTCATGATGCTTTAAGACAGTATAATTACTCAAATAAATTGACTTAGAAACAGTGTGTAATTATACAGTTGGTTAATAGTAAGTGAATGATTTAAATTGCTGCTGTGGATGTAAATGTGAATGAAATCTGGGTATTTACACCTTTATCATGGCAGATTCGCTATGGATATGTGGAGCTTATCCCTATTATATAACATTTTGTCTGGTATACTCAAACAATTAAACCCTTCTGTGTTTTTACACAGAGTAGAGCAAAGTACTTGTACCAGTACAAGATTATAGTTGACTAATATGGAAAAGTTATTTTTAGAACTATGAATTTCATTAATCAGTTGGGTGCATTGACATTAAGGTGCATGTTGCCCATCAAACTGAAAGCACAACTGGCCTGTATTTTCTGACAAAGGAGGTGCACTAATACGTTTATGCACCACCTTCACTCCATCAGATTAGCTACACAGTTCCTTTTAATACTGACCCACTTTTATTTCTCAGGATATTACTGTAAAAAGAGATTAGAGTTCTAAGTTGAGTTACCATGTAAGTGAACGTAAACAATGCAAATAAAAATAATGTCAAGTTGCAAAGTCAAAGTGTCCTGTGTCTTGCTAACTATTAATACCACCATTAGTGCCACTGTCACAGCACTGTCATGGCCTCTGTCATTCATTAATGATTGCTTTGACATGCTATGACATGTCATGAAGCATTATTAAGCTGTCATAACATGCAGTGTACCTTTCGCTGAATGAAACCATAGGCTATTATTGATTTATTGATTACCTCCAATCAGATACCCTGCCTAGGAATCCATAAGAATATATATGGGATTTTGCATGTGTGTCCTGATCATATGGTGTATGTACATCATATATTGAAAGTACCTTTCACATTTAGTGTCTTAATGTCTTCATGTAAAGGAAAATGACATGTATAGTATCTACAGTGCATTAGCACTGAGGACCAGAATAAGCAGTTGTAATAAAGATTGACGATACAAGGTCCTAAAACAATAACTATGTCATACTTTTTTTACCATTGGCTGATTTGTCCTTTTGAACTAGTCACATTACTTCTGAAAAAAAAAATTATATTGTCTTTGACTGAAATGTTCAATGTATATTCCATTCAAAATGAAAAAGTACTTGTAATATTGAAATGCAGAACCAATGCTACTGTCAAGAGGAAGGATTTTTAAAACTTATTTTTCTATTTATCTCTGCGTAGCGTACAGATCAGGTCCAACATTCTGAAGGCTTCATTATGAAGGAGTGCTACAAAGCAAATGTAACAATGAAAAGGAATATTTAACATGTTTTTTCTGTTCTGAAAGTAGACAGTGACAGTATCTGCTCAAAGAAATGCTAGTGACTAACGAGCGAGATCCTCCAACAGCACTATCTGATGGTTTCCATTTAAAAACAATGGTTCAGAAAAAAACAAACCAAAGCGGGGAAATGTTTTGGAACATTAGTGTGTAACAGGGGTCATGCTGTTTCTCCACACTGCACATGGTTTGTATACACTGTAATAAGAAAAGAGAAATCTATCATAGATTTTTGAAAAAAGATACTCAGTACACAGTTGTTTCAAGTAGCTTTCCATTAAAACATTAGAGTCTCCACCCCCTTTTACCCAGTGAGCCAAAATCCTTCTGTAATGCTGGGAGTGGTGAAGGAAGAGTCCAGAAGGCTCCTCCTCTATGGCTGCTGTCCACTCCCAAACATGAGTAGTCCGCAGGACCTCTCACAGCAGTGGGCACAAATGCAGGCATACAGGTGTGAGCCATTGTCTTTGCTAGATGCTTTATAAGGATACAACCTGAAGTATAAGGATACAACCTGACAATGAAGGGAGAGTTGTCATGCAGAGGTTGGCTTTTTGTGGATGGCCCATTATACCAGCAATAGGCTTCCACTTACCAATCAATGTGGCGGCTGCACCCACCACCATTTCACAGCCTCCCTTATCCATCATTCACATAACATGGTGATCTTGGTAACACACTTTTAGCCATAATCACCTGATACATTTACTGTTGCATGTATTTCTCATTTATTTTTATATACTTCACCGTGTGAATGATCATCAAAACATATGCCTAGTGTTAGGATGTCTGTGAGCTGGATGTATGAATAGGTAATCTATGTAGGGACATTGGAGGACACCAGGATAATGACAGCCGAGATGTTTCTTATTGGTTTGCCCATCCTGACCCTGTGTGCCAATTGATTTCTGATACACCTATAGGCCTTAAATAATATTAACCGTGGTTGGTTTTCACGAGATAGGTGATAAAATGTTCATTGAACCATGGAATTATGTATTGTAACTTTATTGTGGTAATTGTTATAATGCACTTAATTACATGCCTCACTGTGCTCTTGTTTGTCATTATTATATCTACTCCATAATCTTCTTAAATATGTTGATCACCCAGTCTCCTCATTAGTATTTTAGAGAGTATATAATTGTCTGTCTCTCTCCCTCTCTCTGTCTCTCTTTCTCTCGCTCTGCAGTCTGCTCACAGTATTCCCGGGGGGTCTTCGCCATTTTCGGCCTGTACGACAAGCGCTCAGTGCACACACTGACTTCTTTCTGCAATGCACTCCACATTTCCCTCATCACACCCAGTTTCCCCACAGAGGGTGAGAGCCAGTTTGTCCTCCAGCTACGGCCCTCCATTCGGGGTGCCCTCCTTAGCCTGCTTGACCACTACGACTGGAACCGCTTTGTTTTTCTCTACGACACTGACCGGGGTAAGGACAGAATCCAGACAGGGCTGGGGAAAGGGAAGGGAGGGATTTGCAAATTCTGGGAGAGTAGGAGAGCAATGAATCTAGCAGCTGGGTACAAATATATTCTTAGTATAAAAAAATGTTAGTTTTGTTTGTGAAATCTTTGTGTGCTCCTGTGAATCTGGGTCACAGGGATACTTATGCAACACATGCTGAAAGCAAAAAGGAAGTGGTTTGTACAGTGACAATCAATGGGGTAATGTTGGAGTTCACATTGTCAGGCTGCACTTGTACCAGTTCTGTGTGTCACAAAACAAACTCTGCTTATAGTGATCCGTTTTAATGCAAAATTACAGTCTGCAATGCAAAAGTTTAAAACATCTCCTTTTGTCTAGGGCTGAAATACATTCCAGATGAAATGTGTAGGCACAAGTACTGAAAACAAAGAAATGAATGAAGATTCACATGCTATTTTATGTCATTTGATGCATATTTGTCAAGTAAATATAACTGCTGCATGGGTTATATAATGTCTGTCTGAACAATGGCTGTCTGGGATTCCCATGTTTTGACTGAGTAAGGTTTAATTCTAGCTGCATTGTTTGTATTTTTGTTGTATGTGTGTGCGTGTTACGTGGGTGAGTGTATTCAATGCTTTGTATGTAGTAGTGGAACAATTATATATCTGCTTGCTTATTTGAAAAATATTGAGGGAGACAGTCTGGAATTCAACCATGACAGGAGCTCTGACCACTGGAAGTGTTATATTTGGTTGGGAATCTTAATACAGTGGACATTTTTATTTGGTGTGGATTTTGGCCAAATAACTTTTCGTCAGATCCCCTACTTAGGAGTAGAGCTCTGTTCCATATTTTGCATTCTTTGACATGGCTCTTCTATATGAATCTGTACAAAATAATCAATGACATAGCACCAGAAAGGAATAATCCCACAATGCACATGTGCACATGTGCCAGACAAACGGAAACACACACAACGCGGGGGGAAAGGAGGAAATGCTATACAGAGATGGATAACCTCACCCTTAACAGAGAAGAGGGTAATTCCACTCCTATCAGCTAAAATAGCTCCAGTTAAATGAGAAATGATAAAACCCCCAGCTAACCAAGAATGTAATTCCCCTACAGCAAATGGAGGAAAGACTGTACATCTAACAATGTAGGAAACTTCAATGCTCTGAATGTCAATTCAAATTTCAAATGAGAAAGGGGGTTGCTTTTGTCCAAATCCAAGGCCTGCTGGGTGTCTTAAACGTGTTGGATGACATACTCCCTCACAACTTGCAGCAGTTAGGTTGGTAAAAATTGTGTGTACTGATCAGTGGTGGCTGGCGAGCTAGGAACAGGGGAGGAACAAGCTTTACCTTTAAACCTATCATCACTTTCAACCTGTTCCCAATTATCCTCCTTGATTAATGATGAAACAAACTATTCACAGAGTATTCAACACCATCTGATGTAAATAGAGTAAATGGTTACTAATTTCATTTTGTAATAGAATTGCTGTTCTTTGCAAACTAGAGTTATGTTTGTTATATCCATTGACATTTTTAATCTGTCAACAACTGTAAAACATACATTAGCCTACAATAATACATAGGTATAAGAAATACTACATGTGGTAATAATAAAAGAATTATTAGATATTAATATTCCAAAATGAAACTAGAATCTATTTCCATCAATTGGTGTAGATTAATCAATGAATTAATTGTTTTATCGTTAATCAGGGAAGATAAATGGGAACAGGCTGAACATAAGGATACGTATAAAGGTAAAGTTTGTTCCTCCTCTGTTTTGAGTTCACCATCCGCCACTGGTGCTACTGCTCCCATTCCATCCTCACAGTGGCGGGACGCTCTGCACAACAATGTCAAGCTTGTTGCCAGATTGTGTGCCCTTGCCTCCCTGTGTGTTTGTGCATCCTTTCCAGTCTGCATCTGGGGAGATATTGCATTGTAAGACCAATTCCCCAATAAGCCTTTTATCACTGTTACTCTCCATATTTCTGATGCACTGTGAAATGCACAATGAATGTGTTGTCGAATGATAATTAATAATGAATAGAAAATTACCATTATTATTCACTAAACTGACAATGCAGAAATATTTAACATATTTAACATTTTAAAAACCACCTCCAAGCAGATAGACTGTATATATGCATCTATACTCGAGAAACTTGTCACCAGTTGGCATTTCATCTTTAAAAGAAGAACTCAAGATCAATTGACTGTTGCATAAATGCACATGGTCAGCACAGACCATGCACACACTCTAAGACAGCACAAAAACAAGAGAGACACAGTGGGTTGTGTGTGCATGTGTCAGAGTCTGTATCTCTATTTATGTGTGTGTGTGTGTGTGTGTGTGTGTGTGTGTGTGTGTGTGTGTGTGTGTGTGTGTGTGTGTGTGTGTGTGTGTGTGTGTGTGTGTGTGTGTGTGTGTGTGTAAGTGTGCATCTGTCGATTTTTTACTTATCATATTACCATGGAGATGACAGTTGTGAGCATGTCCGTGGATAGTGTATTTCCCTCATGGCTATACAGAGGCCAGAGAGCAGGTTTTGAGAGCCAGTGAAGTGTGAAAGCCCTTCAGGAGAGGGGTGCTGAAGAACAGAAGGACTGGAGCACAGTATGATGAATGGCCATGTTTAAAAGGTTAGGTGTTCCCAGAGCTTGGGAATTTTCATTGAATGAGGTGCACTGATTCATCTAAAGCCCTGGTGAAATTCAGCTGCCCCCCACTGGATGCTGTGTGGATAGAGGACTGGTCATGTTGAGATGGAAGAGGGGCACATAATGTTGACTTTTTTACTGCCCTAATTTTTGCCTGTAAAAAAATAAACAGATATTTAACAACAACAGTAAATTTTCTATTTTCTCTGAATGCATGAATCACACACTATAATGAGTATAATTTGCAATTTGATGGACACTTTATTTGATTTAATATATGATATTTTTTGGGGATAATGATTCTCGAATATAGCCATTATGGAATTTAACAGTTGGTGAGAGAGAGAATTGGTGAGAGAGTTCAGTTATTACCATTATGACATAACACAACTGATGACCATACCAGTGTTTGGGAAGGTATAACTTCATACTGTCGTCATAATCAAGCTAGTCTGTTCTACTGTTGGAAGTAGTAGTAGCCGTATTTATAGAAAATTATCTTGGTAGAATTTCCATTTGATGATCTGTGTTCACTTCCTGTTGGTAGGAATTTGTTGTTGCAGTATGAAGGTGCAGCAGTTTGAAAATTTAGTGAAGAGGTAGTATATTTGAAGGTAAGCAATCAGCCTTTGGTTAAGAGGCCCAGTGATGCAGATGCAAGATGTCCAGTGAACAGGGAATGCTCAAAGTCTTTTCTATGTTCAGGTTTAAGTGTCATTTCTGTTATCTCTAATGCTTTTCAGCCATTCAACTCAATGAGAAATAGCTGCTGGCACAACAATTTATCGTCCACAGGTGATTTTCTGGCCATTGTATTGTGTTGGTCAGAAAAAGTGGAGCGGTGCTGTATTTTTTCTTTTGCTGGTAATGATAAGCCAGTCAAAATGGCCTTTGCTGCAAAGCAAAAATAGCTGATTGTTGGTAGGTGTGACACTCTGCTCTGCTCTATGAAAAGAGAAGATTGATGACATGAGAACATATGGTCAAGTAAGAAAGAATCTGTGTGAGAGCTGCACTGCTTTCAGTGGCTCATGTGTGTTCTTTCTTTTAAGCAATATCTGGATAATCTGTACAGTTATTTTTAGTTCAGATGTGAACATATAAATGTGTGTGTGTGTGCGTGCGTGCATGTGTGTGTGAGTGTGTGTGTATGTGTGTGCGTGTGTGTGTGTGTGTGTGTGTGTGTGTGTGTGTGTGTGCGTGCATGCGTGTGTGTGTGTACACATGCAGACACAGATGCTTTGGCATGTAGATCACAGAAAGAATAATAACTTAATGCATAAAGTCTGTTGAAATCATGATAAAATCTAATAAACAAGGAGAAATTCTTATGATGATGATTATTATTGAATAAATATTCTTTTTTGTTGATGTGTCCTTTATATTGCTAATCCAGTATATTTACATGTGCATTACATACTGATATGTTTATCAGCATTTACTTTATGTGCATACATACGCTTCCTCATGCCTGCATGACAGTGTGTCTTTAAATTTCCATATTTAACTTCTTGTTCTTGAACAATTTCATACAGACTGCAGATATGACAGAAAGGCTTCTTTACTTATGCATTAAAATTAGAGACAAAGATATATTGATATGGTAATACAGTCTGTTTCTGTGTATGGGGAGGTCAAAGGTCATTATGCAGCACACCATGATTAACTGAATTTAGAGATCTTGAATAATGTAGGGATTGCCAGAGTCTATTACATAAACCGATTCCCTTTTAAATGGAGGGACGCCCAATAAGAACAGTATAGGCCTTGTAGAGATAATGCGGCAGGGGAGCCATTTCAACACACTTATATATGGATCTTATGCCACCCTTTTAAAATTCCCCAGAGAAATTAAGAAATGTACTACAACATCGTCGTAAGTCACTCTGGATAAGAGTGTCTGCTAAATGTCTGTAACGTAATGCAATTTAAAGAGAGGCACATGTTGCTCATCTGTAGAACTCGATGGGATTTACTGTTTGGACAGTCTGCTGTATCTCTTGCAAATATTGAGACAGTGGGGAACTGAGTCATAGGGATGTATGAGACAGCTGCAAAAAGGATTTTGCTTGGGAGTCTAGTTGTGGCACTTGGAGAGTATTCTCATGTCATCCATGAGTCTAAACATTCTGCAGTCTACAGTCTTCTCCATCCTGTGCTCCTTCTTGCCCTCTGTCCAGCCCAGTGCTGCATTGTAATCCCAGTCCTCTGACTGTGGGTCTTGACAGAGGACCTGGTGTAAGCAGCAGCAGCAGGAAGGGAAGAGGGCTGCCAGACTCCGGTGGCGAGCATGAAGGACCGTTTAAGAGGGACATCTGTTCCACTTAGCCTCGGGCTGGCTGAGTGGGAGGGGAGCTGAAGATAAGGGAAACACAGCGAGAGGGGCATGGGGTACTGCAGGAATGTAGCTGCAGGTGCGCAGAGCAGCAGGCAATGGAATGGAGATGGGAGCAGGGCAGTGGGGTCAGTTCAAGGATGGAGGACAATATAGGTAAAAAGAAATACACATATGGAATAGTCGACATATATGAGTTGGAGGAGAGTGATAGAGTAGAGGTATATAAGGTGTAGGTGAGCAAGAGAATGAATACGTAGGGTAGGAGGAAAGTGTTGTAGTACAAACTAATTACATTTAAATCCAATGAACTTCTTTGCTGTATAACCATTGAGATACAGAATTTGTTACAAAAACAGTGGTCAACCAAATGGACTGTATACCCAGAGGGAGCATTTTAATTCTACCTTTTCTGTATCAAATTTAGATGCAAAAATGAAACTGAAGCCCTTTTACATGTTCTATCAATAAAAAGGAGGAAAATATTACCTAAATTAGACATAACATGCTTTTGCACAGGAATAGAAATGAACAAGCTGGCAAGTAAAAATGACTTAAACATAAAGATTTAAAGTGGTTGTTGCAGAAATGTCTGTTACAGGGTAAAAAGAAAGACAATGAAAAAAAGTTGCGAGATGGCAAGCATTTAAAAAGTAACTAATTACACGTCCTATTGATAATAAAATAAGAAGAATAAAATAACACAAGAATAAAGACATGCAGAATACAAAATGGTGGGAATAGGCAATGCAGTCCATCTAGGCTAATTCAGAATAAACTACTCCTTTTATAATTTACATTTCTAGGCATCCATTGAAAAACAGTAACTTTCTAAAGGAACTGTATAACACATCATAGACAATGGTAGCCACTCATGTGTAATAAAATGTGTTTAATGTGTTGTTTGATATATTAATGGAGACATTGATTCATTCATCATGCTAGAAGTTGTCTTTTATGACAATGTAAGAACCATCTCTTTCTAGTTTCATATATTCATAGTCTGGTCCTTGTATCTTTCCATCGTGACCAATTTGCCTTGCTAGCCAAGGTATGCACCTGATTGCTATCATAAATTAATCTTCTTATGAAAGACTTTTGTTTGGAAAATGTGTCATACCTTTTATGATATGTGCATTTAAAGTGTGCTGGAAACATGTTTTTCACAATTAATAGATCTCACACTGAGAGCATGTTTGGTAAATCCAATCATTTCTAAGCCGCACCTCGCTCCATCGCTCATCCGCTTATTACTTGGATTTAGATAATTCACACTTGTGGGGCTGGCTCCCACTTTACTATAATGCACTAATACTGAAGAGTGGGCAATGTAATGTTTATATGTGCTGTAAGTATTTCTTGTCTGAAGCTGACAAATAGTAGGTGAAATAAAAAAATTGCTAGGTAGAAGTAAACACAGGCCAGACTCTAACAGTCGATGTATTTATTTGGCAAAATATGTAATTTCCAAAATGTTTGAATGAAGAATTTGATTTAAGACCATATAAACAGAAACCAATAGCACAATTTATACTTACTTCATTTATGTAATATCATGTTTGCACATTTATGCAATGTATGTACACTTATATGCATGTTCTTATGTCTATACCAATAAGAAGTGGAAAATGTTTGTTTTGTCCACTTCCATTACATTTTCTAACATGACTCATCTGTATTGTTATTAATCTTTGATTGTCCAGTTAATGATGGCCATGTGTTTGTTTAACTGTGCCACTTCCCCACTCATCTCTGACAGACCCTGATACACCCCAGCAATGAAAGAGGTGGACATTTTTGTTTTTCATTCTTGTCTTCTGTGTCTGTGTCTGTGTCAGGATATGCAATACTCCAGGCCATCATGGAGAAGGCAGGACAAAATGGCTGGCAGGTCAGTGCCATCTGTGTGGAGAGCTTCAACGATGCCAGCTACCGACGCCTCCTGGAGGATCTCGACCGCAGACAAGAAAAAAAGTTTGTCATAGACCTTGAAGCTGAGAGACTTCAGAACATGCTAGAACAGGTGAGACAATACCATAACACATTGTAGGATACACAACCTAGGCATACTTTCCATAAATGCAGTTTTAAACTGCTTCACAGTACATTGTTTCTCATTTGCATGCACTGTACAAGGTATATCATTTTTTTTCATGTAAAATTGACAGTGTGCCTTAATACATCCTTCTCATATGCTACCAAATAAATCTATTGTCCTTATTAAAAACCATGTAAGTAAAATACACATTATGTCTTATTAAGTCAATGATACAAATGTATAGTGCTGTATAATATGACTAAAATGTTAATCATGGCTAGTTGTTTTTTCCAAGTATGTGTATCTTAGTGAGGGTTTCTATAAATGTAGTTCCTGTATGGGGTTCATTGTGCAAGTTGAATTAATTTCCTATAATGATATATACTGTTGTTCACTTCAGAGAAGGGTCACAGACAGAGAAGGTCTGATTTAGTCATCAACCTTTGTCCCTCAAGAGAACATTCTTTGCACTGCATGTATAGGAGCATTACTTTGATCTCCAGTATGAGACTGTTTTCTGCTTCATTGCAGTGTTGGTTTGAGGTTGATATAACTATAGTCTGCAGTTCTGTACAAACTACAGGATCAAAGCAAGAAGAGCTGCAACTTATGTTCCAATGGAACAAGCCCTCTGTATCCTCAGCTCTCTCATATCTCATACCACTTTCACCCTTCAGAGGAGCTCCTTGCCAAATCACATACTGCCTCCTGTCTGTTCTCCAGCTGCTTTTGTAGAGTCTTTCACAAAACACCAAGTGGAAAGGGAAAGTAAATAACAAATACAACAGCAGCCATTATTTGTAAGAGCACAGATTGTTAGGTGTATACCCTATTCCCAAGTTGATCTTTGGCTAAATATATTTACTGTGGGATTATACCATTTAGCCATAGTGTTCAGTATAATGGTTATACAGGTCTTTTTGAGTTTTCATGCTGAGACAAGCAAAATTGCTCTGGCTGCTGTTCTCTACCTTTAAAACATTAATTATTATTGAGAAGGGCATTAATGTATCCTCTGTATCTACTGAATTATAACTGTCATTTCCTATGGGCCCGTTGGGAATATATCTCCTCATTTGCTGCTGATTGCTGACCATTAATTCATTGTAAGACTAAGCAGCCTAATTAATCGCAATTAGAGGGGACACCTTGCACAGTTGTGTGATAAAGCACACTAATCCATTTTCATTTGACATCTTTTTATTCGGCATCTCTCCCAGATTGTCAGCGTCGGAAAACACGTCAAAGGCTACCATTACATCATGGCCAACTTGGTAAGAAACTCTTTCTGCTTTCATTCCCTCCTTCCTCTCTTAAACTGCAAGCCGATTAGATGACTCTTCCTCCTCCCTCCAACTGTGAGTGGATTAGCTGGCTGTTTCTCCTCTTCCTCCTCTTTCTCCCCAACTGTGAGTGGATTACCAGGCATATTTCAGCAGCAGTGCCGGAAGGCGTCCAGAGCTGGACCCAGGGCCGCTGGCAGGGTTGTGGCATTAGCGCGGCAGAGCGAGGAGAATTTGTGTTGTCAGATGTGTCCTGACCAGCCAGGGAGCATTGAGCTTTTACAGCAACAGCATCATGTTGATTAGATTCAGATTATCAGTCAGGAGATGATGAGAGAAAACACTTCAACTCTTTGTGTGACTAATGCAGGAAGAAGCTGCCTGTCTCTTTCGTCTTATTATTAGTTTTAATGTGGTGGGAACTCTGCAGTAATACAGGAATCATATGCCTGTCTCCCTCATTTTATTAGTTGTTATGTGAGGATTCTTCAGGGGTTTCATTTGCTCAGATTCCAAACCGAGGCTTTGTGAGATTATATCAATATTAGGGAATAATGCTTATGAATGAGAGGTAATTAGGTGGAAACTGAGAGGGGATGGATTTTGTGTTATGAATTGTGAAAGTCAGAGACCCTGAGCTCTTTTTTTAAAGTGAGTCTTCTCCCTTGATTTCCTCTGACTGCAGGGGTTTAAAGATATCTCCTTGGAGCGCTTCATGCACGGCGGGGCCAATGTGACGGGTTTCCAGCTTGTGGACTTCAGTACGCCCATGGTGATAAAACTCATGCAACGCTGGAACAAGCTGGACCAGAGGGAGTACCCTGGGTCTGACACCCCGCCAAAGGTATCTAATCAGAATCGGCCTTACACAGCATGGCGATTTGACAACGGTTTTGTGTGAGAACATTCCAGGGAGTCTATCTATTTGATTTAGAATAATACCCATTTAAAACTGAAAGATATAACATGATTGATGCATTAAAAATAGTGAAGTGTAACAAACAGCAAACTACACAGTCCATAATAAGCAACATTTAAAAGAATTTAATGCTTGTTTCCATAACGATGAGTTATGTGATTGGTTGACTGGACCCATCTCAACTTTAACTCTGAACTCAGATTTGACATGTTGAATCTTGATGACCACAGTAGCCATCAGCAGGCATTACAAATCTTGGCAGTTCACCCTCAACTAAATTTCTTCTGAAAACATTCTGAATTGGCCTTAAGGTCATTCTACAGCAAGGGATTTCAGAAACTTCATTTAGAGCCAGAATTATCCATATCAGTGGGATTCTAGATGACTGAAGTGTATCTTATATGACAGCAAGATTTCCTGCAAGATTTCCAATTTTTGAATCTGCTTGTGAGGCCAAGCACTGTTGGTTAGCTTGAATGATTAAAATGGAAAATAGAACCTTGTACTGTTTCATTTTGATGATGGTTAAAGACATTGAGAAAAGAATGAAAGTCTGAAGTATGCTCTTTATAGAAGTGTGATGTGTTTTTAAAGCCTGGTGGAATGATGACAACAAAGCCTTCTTTTGCGAACCTCACAGCAGGATTGAATTAGTCTGTACAGGAGTTCAGGAGGTTAACCACCCCCATGGATTGTTAATCATCATTATTATGTGCTGTGGTTGTATATTTGCTCACGAGTGCTGCCAATTGTGGAAAGGAGGGGGTCGGCACAGCTTGGACAAGTTCCTCCCAGTCTCCTACTCATCGGTCTGACAGACTGACCCAGTTCTCTTATATGAAGTCATGATTAAAAATGTCATAGCAAAATGACACATGCACTAAAGAAACCAAATTGTTTTACTTACCAACATATGCATTTGGAGGGGGAGAAGAAACAGTAACACTTGTAACACAATATTACCACCACCTTTGATTCACTTACCTTGGTTTCTCTCCACCTCTCTATTCCACAATCAGTTTTCTTTCGCTTGGTAATTTAGTATCTTGGCCTGAAATTGAGGTGGTTTTCTCATTTTTTATATAATTGCTTACCTCAAATAACAGATAAAAACACATTACACCCATAAGCACACAAACTCACACCATATACACACTTCTAAGTGCATGCAAGGGGATTGACAACTGTGTGTGTGCCTGCATATGCACACATACCTACTTGTGTGTATATGCCTGATAGAGAGACGGGGAGAGGAAGAAAGACTGATGATTAGTACAAGGAGGGTTTTGCTAGGAACATTTACAGAATAAGCTATTAAACTCTTTATCTGCATTTGATGTAATTAGACATGTTTTTCTTTTTATGCAAACTTCACAAAAACTAACATCCTTGCAGAATTCTGGCCTCTTGCACGTGATTGACTCCCACACAGTGAAAGCCTTTTCCATACAAAACTACTGAAATAAAACCTGTTGTGTTTTTGTGTGAGTGTGGATAGTACTGACAGATAAACAGGATAAGATTTGTGTGTGTGTCTGTGTGTGTGTGTGCGTGTGTGTGTGCGTGTGCGCGCGCATGTCTGTGTGTGTGCACATGTGTGTGTGTGTGTGTGTGTGTGTGTGTGAGTGATTGCATAATGCACTCCTTTGTGTGTGGTTGTGAATCTCAGACAGAAAGGTAAAGATCCCCAGTTGCATTTCTGCTAATTCTGGCATGATGTATCGCAGGGCAGATTGGTTTTGGCTTTTGTCATGCAATAGCCTGTGGAAAAAACATACCACAATTTCATTAACCACACAGCAAATAGGCTTATGAGACCTGGGCCTCTACAGTACCTGCTACTCTAGTGGCCTGTCTTTTTATCTCTCTGTTTTTCTCCCACTCTGTCTATGGGCTATATTTTAACAGTCTTAGCAAATGGTCTGTGGCATGTAGCACAAGAGCACTTTGTGGGTGTCCAAATCTATTTTTTTCTGGTTGTGCAGTCATATGTTGGGAGTGCCACTATGGCACAGCCTTAAAAGAGGTTGGACTTCATCATCTAATTATCTGTTGGCGTGTCTTAGGTGTAAGCATACAATATGCAAATAACACAAATATGCAGTGTTTAATCTCTCAATTTCCTTTAAAAACAACCTGTGTTTGCACTATGGCTGATGCCTCTCCATCAGGAGTAGCAAAGGACTGGCTATTACAACATGCTATTACAAAGAAGGAAAATGTGTCAATTAAAGATGTTTCAAATGCAAGGTTAAACATGCTTGCTGTGTAGGAGCAGCTTGATCTAATAACCATAGGTTTTATATTGTTTTATTATCCTTTGTTGTGGATGATCAATGTTATTATCATGTTGACAGTCATATACTTCCAAGTGTGGATTTACACTCTGGTGTGATTCTGCTACACTCTCATTGGTTAATAAATGTGCACAGTACCCAGAATACATTCGTACACATGCGCTCATTTTTAGTTGTACTTTCCCATCTAAGTGTTCCTGTTAATAAATGGCACAGAGTGTCAGACACCAGAGAGACCCAAGCGCAGACCGAGATAATTAATAAACGGAAGTTTATTAATAAGCCAAAAACAGTCCACAAATCCAAAATCAGAGTCGGTAATCAGGCAGAGGTCAAAACCAGAGAGACACGGCAAAAGTACAAAACACAATCCAGGAGAATGGTCAAAAACAGGCAAAAGAGTTCGTAATCAGGCAGGCTCAGTAAAAGTACAAAATCAGAAAACAGGAATCGACAAAACAGGAAACAGACACAGGTAATAACGGGCTGGCAGGCAGGATCAAAAAGGCTTGTAGCGAAACAGGTAGAAAAACACTGAGACGAACTCGCGACAAACAAAAGACAAGGCAGGGTATAAATACACAGACTAACGAGCAATGAGATACAGGTGACACAGCAGGGCAGGTGAAACACATAGGTAATCAACATGGTAGGTAACAAGGTGGGCGGAGAAAGAGAATGAAAACAAAAGCACATGGACAGGGAAAGGAAAACAAAACACGGAACAATCAAACAAAACTGATAGAAACCGAAACAATAATCCCGATCACCCCACATTACTGACACAGAGAAAGCAACAAACGCACGTAACCTTAAATAAATTCTTTGTAAAATGATTACAAATTTTTATTTTCTTTTATTTTCCATAAAAAATAACACAAAGTTCTGGCAGCATGATATTTTATGGCATATGCACAAATAACTAAAGGACAGCTGGTCAGGTGTTTTCACAAAGTCGGAGTGAAAAAATAAGGAATTACTTACTGCTGGTTTGGTACTCCTTAGCAGTCCAACCCAGAAAAAAGGTATGCAAGTTCATTTCCTATGTTTTGAACATTGACACTTGGGAAAAATGGCAACTCCATCATTCTAAAACTAGCAAAACAAATCAGTTTATAGATATAGCCTACGCTTTTCTCCTGCACTCTTCCAGGACCTTCCAGGACCCCTGTGATATGCAACACTGTATTCCAGGACCTCCTTATTTGCAAATTAGGCACCATTATAAACCCTGAAGTAGCATTCTAAGTACACCAATCAAGTATACCTTTTCAATATCAAACAAGGTAATCAAAAATAGCTGTGTTGCCCATGCACCCCCCCCCCCCCCCGCCCCCACACCTAACAGCAGATGGGCCCAGTGGGGCAGACAAGCCAAGCACAGCCCTGCATCAGAAGGCCAATCAGAGCCTTTAGCCTTCCACAGGGGACTGTACACCCCATGCCAGAGCTGAGCTGAGACTCAAAGGGAGTCAACAGAGGTTGGGGTAATGAAACCAGCTCCCAGGGGCACAGAGGAATAAATGAACTCCCGCCATGTTGGTAATTAAAACAGGCCATGATGCTGAAATAGACATCTCTGCACAGCTGAATGGATATCACTGTAATCACTGAACATATGGTGTCGTTCTGGTGCATACTCTGCCTGGTAAATCTTATCCGGGGTAAATGACACAAATGTCCAGGTACATTTTCACAGAGCCGGTGGCTCACTTTTTACTACAGGGGGAGTGTTATTGGCTCAGTTGCTGTAACTATGTGCCTTGCTCTTATATGATATTGCACCTCATCCAAGTAACACAGGGGCTTGTGAATGCCACTTTCAATTCCCTAATGTTATTTTGTGGAACAGTGTGAGAGATTTCACTGGCTCAGCGTTATCCCTGCTCTGTGACCATTCTGTACTGTCTACTGTGATTCTCACAGCACTGTAACATCAATGAACAGAGTGAGAACACAACCATTTGTTGTGGATCTGTATTTGAAATTTATTTTGTGAATTACAACTACAAGCAAATATTTTATGTGCAAATATTGTTCCGGAGGAATGCCACGAATGCCATTTGAAATGGATTATTTAATAATATTTAAGTGTTAATTGGTTGACTGTTACATATTTCAAAATGACATATATTTAGTGGTTTCCAAACATTTGGAATCCAGTTTTTAAAAATTCCTTTTTACTTTTTCAAATTGAATTAAAAATCAATTAGGAATTTATGAAACTTGCTCAGACCTTTGATTTTGTGTATACCCCTTGTTTATCAGATGATGAATGCCAGTTGTTCCTATGTGCATACTTGTTCAAGGTTATTAGCATACAGAAATGGTATGATTAGCCAAACAACCCAAAAGAGGCAAACATGCCATTGCAACACGTTGGGTTTGGCTGTGAGCTTGTCAGACTTTATGTTTTATCATCAGTCATGTCCATTAATTAATAATTTCTGTCAATAAGCTAAATGACTGACACATGTTCTTAATCAATTTAGCATATTATAGTAATCAATGATGTTATTCTGATAGAGTAGTTAAAAATAGTTATTGTCAATAGTAGGGCTGTCAGTCACAATTATTGTATAACCATCATTGCAACAATGATGAAATTCCTCACAGCAGAATTTACTTCACTATCTGATCTGTTTTGAAATTGTTTTTAACATTTATATATTTTTTTTCTTTTAATGTAAAAAGCAGTCATTTATTTTTATTTCCACTCTTCCAAAAACTTAAAGCCTGTACTTTGGCCTTACTTGACTGACTAGGTGTCACAAAATGACACTGTGGTTTCAATTTGTAATTTAAACACGTGAATATTACAGCAGGCATACTCTAATGAAGAACTGCTGCCAGTGACACAGAGAACAATGCAGTGACAGTAGAAATTATATTCAGTTATATATGCCTTTTGGCATGTCACACATGGATTTTTCCAAATCAAATTCTGTATCAAAAAACAAATTCAAAGAAAAAACAAAAACAAATGCAACTAAGCACTGGCTGAGAGCAATTCCAGATGAGGGGCAGAAAGGTTAACAAAGACAGGTTTAAGCTGCAGTTTCTGTTTTGTTTTTTTTTTATTTTTTAAAAATATGTATTAATGGAATAGTTATGAGGAAGAGTTTCTTTACTGGATTGGGATGCAAATGATTCAATTGTCAGTTAATGACAAATGGCACTTTGTTTTTCAAATGAGTTAATCTATTATATATGTTCATCTACAAACAGTGAAAATGGTGAAAATCAGTAAGTAATAAGCAATATATTGAATTAGAAGCATACTGCAAAAACAAATAAAGTAAAATGGAAATAGCCATAAACCTGTTAGAGTTAATTTTTTTGATCAGAGATTTTCAAGGTGATTTGCATTAACGGGTTTGAAGCTCTGTCTCTTTGTCGCAGGCCATCAAACATTTAGCCAGTACTTCACAACTCAGGCCTGCGCTGATGGTGATGGACAATTTTCCCTTTGGAGTTGTAATTTCCAGAGTTTTTCTTGTACTTTCTGGGAATGTGTCCTACTGGTATTTCTTGCATTTTGCTGTGAATTGCATCCCTGTCTCTTGACGTTTTGAAGACTGAAATGTGACTAAAGCACACCTTCCTTGGATGTTTTATTACCAAATCCTGCCTCTATCATCAGGCTATTTTCACTGGGTCTATGCCTTGTCAAAATGTGCCCTTGTGTAATACATTTCATTTTTGTCAGGTAATTTGGCACAGTTTTGTCTTTGCAGATCTGGTAGTAGCTGGAAGGCTTGCTTTATTGTTTTGGATTTGATTTCCAATGGGTGACATAATTTGGTTTACCTTATGTTTCTGTGCTTTGATGGTGTGCTGCTGTGATTGCTTGTTGATAGTAGGCATGAGTATTGTAAACTTCAGGACGAGTTTGTTGAAAGAGCTCCCAGTTTGGCTCAGTCTTTGGAATTTTAGGGACATGTGGAGGTAGGAATAGGGACATCCTCTCTCTCTCTCTCTCTCTCTCTCTCTTAATTTGATCCAGAACAGGTATTTTTGTGAGATGTTTGCATGATTTTGGGAGCAGTGGAGGGGGAAAAAAAGCAAATAACTGACATTGAGAAGGGTTTGAACACCCAGGGCAGTTTTGATGATGTTAGGCCTTTGCAGGTAAAACAGCAGGGACTGAGTTCTTTCTTACAGGAGAGAGTCAAGGGAAGTATGATGAGGGCCCGGTTTATGACTGTATAGGATATGGATATGGACTGTACAGGATATGGCTCTTTTTTCTTCAACCTGGAAAGATCAGTAGCGCAGAGAAAACAAAGGGTTTGCCTCCACCTCCCTAGTGGTAGGGTGACCATAGACCACACTGAGATGAGGAGGGACAAGGTGGTGTTTTACAGTGCCCGCTACAGGGTAGAAGACTGTGGGGGCCAATGCATAACTTCTCCAGCAGTGGTAAAACAGCTCTTATCAGATTGGGTTGTATAGATGGCTCAGTTCATTGCCTGGTATAGCTGGACTGCCCTCTGACTTTGACAAATATTTTTGAGGCCTTTTTGGGGCTCATTTTTTAAAAAGTTTAGTTGAAGTGTTTCCATGGTGGCTCACTACCAGTTTCTTGGCAACATGCAGCCCTCTCTCTTGCCAAAAAAGGTGGACCTGGCACTCTTAAAAAACTTGAGACCTGTAGCTGTTAAAACCAAGTGGATTAAGGGTTTTTTGTTTTCTACCTTAAGAGCTTTTGGGTTTGGGCAGGGTTTTTTGTTTTCTACCTTAAGAGCTTTTGGGTTTGAGCAGGGTTTTTTGTCGTGGCTCGGGTTACTGTATCATGGGGCAACATGCATGATTAAGCTTGGGGATGGACAAAGTCGCCTGTTTCCTGTTCAGAGGGGATCCGGCACGGTTGCCCTATTTCAGGCCAGCTTTACAGTCTGCCGTTTGAGCCTTTGCTCTGTAGGCGGAGGAGAAGGCTCACAGGGCTTTCTTTACTAGGACTGCCAGAGAGTCCCAGCTTAGTGGTGTCTGCTTACACAAATTATGTTATTGTTTTTGTTAAAAGTCAGGGAGATGTTCAAGCTTTACCTGAAAGCCTAGTGTAATATGAAAAGACCTAATCAGCAAAAGTTAACTGGGGGAAAAGTGAGGCCTTGCAGGTTAACTGAGGGAAACATGAGGCCTTGCAGGTTGGACAGTGGCAGGTGGAGGCAGCTTCTAATCTTCCAGGTGGCCTATGGTGGGGGAGGAGTGGAATTAAGGTACTGGGGGTTTTTTTGGGGACAGATGAGGAGCGTGCAGAACTGGGAGGGTGTAGTGGAGAAGGTGAGAAGGTGTGTGTCAGGTTGTCTTTATGGAAATGGTTGCTGCCTCAGCTGTCATATAGGGGGAGAGTTCTGGCTGACAACAAATTGTTGACGTATTGTCCTGCAACTACCAACAGGGCTGATTCAGGAAGTTCAGAAGGCTGTTTTTGACTTTTTTGGTCTGCCCAGCACTGGATTCGAGCAGCGGCTCTCTACCTACCTGTTCGTGAGGGGGGGCAGGGTCTGGTGGACATTGCCTCAAAAGTCATGGCTTTTAGACTGCAGTCCGCTCAAAGGCTGGATGCTGCTCGAGTGTTGTTAAGGTGGGCTGGACGCCTGGGGTATGACAAGCGGCTGTTTCAGCTCCAGGAGGGAGAAGCTAATTTGACTGGGCTAGCATCTTTTTACCGGTCTGTGTTCCAGGCCTGATGGGTTTTTATAGCCACCTGTGCACCCGGGGGAATGGCGGGGTTGTGGCTCTTTGAAAGCCATTGTTTTATAGCAGCTTGGTACAGACTAAAACCTTGCTTTCAGCCAGCCTACGCTCGTGTCTGCGGGAGGCAGGGTGCGTGAAGCTGGGTCACCTGATGAAGGCAATGCAGACATCAGTCGTAGTGCTCGGGTTGATGGCCAGCTTCAGGTCCTCAAGGCTGCTACACAGGATTGTGGGGGAGTACTGTGTGCCCTTGCCAGAACCCCTACAACTACTGTCTTTTATGACCCCAGAGCTAAGAGAGTTTCAGAAAGTTGGGACAGCTCACCTTCTAGTGTTCCTAGTGTTGGGGAGGGCTGTCCTTTCTGTTCAGAACCTGAGTGCTTTTTCCACCTGTTCACCCAGTGTTCTCACTTAGCACAGTTCTTTAGGCTATTGGAGAGTTCTTTTCAGGGGCTGGGGTTAATTTTATTCCTGGCCTAAAATGCATAGCTTGCCCATTACAGGCTGGTGGATAACGTAGATGGGTTTACAATGGGGGCAATGGGGAGTTGACTCTTGCTTTTAATTTTTAATTTTTTTTTTTGGGCGAATGTTAGGTCTTGGGTGTTGGATGTTTTCTGTGCTTTTGTGGGTGCTGATGTTTTCCAGTTTTTTGGGTTACAGAATGGCTGTTTTGTGTTCTGTGATACATGTGTTTTAATGTCATAATAAAGGTTGGTTAAAACTGGAGGTAGGAGTAGGGATATCGCTCTCTCTCCCCTCTCTCTCTCTCTCTCTCTCTCTCTCTCTCTCTCTCTCTCTCTCTCTCTCTCTCACTCTCTCTCTCTCTCTCTCTCTGTCTCTCGCTGTCCCTTTCTTTCTGTTGTCTTTCTTCCTCCTTTTTTCAGCCTGACCATAAATAGAATCAAGAAAGCATAGTGTGAACTGTTATATACATATGTTACATATTAAAAAATAACATCTAAAATATAGATTAAGAGCATATTAAAATGTAATGTATGTCGGAAAAGCATTGCATTGTTTCATTATTAATATATTTTTGCACTATATATAAATCCTGCTGCCTCCAGGTTGCTTATGGGTGAAAGTACATATACAAAATGCATCTATGTGTCATTCGGTTAGGCTTTGAGTCCCACTAGCACCATTCCCGGCTGTAGCTAGGCTGTCTACATTGGCAAATCAACAGTTCATTCAGCCTCAGTGATTGATATCATAACTTTGATATATAACTTTAATATAAAATATTCTACACCTGTTCTCAAGGGTATGGTTACTCCAGTCTTAATGGTATGACTAGGTTTCATCAAAGATCAGGCAACATCCATTTTACAAGATATTTTCACTCAAAATTTAAAACAAATTTCATACACATACATAGACTGTGTATGTGAAACTGAGATGATTCTCTAACCCACAAGTGAATTTCTGCTCAAGGAGTTGAGTGTAGTGGTTTCTTCAAGAGTAAAAATGAAGTGCATGCCAGAATTGAGGCTGGTCTAGTGGTTAAATAACTCCGGTCATGGTGGAACATTCTGGGTCTCTACATACAAATCATTAAAAACATGGCTGGAGTCATTAAGATTGTCCCATTGTGCCCCAGAGCCTTACAGTATGCTCTTTATTATCCTCTTCCTCAGTATACATCGGCATTGACCTATGATGGAGTGATGGTGATGGCAGAGGCGTTCCGAAACCTCCGGAGGCAGAAGGTGGATATCTCTCGCAGGGGGAATGCAGGAGACTGCCTGGCTAATCCTGCAGCACCCTGGAATCAGGGCATCGACATGGAGCGCACACTTAAGCAGGTGATGGATTGAGCAAGATTAGAGATTGAAGAATGGAAGGGGTGGGGCAGGTGATGAAGGAGACCGAATGACAGAATGGAGAGGCAAGATGGAGAAGGCGTCAGATAAACACAAAACGCTAGTACCAATATTGTATGTGGTATGCAAATGTTGTTAGGTGGTATCATGTGGGCAAATAGTACAGGCCTTCAATGAATAATAGCCCTGAATCAGTTTTTATTGTTGTTCCTGCATTAATATTATATACACCAATTATATTTATTGACATATTATAGATTGTCATTAGTCATAAGGCCCAGGCAACACTAGCTGTTGTGTTACTAATTCATTGTATGAAATATGCAGTTGTTTTAATTATGATGCAGGGATATGTTTCATGTACATCGGATAATGTTGTTTTGAAGAATTCTTAGCATGTATTTAATCTAACACCTTTTCTTTTTGTTTGCTTACCACTTACTGCTGAAGCGCATGACATTTTCATTTGCGAATGCAAATGTAAAAATAACAACACTTTAGTCTTTTTTTTATTTTGCTTCTAACAACCACATGATTTCTCATGCTTGTTTTACTCCTTGATCTTGTGTATTCTGTCCAGAAGAAGACATGTAAAAGTCATGTAAGGGTACTGTAGAGTTGTAGTGTGTGTGGACCCTTAATGACTTTATCCATGCTATATGAAAGAATAATCCTTTGAACTCAACAAAGATCCATTTTTTACAACCTGTTTTTGCTGTTATTCTTGTACAGGTGCGACTCCAAGGACTGACAGGAAACGTCCAGTTTGACCACTACGGACGCAGAGTTAACTACACGATGGATGTGTTTGAGCTGAAAAACAATGGGCCACGAAGGGTAAGAGGCCATTTGTCATCCATGCACATAGAACATGCCTCTTATTCATTCATATAGAACATGTGTCTTATATAAGTAATCTTTAGTCCAGTACATCATCTGTATCATGACAAAAACTGGCATTATCAGCAACATCTTACATATCCACAGAGCTGGATGGGAACTTTCACAGTATGTAGGACACAACAAATAACCAACATGAATCAGGGCTATGCTTGATACCAATATGATATATTGTGCTTGCTGTCCTCATTGGAACATTGTTCACATCACTATTCAAGCTTCAAGTTATTACCTTTGTACAGATCACCATTGACGACATAAGAAATTGAATTATCATGCATGCTTTACTACATTTGAATATTCTGGAATCATTTTAAATGTAATTTTAATACATGAGGAATGATTTTTTATTGTTTTGATTTTTTTATCTGTGAATTGTGGTTTAGATTTTTTGATCATGACTTACTATAGTTTTGATAACATGTCCGGTTATATTTTGGTTTCTTCTTTCAATATGACTGCAAATATTCTGATCCCTTATTTCAAACCTTATAAATTCAGATCATCATCCAAGCACGTCCTGAAAAGTGGTCACAATGAAAAATTACATTAGACAAATTTAGTAATTACATCATTCAGTTGAGGTCCTTACTTTGTGGACATTTGGCATTACACATTTTACTGCATATTTCAAACTAAATTAGGTTCCCTGAGATCCACACAATGCACACTGTGGCTTTTCTGACAGAATGGCAACAAAATCATAGATGATTAGAAAGTAATTTACTAAAAAATCATTTTATTTCATGTGCATGGCTATCATGTTATCCTGGGTTGCTCAATTAATTAACATATTTGCTCATTGTAATATCAAAAGGGGAGTATGAGACATTGAAATGTGAGTAGCATTTGATATCTGGGGTAAGGCTTAAACAGGCTTGTTGATTATGATGATTATGTGTCTTGTCCCAAGGCAGTATTATGCAAAGCCACAGTCTCCACAATCTCCATACTGGCAACACTCTGGCAGTTCCAAGCATAGAGGCAGAGCTGGTGCCAGTGGCTACAGGTCATGTGTGATGCTGCATGTTTACTAAAAGCCAAAGAGATGGAGTGATCTAGACAGATTAGGAGTGAGGAAGCCTCCACCGGTCAGTAGACAGAGGAATCTTAACACACTGCTGCACTCAGAGAGGTCCACTCAGGACAGGAAGGCATTCCATTCCCACAGGAGATCAATCACACCTTGCTCTACAGATCACAAACTGCAGTGACATCACTTGCTCTCTTGCCTCATATCAGGCTCCAATCAACTGCCACTGGCCTCAGCATCTTGAATCTCACACACACACACACACACACACACACACACTCACACAGAGGGAGGGAGAGATAAAGGGAGGGAGTACACCCTTGAAGGTCTCTTTCTTCCATAATAATTTTTGGCTACTCCTAAGCTCCTAATTTATGATCTCTCTTTTCACTAGATTGGTTACTGGAACGATGTTGATAAGCTAGTGCTGATCCAGAATGAAGTACTGCTTCCAAATGAAACTTCAGGCATGGAGAACAGAACTGTTGTTGTTACCACAATAATGGTAAGTCAACCACAAGCTCTTATATCCAATAGTTTACTAGGCACTGGCTCTCTGACATTGTGACTGATATTAACTGGCACTGCAGTTACATGTGAACAAGCGATACAGCATACAGCCTAACAGTGACAGCCACACAGTTAATTTCTATTTTCTTACCTGTGTCTGACATGGCTTCATTTTGAGCAAGCAATTTTCAGCTAGTGAATTTGCTAATGGATAATCAATATTTCCAACACAACAGCAAGCAAACTTGTATCCTCCCAGGTACAAGCCCAGTTGTGTAACCGTTATGCTGCACCTGACACTCTGAAAGATAGAAATGGCCTGCATTGTATTTAAAAATATGTCACACCATAGGCAGAGTCAAAGGTACTATGGACTAGGAGTACATTGGAAGGGAGTTTTCAAGGTTCATAGGGTTCTTTGTTTGGGTTTTTGTCTGTCATGAAAATGTGAATGAAATAAGTGAGGGAAACGTGTTCTGATTGTGTCTTGCATGGTACTGAATATATCTCAGTTTCCCTTTTCTTTGAGTGGAAAAATAAAGGGCCCATGGAGAGTTACACCTCAGTAGAGTCCTCCTCTTTTCAGCCCCTGGTGAAGAACCCCTTATTCAGAAACTGACCCAGAAACGGACAGAGCCTCCTATCGGGAGGTTTGTGAGGGCGAGTTTCCTCACACCTGCAGCCAGTGGTTACAGGCCCAGCTCTGCGGAGAGAGCTGCTGAGATGGACTTTGGCCTGTGTAGAGCGCCTCCTTCAGGCTGATGAGGAGACTGGACCCTTGCTGTGTGCATGCAACAGTTCCCACATCCACGTGGGCAACTGACCTCTCGATATGAAGCTTCTGCGAGGACTTTGTTTTTATGGTTTCATCTACCATTCATTTTTGTAGACGAACATGTTGAAATGTTGGAGTACAGCTTCAAAATGACGTTGACTGTGGTTGATTATATGATGGGGAATTTAAAGCACACACAGGCTTTATCAGGATTATATTTTTCAAAGTATGTTTTTTTTTTTAATAATGGACTCATGTCTCATGTCAGACATAACATTCAAAACCCTCAATCACATTGGTCAGAACTTTCTGGCAAAAGTCCACTAACAATGATACAGCTGGTTGGCCATTCAAATAAATTCTGTTTTTCATCACGCATTGTACAGCAGAATGTACTTATGGGTACTTGGCTTAGCTTTGTGCCTCATAATGCACTAAAATATTGTGCCAAATTCATGATTTACCACAACCTATTGTGCCTGATTGCGTAAGCATAGCAACATTGTATTTTTATAGTACCTACAAGGGCACATTTGAAACCTTGATAAATGATAGTATTTGTACAGTGTTTGCACTTCCTAGTTAGCTGACTAGCTAGGCATCATTTCCAGCCCATTTGTTATCTGGAAAGTGAACATAGAGAAATATAGAACATTCTATGTGAGTGTTTTGTATTGTACCAGTACAAAGTACAGTTCCATTGTTATTCACTGTGTAAACAGAAAAAGTTGCTATCCTGGTTTGGGGTACTTATAGATTTAAAACTACAATGTCAACTCTTGTTTCCATAATTATATATTCAAACCTACACAGGTGAAATGTATGGTTGGTTCATGATGCGACAAAGCATTAACAGTTATACATCACCATAAATGACCACTGTACCTTAAGTGTAGATTGGTATTTTGTCAAGAGAAAGTTTATACATGCCCAAAGTAGTGCCTGTGAAGGAAACCTGTTGAGGAAAATATTGGAGATAATTGAAATGTGTTAGCACTAAAATCATCCCATTATGACAGATTCAAGATTCCAGTCATACAAAGCTGCAACATACTGGTCCATTGCAGCTGACATCCCTCATGAAGGCCTTACTGATCTGAAAGTTCTGAGGACATAAATACCCTCAAACCAAAACTTGAAAATGAGCATATGTTGTGAATTTGATCAACTGAAGTAATGTGGAAAACACATTGCACTACCATATGTGGTGCCAGATAACAAATACATTGTTATGTATAAGTCATGTTAAGTCTTCTCCTTCTTCCTCCTTCATTATTATTATTGTTATTTTTATTATTAGTAGTAGTAGTGGTTGTAGTAGTAGTAGTAGTAGTAGCAGTGGTTGTAGTAGTACTGAATTTATACTGTTAATAATATGAAATACTCTCCAGATTATATTTAGGTGTTTAATCATGCTGTTTCCAAATGTTTATACTTGGCTATGCATTCATTTTGGTCTTTTAATATGTCATGGAAATTCAATGCCTCAGATGAAAACCTTTACAAACATCATATTTGAAACACTTGTTCAATGCCTACAAATTGCTTTCTGCTTTGCTCTTTCTTTTTCAGTAGTATTTGAACATTTTCTGGTCTTTATTATTCCTCAAGTGTAAATATAATACAAACTCCAATACTGTACTTTAGTGACAATGTTGGATATCTCAAAATAACCTTTTGATTGTAGCTTATTATTTTTCTGTATTGAAAGCATCAAAAATAATTGTTATGATTCCCCTGAAATTGTTTAGATAAAGGGATTAATTCTTTATTAATTACTTATTAATGATATCATAACTAAGTTTAAGTATTATGTCTCTTGACATTGAAAATCACTTTTGAAACATTTGTGTTTTGCTTTCACAACAATCCTCTATTTTGTAAATTTTATAATATAAAGAAAAATACAGACCATAGGGAAAAATAAAATGGATGTGCTAGCAGCTAGTAGTAAGTCTAGATGATTGTCAATATTTTTGTAAAAGGAGAAAGGGAGCTAAAACACAATACTTATATTTGTCAACTTTTTGTGAAGGATGTGTTTTGAAACTATTAAATGGTTGTATTATTTTTGTGTATGTTTTTACATATTGTCATCAAATACTGTATTGGCTTTAATGAATGAGGGGCAGAAAATATGTATACAATCATGATACATTTTGTTTTCTTTTATGGGAATTTTGTATTAGCAGTTATTACTATGGTGGTCATATGGAACAGACAGGCCAAAGATGTCATTAACTCAGCCTCAGCAATAGCCAATCATTCTTCTCAAGCTTTTCAAACTGCCATTCCGTGGCTTTGAAAATGCAGTGTCACTGTGTATATATACACTGTTCTTGTGCTGGATAATCATGACATTTGTGTGTGTGTGTGTGTGTGTGTGTGTGTGTGTGTGTGTGTGTGTGTGTGTGTGTGTGTGTGTGTGTGTGTGTGTGTGTGTGTGTGTGTGTGTGTGCATGCATGTGTGTGTGTGTGTTAAATACAAAGAGAGAGAGAAACTCTGCATTTGTCACTTTAAATTCCCTGTCGAGGTTTATAGGTCCTTGTGACTGGAAGCTACTGATTTAGTAATTGCTGTAGAGACGTTGTGTTGTGGAACCCTGCTGTGAGTCTGCTCAGCTGTCTCTCCCAGGCTAACTGACACATCTGACAGACCGGCCTGCAGTTTGCACAGACAGGGGGAGAGAGATGTCAAACTACCCTGCCACTAAGCTACTTTATGTGTGCTTGCAGTTAACCAAATTCTTTTTTTTTTCTTCAAAAAAGCACATTGGTTGCATTAATCCGTCGGCCTGCTGGGTAATTAACATGGAAAATAGAAAATTGTATTTTTGACTACACGGTGGCATTAATCCTGCATTTGCTTTTGGCAGCTGCTGTGAAATGACTTTGCGAATATAACTTGCCTTTTGCTATCACTGCTCAGCAGCATGAACTGGCTGGAATTACTGTCTCTCTCATTATGCCTTTATCTGTCAAACACATATACAGCAAACATGACTACACAATTTCCAATGTCTGCTCTCACGGAAGTGCTTATTTTATGTCATATATGTATGTACACGATATAAGGTTCCCTTTGTCAAAATTTACAAAGCCAAAATTGAATGGGTGCCCTGATTCCATGATCATTAGGAATTATTAGTATTATTAGTAGTTATAATAGTAATAGTAATAGTAATAGTAGTTGTAGTGGTAGTAGTAGTAAGAGTAGTAGAAGTATATAAGTTACCAATATATGGAATTTGTAAGGAATTCCATGACCCAAATGTTACTTATATTCAATTCTATTAATATTGAGAGATTTGTTGCTCTTTTGAATGAATTATTTAACAAATAAAATCTGAAACATCCCAGCTGGCCTGTAGTTTTTATATAGCACTAATATGCATTCTTGCAGTGTTCATGTAGAGTTTTGCGGAAGAAGTATGCTACTACCATGTCATCAAACATAGAACATGCATTTTATAAAATCTTAATAAAATAATATTTTATCAAGTATTTTGATAAAACCCAATCATTTTTTTAGTTTAGTATCAGTGGGTCTTTTTCAAACATTTTCAAGAGCTTTGCAAATATATATCACTTTTGGCCAGCACACAACTACATATCGTATCTTTTAAAGTCCTGATTTTTGTTGTCATATTTGAGGGCTTTCAGTTGATGTCTGGAACCTAAAGCCAAACATTATTGTTTGCTTTTGTTTGCCACATTTTATTACTGTGTTTGTGAACCCTGTGTACTCTTCATGCAGTTTTTGTGACTCTCCACTCAGCCATGAGGTTGTAAATAAGGTCATAATTTGCATTTCATAAAAAATGGTTTACTTCAGTATCACTAGGATGTTTACAACTTTGAATGGGCTGATCATACATTTAGTATAATGGGGGAAAAAGCTTAAAAATTATATTTCTGATCATCTCACAAAATATTTTGAGATTCCAACATCTTGTTCTTAAATATTATTTTGTATGAATGGTCAGATTTTATGTTAATTATTTGAATTTGCTTGTTAAACCCTGCATCACATATCTTCTCTGCTTTACATTATTGTACGATCTAACGTTTATTTTTTGATGATGCAAAAATGTTGAGAACTTTTCCATGATGTCCATGTCATATATTATAAGAGAACGTCAGAGAACCAAACAGAAAATGTGTGTGATGTTTGTTTGCTGTCAGCCTTGGTTCAGCTTTAAAATATGGCCCAATAATATTGAGATGGGATTCTTATCTGAACTGAATATTTCATGACTTCAAATCGAATCCAATTTTATGGCCAGATCATTTTATTTAAACACCCTATCAGAGGAGATTGAAATGGATTGACAGCAGGTACTGGCACAGTTGTTTTTAATACCATTCATAATCAATGCAGGTTTAATCTATTGGAGAGTCAGATCAGCTCCTCTCCACTTTCATGGAAATTTAAGTGTAACTGGATGGCCTCAAATGTGAATACATTTTTCATGTTAGCCTTCAGATGTGCTGCAGTCATCTAGACCTTGATATAGACTTTGACTTTTTTTGCACACATTTCTCTTAGCTTTATTTTGGAACAAGTGTGGAACAGGTGACCTTCCGTAGGATAATGTACAATATATGTGAGGGTTGACATTGATTAAACCATCTTTATCCTTAATTGTGCACAATAGAATATTTGATGTCCTTAAACTCATCAGGCCTTTTTCAGGGCAGGCCTCTGTGTGCATGTTATCCCTCTGATACTGTGTTGTGGGCTGTTTTGGTCCAATGCTGATTGTGAGGTCAGGTTGATCCCCTTTGTCATCGTCCTGCTGTTACAGGAGGGACCATATGTGATGCTGAAGAAGAACTGGGAGATGTTTGAGGGGAATGACCAGTATGAGGGCTACTGTGTAGACCTGGCCTCTGAGATCGCCAAGCACATCGGCATCAAGTACAAGATTTCAATTGTGCCTGATGGCAAGTACGGCGCAAGGGACCCGGAGACCAAGATCTGGAATGGGATGGTCGGGGAGCTGGTCTATGGGGTAAGGGGTGGTGAAGAGTACTGGTGTACAGGAGGAAGGGATGGTAAGAGCATGCTGTTGTCTGGGTGAAGGGGTTGTCCAAGACATTGGTATATACAGTCAAGGAATTTTTTTGAGGCACTGGTGTACAGGAGTAAAGGTTGGTCGGGGAGTTCGAATTTTTTGCACTGCTCCTATACAACTGCACTAAAGTAATTTACTGCTTAAGACCTTATTCACCCTATAACAACACTTCTGAAGACATATTTAAAAAAATTTCCTTCCAACATTCAGGCAATGGTGTATTTTAATGTATTTATTGTCAGACTGTCATCTTTGAAATTTTTGCTGAGGATGGCAAACCAGTACTTCTTTTTTTAAGTGTCAGCCTGTTATTATAAAAGTTTAATTTCTTTCTTGGATTAATTTTGATCTTCCAAGAGCTGAGGCGAGCTGAGAGAAATGTTGCTAAGTCGCTAACAAGTAATCTAGTTTGTGGATTTACAGCAGAGCAATACATACTCCCAGACCTCCAGGGCTGTATCCAATTTTTGTCTTGTGCTGTAAGCATATTTTCCAGAATTTATGATTTCATTTCCACTTAAAATTCTTAGCTTTGAATTAAACTTCTTGGATTAGAGCACTTTGGTTTTAAATTTGAACAGCCAAAATATTGTTCAATCACAAAATACTAAGAAGTAGGCAGAATGTAAGTGAATATTTACTTTACTCTGCTCTTTGTCTCCCACAAATTCTATGCAGACTATGGGCCCTTCTGTCGGGTGGAAGAGAAACATATATTTTTTACAGAATATTCAGGTCCTTTTGTTTGATCAGCTTTTAACTGCATCACCCTCTTCAGCTCATAATCTAAAATCAGTGACAAGCTAATCATATTTATCTCATAGCATTCTTTATTTCCTTGCATTTTTGAAATGCAGTTGGTTTTAAACATTCCCTCCACATCAATGTCTGTATTTATGTTTGATGAGGAAAAGGGCAATGACTGACCTTTCACTTGTCTCTTGCCAGGCATTGTTAAGGCTGATTTTTCAAATGGGCTGTCTTCAATGGTAGATCAAACAAACAAATATCAAAGTCATGACCCCTGCCAGAAAATTACCCAACACATTCAATAGTTTTTTGGTTGAATATTGCTGGGTTTTTTATTTAAAGTGAGAGAGACTCTGCTGGTAAAATTGTGTTGCTCTTTTCTCACTCTTCCAGAAAGCAGAGATTGCTGTGGCTCCTCTGACCATTACCCTTGTGAGAGAGGAGGTCATTGACTTCTCCAAGCCCTTCATGAGCCTCGGCATATCTATAATGATCAAAAAGCCTCAGAAGTCCAAGCCAGGCGTGTTCTCCTTCCTTGACCCGCTGGCCTATGAGATCTGGATGTGCATCGTCTTTGCCTACATCGGTGTGAGTGTGGTGCTTTTCCTGGTCAGCCGCTTCAGTCCGTATGAGTGGCATACCGAGGAGCCAGAGGAGGGCACAGATGGCCAGCCCAGCGACCAGCCGCCCAATGAATTTGGTATCTTCAACAGTCTTTGGTTTTCCCTGGGGGCCTTTATGCAGCAAGGATGTGATATCTCTCCAAGGTGAGCCTCTTTCGATGCCACAGTTGACACACAGTACACTGTGGTATTCCCAATCCCTGTGTACTGTGTAGTGTTTACTTTGTACCTTGTATCAGTGTTAATTTACATACACCTTGTAAACATACATTATGCAATTTATACATACCTTTTAACTGAGTGACTTTTAATATGCATGAGATGCTGGGTTATCAGGCCTTCATGGAGGACTGCTGTCTCATAATGGCTAAATATTGCATTTTGGCGTCAAAGACTTTAGTTTACATTCATTTTAAATGCACCAAGAGGGGGAAAATCAAGCTTTACTTTTAGAGCACAACGTTGAACAGCCTCAGAGTTTTATTTATTGATGACCTCAGAATGCACGTTTAGTGAATAATTAATGACTATCAAGGTCATTACTGCAGAGAGGCAGAAAGAAATTGCCAAGGAGATCCTGCATTTGAAATTGACATTGAGCTGTACTCTGGGAGAACACGGATGCATTCTGGGAAACTAAATCTCAAAATCAGTCAAGGACATGAGGGGCGCTTTGTGATAACTGTTCAAAAGGTGGACAACAGATTTCATTTTTAGTGTTTCAGTTGATTGTCCATGTCATGGAGGCCTTCTCATGCACCATGGGTAATGTTCACAATGAGCTGGTGAAGATGTGCTCCTCTGTTTTTTCCATACATCTGAATGAATACTGTGATACCTCCTTCGTCAAACTCATGCCATCACTGTATGCAGCATGATGTGGTTCTGGAAAGCCATGTGTAGCGCTCATGTGTCCTGCTGATGATTATCTTTTGTTTGGGGTGGCTGAGGTGAGGGGAAGGGATGGAAGGGGCCATTCTACCCATCACAAAGGAGCTGTTCCTACACATCCACAGCTGTCCCTCGATTCGAACACTGCAAAATAATCACTCCTTCCTGCCAGATCTCATTTGTCTTTAGCTTTTGATGACTCAGTTTCATCATTTCCTGCCAGTCCAGGTCCAGGCTGTCTGTGACACACCACTTCATGCTTTTGCAGTAACACCATGCATTTCCTGTTAGACCTCTAACAGCTTAAAGTTCTCTAAGGAAAAATAGCGACTGTATTTTTCAGCCCCCCAGATAAGTGGTCACTCAAATGGCAGGACAAGGAGAACAAAGGAACAAAAAAACAGCCGAACAAGGACTCTAAGGTACTTAGAACATAATCAAAATAATAGTGCCGCTCATTTCTGTTCTATAGCTTCTGCACAAAGAGGCTATAGCGGACCTATTTTTTTTGATTAAATCCAAATAAACATTTCCATTTAGGATGTCACATGTACAGAGCCTCATTTGTATATATGTGTATAGAGGTGATAAGGACCCACTCAGCATGCAACATTCAATTACCTGTCCTATGGCATTGTTTCACTTTTGTATCAAAATGTTGTATGTTGACGGGGAAGCTGTGATATTACATACCCATACACAGTAGCCCATCTCTAAATCTAATGCTGTGATGCCGTACTGTACCACCATGATTACATCAATGCAATGTTACAGTAATGGTGTAAGTACATTATGTGTGAAACTAGCAACCTAGGTTACTCAAAAGATACTGATGCTGTCAAGAGAAGCCCTATAAAAACCTAGAACTACAGAAAATCAAATCGGTCAATAGGTCTGCCCTGCTATAAACCAGCCAGAGGACACGTCTGTGAGATGAGAGAGTACCATGAGAGTCTTTTAATAGTGTTTGTATTTATTTCGTCTGGTCTCTCAGTGTAAACAGAACAGACATTCACACGGTCGACCCAAGGCATAAGCAGCTTCAGTCCCTCAATGCCCCAGGGTATGTTGAATTGCTTTTTTATGGATCTTACTCGGGTGCAATCACAAAATTCTGCTTCATTTTGGCACTCCAGACTAGGAGAGGCCCAACTCTGGTATACAGTCTTGCTGCTCAGCCCTGGTCCTGGATGGCCACTGGCCAAGAGAATTCTCAGCTTTCTATTTTAAAACTAACACCACCCTAATACCCGTGAGGAGAAGTTATATCGATTTAGCCAAGATGATGATTACTTGAATCAGGGGGAATTTCATTCAGAATGAATGAAAGGTCCTCCAGGACCAGAATTGAAGCAACCTGGTCGGCACCATGGTTTTATGCGTGACCGGGAGAAGATTGCTGCTCTCTGTATGTTTGCTTATAACCTTCTGCTTGTCTGCAGACTATCACTATTTCATCTGTAACAAAATGTCACTTGTGTGTGCAGATGCTTGAGGCTGTTCAACATCAATGGCACGTTCTAACATTGCTTTCTCATCTATAATAAGAATGATTATCCTCTTAAATTAAATATCAATCTACATTTTCCATATACTTAATATTTAGTAACAGTATATTATGTGTCTTATTAGCCTTTATCAATATTCATAGACAACGTTGAGTCTCACCTGTAAGCTTTTGCAGAGAAGGACAGCTACAAAGACACAGATCTTTTAGGATGAAGATGACCCTGGTCATGAGAGATGAAGAGAATCCTCGTCCGGAGGATGAAGAGTATTCCAGACAGGCGGGTGAAGGGTGACATGTCCAAGGGGCTGAAGCGCTCGCAGAGGGCTGAAAGACCTCTGTTTCTCTGAGGTGGTCTGTGATCAGTTTCCTTATGGGGAACAATGAGTGTCCATCATGGGATACTGAGTGAGACACCTGAAGAATTACAAAGAGCTGAAAAATCACTTCTCTTATCTACATTCATCTGTCCTCGAGATCAGTGGATTCAGCACACCCTGTATCTTCCCAAACAGCAACTTAGGGTGTCACATGTACATATGTTCCAGTTTACAAAACGTATTCTTGCTGTCTTATTGACAGCACTCTCATCAGAGTTACAGTTATAAGGTTGTGTCTGTTCATAACTGATAAGACACAAATGATGATATCAGAACTGATGAGGCGAAGGTAATATTTTTAATGATATTTATGGTGTGTGCTATGGACTGCCTATTTCTTATGCCTATTTCTGCTTCATTTATTTTCACTGTTGATATTAAAACAGGTGTAAATGGAGAGATATCATTGATTCTGTCGTAAGAGAGTTTTAATGGACAACAGCAGTTCATGTGGGGACCAGAAAAATTAATCTTGTTGATTCTAAGGGTGCAGCTATGCTAACACAGGCAGGCTGGGCTGAGGCAGTGGCTCATTTGGTTGGAGTCAGAATATTTATGGTAATGAAGGTTAATAGGCTTGAGTCCCAGATTCCTGCCATCCTTCGGATGCTGCTTCTGCTCCCATGGGAGAATGTGACTGTCAGAGCTGTTGCCACTAAGGTAATTAATTGCACTGAATGCACATCTCCGGCAGCAACACCAGGTCTCCTTGGAAACCAAAGAGGAAATAAGTAAATGGTAACAGAGGATTCTAACAGGGGAAAATATCCATACTGTGATGGGAAGGATGAATCAATATGTCAAAAGTTTACGTGTTGTGGATTCCACTGAGGTTCTGGGGACATGTTAGGGTTTTTGTCTTACTGATTGTGTGTGTGTGTGTGTGTGTGTGTGTGTGTGTGTGTGTGTGTGTGTGTGTGTGTGTGTGTGTGTGTGTGTGTGTGTGTGAGTGTCATGTGTGTGTTTGTGTGTGCAACATCTCTGTTTTCTCTCTTTCTCTCACTGGGAATGGCAACAATTCTAGGTTTGCCCTGCTGTATGTTATGTGTTTAGGACAGTGATGATTCTCTACATTCTGGGTATAACCATAGTTGATCTTGGATGAAATCAGAGATGGCAATATACTCTGGTGATCCAGGAATCCTGAATGTTTTAATGTGCTGTAGAGAGCACGTTTTAATGGTAGAAGTTATTAATGACAAATGATACAGATGTCTACATCAATGTCACATCTATAACTAGCTTAAAAAAACACAGATCTAAAACAGTAAGGATTATTTTCACATGTGTCACATTCCAATATGCAGAAAGGGCATTGGGCTCTTGTTCTGGCATAATTTCCCCCACACAGACTGATTCCACCTAAAATTGACCTTGAAATCCTTGCCTGATTCAACACCCCTATGTCCCTGGCCGATTATGTCCCAGGGCCATTCTTCAACTGGCTGTGTCCGCCAAATACTCATTTTAAATCATCTGATTAGTTTATCTATTCACAGGAATACAAGATTAGGGTTTCAAGGACTATTCCCTTCTTAAATGTAAGTGTTCTTTAATTCCTCTCCTTTTCAAAAATTCCCTTCAGGACAGTATGGCTATGTGGTGGTAAGACAAATCCAACTACCTGATAGTTTAGACATGATCAGATTCATTCGACAGACTGTTGCCTACTGTATAAAAAAAAGAGACAGAAGAGGATTTTTCTAAGAATGAGAGAATTGAAGGCAATTTCACGCAATGATACTTCTATATGGAAAAAAGATTTTATTCTTCTGGCCTGCACCATGTGCATTGAATAGGAAAATGGGGAGGGGAGGGCATGACCGGTCTGCTCAATAATCACATCAAAATTAAAGTTTAAAAATACCTCTGAATTGTACCAAAGCTTAAATTATTCCCATCATGCATGGCTAAATTGATCTCTACGTATTCAGTTCTAAATCAAAGAGGTACAGAATGTGCCTCCTTCTCTCATTCAGTTCCATTCACATTTTTGTTCTCTGGCTTTTTTAGCTACCTGAAATCTAGTCCACACTGTGTGTCACAGAAGGTCCCATAAAGGTTGAATGGTGTTCAGGTCTGGTGATTGGGAAGGGGAGGCCATGGAAGATGTTTGACTTCATCCTAAAACCACATATGGCCCACTTAATATTGAGTGTAGGGCTGTTTTCATTTTGAAATATGGGAACATGTTGAGGGTGGTTCTACCCTAGGGTGCACTTGGCCACATTTACAAATGGCAAGGTCAAATGCTATTTCCCACAACCTATTTATTTATTTACTTACCTACTTAAGGCTGGGAATAGTCTGTTTTAGGGCAGACACTGCAAAAAATGACTGCTGATAATAGTGAATAACAATTATTTTAATTAAAATGGATCAACCAATGTTCATACTGTTTTATTTAGTTTTTTTAATGGAATCCTAATAGGCTGTTTTTACATTTCCGTAGTAAGTAATATTGCCTGAATTAATGGAAACCACAGAAGATGTCTATGCAGTTATATTCTGTAGAATTAATACATTAGAAAAGAAGCTGCAGTTGTAATGTTAACATTATTAACTCTGATTGTAGCAGAAAGTGTCTGTAATTTACAATAGCTGGAAAACCATTATTTCTCCTCTTTAATGCATGGGTCATATGTTAATCTGTCAATTTGTGTTATACAACACATCCAACATATTGACAGTTCAGCTGCCAGGCTGTCTGGTTCAACTAGGCGATAATCAAATATTGTTTTATTTTGTCAGGACAATGATTAGCAGCTCCCCACAGGAGGTGGTGCACCCCCTTTCATACAGACCCTTCCTGTCTGTGACTCTTTGACTGGACCCTCATACAGTATTGATGTAAAGAAAATAAAAGCAATCAAAACAACACCACAGATGAGGATGCAGCTGACATATCACTGATAGGTGTCTGGTCCTCCACCACTATAATATAAATATCATTTTCTTCAGTGTTTTTTTTTACTCTCACTGATCCTTCCTTTGGCCAGACATTTCACTTTTAATTTTCCTATGAGTGTTTAAAATTGTAACAGTATGTCTGTTTTAGGAAAGTCCATTTTCTTTCCTTAAGAGATGTCATGGCTCTTTGGAGTCCATGGATCAGGATTGTCAAGTTAAGGTTCTGAATCTCTAAGGTTAAGGTTCTGAATAATAACAATTAATTATCAATAACAAATGAACAAAATAAATACATTTGTCATGATATAATCATAAGCTGCATTTAGATACACATTTAATTAGAATTAGGTCATTTTTTTACACATTGCAGTAAATATGAAGGTACAATACCCACTCCTCACAGGAAGTTGTACAGTAATGTTGTAGAATGCATATATGATTTCAGAATTCCATTTAACCTCTTAATTTTGTATTTGTTTTCTTTTATATTTTTAATGTTTTATGATTTATATTACCAAAAATGGTAAAACTAAACAGCCATATATACATGTAGAACAGTAAAAATGTGGTCCTGTGGTTTGAAACAAATTGATGCCAATGAAGACTGACACGACTTGTGCAAAGTAACAAAAAGGCTACATTCAGTCAACCAACAGCTTCTAACAACCAAGTTCCAATCTGTCAGGAGAAAGAGGAAGCTGTTGTGACAGCTGGGTATGTACACATACATTGGACAGTGGAGGATTAGGAAAACGTTGCCTAGTCTGATGAATTTTGGTTTGCTGTTGGGAGGACCAGGATATGGTGAAAAACCACATGTATCCATGGTTCCATCCTTCTGTGTGTCAACAGTGCAGGCTGGTGGTGGAGTGTAATTAATCTCTTGATACATGTACAGCAACATGTGAGTACCACAGATTATGTGAACATTGGTGCCAGACAGGTGCATCCTGTGACAACAGTGTATCCATCTGTCAATTGGCTTTTCCAGCAGTATAATGCTCCATGCCACAAAGCAAGGATTGTTCAGGATCCGTGGACATGACAGTGAATCTCAACTTACTGAATTGCCATTCCTAGTCACCAAATCTTAATTCAATCGAACATCTGTGTGGGGTGAGATGGAGCAAGCTATTTGGAGCAGAGGTTCACCATCAGCCAATTTGCAACAACTATGGGAAACACTGGAGTTGGCATGTGCCACACTTGTACGCCTTGTTGAATCAATTCCCCAACAAATTCAGGCTGTTCTTTGGGCATAAGGTAGACCACCTCACTATTGTATGTGTACCAAATGATGTATATACATTTACTGGGAGGAGTGGGTATATTACTTGTGTGTGCTATGTAAGGCATCATAAGAATGATCTGTTTCTATTTAGCAGAAGTACTATCAACCCTTTAATCATGATAATCCATGGGCAGCTGGATGTAATAATGTATGGGTCTAGCCCTGAATGCACATTAATGGTGTACTATGATTGTCCTCTGTTAAAAACTATATGTGTATTCCGTGCACCTCTTATGTTCTGTAGAGTAAATGCGTCATAATAAACAAGAAGAGCTGTATTTTGGGAAGGATTATTTGAAGTGAACATCCTCAGGTCTCGTGTCACTGCCTGAGCTGCTCAGAAGGGCCCATCTGCAAACCCACAGTCTGGCCCTCTGGCATGATGAGTCCTTTGCATGATAAAGGAAAGCAGCTCATTCCCATGGATGAAATCACTGTGCAGCTTTTGCAGATCTTGAAAACATTAAAATATTTCATGAATGTGCCCACGATTATGAAATGGTGGTATATTGTTGCATGTGTTAGCATGGGATTAACTCTAATGTTGTTTCATGTAAAGCATGTAAACAGCAGTTTGATATGTCTGATTTATTACGATCACACCTGTCTTCATTTTGGGTGTATTTTTATTTATTTCATCGACCACTTAAGCACAAAAAATGACTGCTGTTCTGAGCTGTGTAGCATTCTATGGATTAGGTTCAAGGTAAATTCCTTACTAAAAACGATTGTTGGTTAGCAGGAGAAAAGAAGTACATAAATACAATTGTAAATACAGAAATTGTGCAAACAGTAGGTCTGCTGACTTTTTCAAGGCAATTTATTTAGCCCTACATTTGCATATTTATCATATTCATTCTGCCATTTAATCATACATTAGTTATATAAAGAATTTGCACTAAATTGAGGTCTACGGCAATTTCAACCATTGTGGACATGGACAAGTAATGAAATGATTAGGAAAAGCAGCTAGAAAACAAGTCGTGGTTCCTTAAGAAAGCACCCCAAGCTTGCCCCTGATCATAGCACTGACACTGCAGTAGAGGGTACTGCTGCCTCCTGGATCCTGGTATTGGCAGCATGGTGTCCATTACAGGGAGAACCAGGGCTGGTGAGGTGGGTAATGACAAAACCACAGCCACCAGAGCAGGGGAGAGCATCACATTTCCGGTAGTGTCCAGGGCCCCCTTCCTCATCTCTGGATGAAATGGCAGTTCCTGATAAGAGGTTACACACTATGTTATTTTGATTTACTGGCAGCATTCATTGCACTATTGTATAATCTGCAAGCACGGCATCTGGGAAGTGATTCATGTCTTATTTGACACAAAATGAATCTCTCACCTCTCAGGAGAGATCTGGCCTCCTGAGTATGACTGACACCCACTCAGTGCATGTTTGTCTTTTGTACACAAATATGACTGAAAGAAGGAATCATGTTGTTCAGACCCCTGATTGAGTCCTTAACAAGGCCAGCAGAATGGTTTGTGATGCTGTAAGCAGATGAAGATCAGTATTCTTTTATCTGTTTTTCTTCCCCCTCTGCCATCATCACAAAATTCAGCCATGGTGGAGACTAAGCTGTGATGTCACATTTGTGTCAGTGTTCCCTGTAGCAGCCCAACCAGAATTAGTCACCATCAAAAACGTTGATCACACAGAGATCTGACTATGGTCCATTAGATGTTGTGTGGAAATTATATTGCTGCCTTTGGGTTAGAGGAGCCACACACACACACACTAACAGTCCTCATTTTTAAATTTATCAACAAGATCTCACACACTTCACAACTCAGAGAGGTACATTATGTATTCTCTTCAAAGTAAAAATGGAAATTTTACTGTCCTGATTTGAAACTTTAAAATTTTAATCAGTAAATTGATGCTGATGTTGTCTTGAAAAATGGAGATTTTTTTTCTCCATTCTCTCCAAACCTTTCAGAAAGATGAGGGGTTGGGAGAGTATTTAGCTGGACTGTTAAACCATGTTTAAAGCTTTTCCAAAATAATGCACTCAGTGGAAGGGAGAAGTGAATGACTGATGGTGATCTCTTTATTGCCTGTTTGTAAATTCAGGGGGGTCATCTATTAGTATTTTAATTTCATTGTCATTATAAATATTATTTGGGATGGATAAACTCACCCAGTTTGAAGCAGTATGAAGTACGTATGAGGACATAGACTTTCCCCTACCTTCCAGTGTGTGTGTGTGTGTGTGTGTGATGGAAAAGAACCATTGAATTCAAACATGCTAACACATGGCTTGAAAGCAGTGTGTTGCTGTGAGCACAAAGTATTTGAGCGCTTTTACTTGTCTTTTTGATGTTTCTCCACAAACATCTTGTTTAGACAATGAGGATCATTCTTCTCGAGTTTCCTTTGGCTCAGCCAGAGTTGTCACACTAACATTACAGAAGCAGAGAAAAACAGCTCCTCTTTCAAAGACTTCCATCTTACTACCATGTATTCTTTTATCTCTCCAGGTAGACGGGCAGGGTTTCTGCTCTTGTTTTATGTGGTTTTCCCTCCCTTAGATTGCAGTGAGGGTGGAAGCAGCTTGAAACCTCTTTGTTGCTACCTCAGGGCTCCCCCGAGTGGCCATTATGAAATAGAGCAGCTTCAATTTCCAAGTCCAGCCTTCATGAATATGTTGTTGGTTTCATACTTCCAATTATCCACTGATTGTAATGATTCAGCCCCTTTGTTGATGTGACTGAGTTCTCTCCTCCTACTCCTTCCCCACATTCCTGTAGGTCTCTGTCAGGACGTATTGTTGGTGGTGTGTGGTGGTTCTTCACCCTCATCATCATATCTTCCTATACGGCCAACCTGGCTGCGTTCCTCACTGTTGAGAGGATGGTGTCACCCATTGAAAGTGCTGAGGACTTGGCCAAGCAGACAGATATAGCATATGGGACACTGGATTCAGGCTCCACTAAAGAGTTCTTTAGGGTAAGTTGCATACCATGATGCCAGAAACGCAGAAAACAGTGACTCAATATTCTGTTTTTTGTGGCTCAAAAATACACAGTGGAGGTTTGAAAACAACAGCACTGTGTATCATACACATTAAATTAGATTAGAGTTTTGTGTACTGAGAGCATGAAAATATGAGAGAATTCTTTTGGTATTTGCACTCCCTTTAAAATTCTTTTCCTTTATAGTATTATGTAAAGTATCCTGCAGCCTCTAGAGTCATGATAAAAGCAAGATTGTTTGGTTCCCTGGAGGAATCTTGATCATTTGCACAGTGAATTAATCGTTTCCCTTCCTGGGAGCTGTGCCATGTGGCTGCAGAGATTGAGTGTTTGATCTACTCTGGGACCACACATGTTACGCATTCAGTGATTAATAATATAACTGGATAAATTATTGGGCTTGGCGCTTCCATGTGTTCTAAGAGGAATCCACAGCTGATGATTTATTTTGAGACTTTTATCATTGAAACAATTAAATAAACTGGGGGTGTATTTTTAAGGTGTGGTTTTGGGTCAGATTTGGGCTGTAGTGTTCTGTAAAGACTAAAGACACAATAATGGAAAGCCCCAAAAAACAAATTACTTCCTTACCCACAGGCAGTTGATACATGCTTTATTATGAGCAAGGGTTGTTCTTTGATGATTCTTATTAATCGTGATTTGTACTCATTGTTGTAGGAGGCATAAGTCATTCACTTGGTCTGTGATGTCATATTTTCACCGGTCGTCTGTCATCCCAAGTATGCTTTTCCTTCCAGTCTGAGGGCTGTTTGTTTTGCTCCCCTGCAGCGATCAAAGATCGCCGTGTACGAGAAGATGTGGGGGTACATGAAATCAGCTGAGCCCACAGTGTTCACCAAGACCACAGCAGAGGGTGTGGCACGGGTGCGCAAGTCCAAGGGGAAGTACGCCTTCCTGCTGGAGTCCACCATGAACGAGTACACCGAGCAGAGGAAGCCCTGCGACACCATGAAAGTTGGAGGCAACCTGGATTCCAAGGGCTATGGCGTGGCTACACCCAAGGGCTCACAGTTAAGGTGGGTGGAATAGTATAACAATATGTCACGTGTTGTTATGGTACTCCACCCTCCCTGATGTGCCTGCCTTCTCTCTCACTTCCAGCTACATGTGTGTTGTGTGTAGAGAAATGTATGCACCTATGCAATGGTATGTGCTGTGTCTCTTATTTCTATCTTTACAGAACTTCATACAGGTAACTATGTATTTATTAAGAATTTGAAATCTTTTTATATTGGAAAGAAATATGTCTGTTTTTCTCTTTCAGTTTTTACCTGGTGTATTCTTGAAAGCTTGTGTAAATGCACAGCACAGTCCATAACTGGCACTCTTTCATTTTTCAGCCACACAGCGGTATTTACAGGTCTACAGGACAGCCTAGTGAAAAGGAAATTGTAAATAAATGGTAAACAATGATATCATTAAAAACTGTGTAATGGAACGGCAGTTAAGTTAAAAGGGGACAGACAGCTCCTGACAAGGAGTGTGTGTGAGTGTGCGTGCGTGTGTGCGTGCGTCTGTGCTTACGTGCGTGCGTGTGTGTGAGTGAGTGTGCAGCCGAGAGAAGCGTTAGCTTTTGGTACTAATAAAATCAGATTACGAGTCATAAATCAGCCTCTCTTTTAGGTCCCAGGCGACTGTAATACAAACATGTTAATAACTGCCTCCTGTTTGTAAATCCCCTGAAGTTGCTCTGTAGAAAGACAAGTGCATTCACTACAGATCTGACATTCACAGAATTTTTAGTCTTTTTGCCAGAAAAGTCACTGACAGAGGACGATAGTTCTGTCCGCCAGTCATTTTTGGAATTATAGTTTTCTGTCAATTATTTCTCCCACAATTCTACAGAGCATTCATGTGGCTAAGAGTGGCAACAGACTGCCGCTGTACATTCACATAGCAACAAAAGCACAACACAGTTGAAATTATGACATGAATATTTTCAGCTTTAGCTGCTGTCTTATTATATTCTGTTTTCTCTGCTTTTTCTTTGTCATTTTTGATGTTGCAAAATGAATTTGACTCAGTGTGCTATTCACTCTGGATAAATCTCCCTTGAACTTAGCTGACAAAGGGGTTAGCAATGATATATAGGGCATTTATGAGTGACCCATCAATCCTGAATCAGGGCGTCTGAGAAGTGCTTCTTCAGATGACATTTCATGTTCTATATAAAAAGCAAACAGAACAGACTTCAAAGTAGAAGTGTAATTGAAAGAAAATCAGAGCATTTCTTGCTGTATATATCATGTTAAAAGTATTCTGTTCATGTACATTATGTATTTCTCTTTAAGTATGTGGAAAAACTCTGGGGTGAAATGCAGTTTAGTGTAAATTTTGTAGACATTGGCAGATCAAAGCCTTAGTCCTCCAAAAAAACAAGCATCAGTGTTGAAACAAAAGAATCAAGATTAATCTCAATGGTTACTGCTTCCCTAAAAAACACAGCAAGTTAATATCAGAGAAAAGGACAATGAAAAAGAGGAGTATGTTGGCATAAAACATTGCATTTTAAAGTAGAAATTACCATATTTTTACATATTTGCCTTTTTGTTCTACATATATGTATTTACTGATGCTAATATAAAAATAAATGGAAGGGATGTTGTAAACTGTCAGTCTGGTAGACTTCTAGTAGACCCCATTTAGTTGAAAATGTCCCCTTTGCTTTGTTTTGCTGTCTGTAAATGGCTGTGACATAATATTTCACCATAATGAAAGTAAAGTTGTTCCCCACTCATGCAAAGATACACAGGGCTTTGCTGCGGAGAAGGATGAGGTTAATATCAGTGCATCCATGTTAGAGTAGAATAATTCAGTTCCCATGATCTGATTTGAGCAGTTTTCTCTTGATATTGGCATTTTTAGTGTCTTTCAGATTATTTCTGAAACTGCTGTAATTACTCCAAGAGACAATGATTGTTTATGCGTTCATAATTTTTTATTTACTCTCAAGTTTCAGTTTCAGTTTAGTTGCTTTCTTGTTATTTGTGAATTTTGTGTGACAGACTAGGGAGGGCACTGTTAGTATGAGGATGGAAATGTATATCACACAACAAGGAAGAGAGATGGGTCACTGTTTACTTGTTCTTACAAGATTATTGTAAATAATCAATTTGACCTTTACATTTTATGAAAGTTAAAAACAGCTGGATCACTGAAAGCTGTGAGAGCTTTTATTCAGAGTTTGGAGCACACTAACAGAGCTTTCCACCCCTGTCCTTTCTTTGTTCTTCCAATTGGATGTTCATATTCTGACAAATATGTTTTATCGTTTCAAGAAGTGCTGTTAACCTCGCAGTTTTAAAACTGAACGAACAAGGCCTGTTGGACAAATTGAAAAACAAATGGTGGTACGACAAAGGAGAGTGTGGCAGCGGAGGCGGTGGTGAGAAGGTTAGCCACTATGTCACCAAATGCGGGTAAACAGTAACCATGGTAACCAGCGCATCTGCCATGACGACACCTATATCCCACCCATGATATGGCCTTAAAATAATGTAATTGGGGAGAGCAATTACTGTCAAAACATAAATATTCGCCTGCACAGAATGACTTGCATGCATTCATCAGAAAAGCCTCTAAAAAGTAGGTGTGTTCAGAATTAATGGCCAATGATGTTAAAGTATAATTTGGCCTGATATTGTTTAAAGAATGTTGTTATTGATTTCTGTCAATTGATGTATTAGTATAATTTTGGTCTAACATAATCTGATGGTCACAATTTTCATTGCTTTAAATATAAATAAGACACCTGAATGACCTTGCCTTGCCAATAATTCTGCGTTCACAGTAATTGCCTCTATTTCTTCCAAAATAGGCCATGGCAGCATGTGCCTGTTACCTTAAGTGATGGAGCAGGTCCCACTCACATGTCTGCAGCTCCGACCCCCTGCCTGAGAGCACACAGACATGTACCCACGGTGGGGCTCCCACTCCATCACTTTCAAGTACACTTGCCATGTTAGCTTTTAACTGAATAACATAAAATAACATGATATATGATGTTATTTATGTTATTTTCCACGTGGTGAAGAACGCCAGTAAACCTTGCCGTATTGAAACTGAGTGAATCAGGCGTCTTAGACAAGCTGAAAAACAAATGGTGGTACGATAAGGGGGAGTGTGGACCCAAGGACTCGGGAAGTAAGGTCAGTCTCCACAGTCTGAGAGCTCACCGTTATTACACACACAGACACAACCCCACAGGAAGCTAGCCTTGATGCAGCTTGTGTCTGTGAGACTGTGCGAGCGAGTGAAAGAGAGAGAGAGAGAGAGAGAGAGAGAGAGATGAGTTACACAGCATCACCAAGTATGCATGAGCACATTTAAATCAGACATGCATACGTCTGCAGAGATATCATATACATATATTGTCCATATGGAGTGTAGAATTATCACTGCATTATTGTATGTGTATTTTCCCTACACAAGAAACTTAGGTGATTCCTATTGCACGTCACACCATAGGAGCATTACTTTGTTTCCGATGAGTTCTAAGCTTTATTTAGATACGATAATCTGTCACCATGCTCTCACTTTACATATTTTAGTAATTCTTAACAGCAAAGCACTGCTTTTTTCAGCATTGTTTAACATAAAGCCTATTTCCTCAGATATGTTGTTGTGTATGTTATAATTGTTCTCTTTATCTGCTGTGTAGATTACCAAAGAGATGAAGCCCAATATCAGGCCATTTAACTGTCCATATCTTTCTAATGGCTACAAGCGATAAACTATTTTACACCCAATGGGAAAACCAGCACTGAGAATGAAGTGTTGACATGTAAAGTTTAATTTATGAAAACATACAATAGAGATGGCAATATTACACATTCCACAAGTAGAAAGCGCAGGACTCACTTCACGGTTCAGCTAAAGCCTGTGGAAACTTAAGTGAAAACTAATGATTACATCATTTTTTCACTTTAACTGTCAAAGTATTTGTACTAGAGACCAGTATTATCATCCTTGAGGTCTCAGAAAACTGGAACAATACTCACAGTATCAGTACTGGAGTTGGCTGTATTTTCATTTGTATGGTGGTTGGTGGTAATTTAGTGTGCGTGGGGTGTGAGATGTGTGACAGTGTATTTCAGTGGGATCTCACCACTCCCATCCCCTCTAACTGACTGTTTCCCTGTGTCTCTCTAGGACAAGAGCTCTCAGGCTCTGAGCCTCAGCAACGTGGCTGGGGTGTTCTATATCCTGGTGGGCGGGCTGGGCCTAGCCATGCTGGTGGCTCTCATAGAGTTCTGTTACAAGTCCAGAAATGAGGCCAAGAGAATGAAGGTGGAATCGACTGAACACAATTTTACCCCCAGCCCCACTCCCAGTCCTTGCCCCAGCCCTGCACAGAGCACCCAGAATTTAGCCACATATAGAGAAGGTTACGACGTATATGGAACCGAGGGCGTTAAAATCTAGGGGTAGGACTTAGGGTCTCCTATAGTAAGTGGGGTGGTGAAAGTTCTCGTGATGCAAACGTGTGGTGTGACCATGTGGCCAGTGATACAAGCTTCTTATTTTGCTTTTATTCATTTTTTCTAGATGTGGTGTCTTTCATTTAAATCGTTTCCCTTTAGGGCTGTCTGCGGCTGAATAGCGATTGTAGATTTGGTTGCGTCTTTTTGGCTGCAGATTATGTGTATGCTGTTGACTGTTACTTACTGGCACCTGCATTGCAATCAGTGTACCCTCTAAATGGGCTATAAATGGGTATGGGGTGGGTGGGGGTGGGACAAGTGCAGTCATTCTGGGCCTAAAGGGTTCTTCTAAAATTCCTAAATGTTCAGATATGTTATTCTATGAAAAAGATGTTGAAATCCAAGTTTGATGTGGCTGGCTCTCCAGCTCTTAACCGTAATCACTCTCAGGACTTTGGAGGGAAGCTAAGATGGCACAGTAAAGACTGAGTACTTAGTATTAATTAGAACACAGGTGATCCAGCACCTGAAAGTCTATGGATAGCATGGCCCTCAAGGATCTGGGATGAGCTAATGTGCTTTTTGATATCAGTCTATATAGTTTTGTTGACCAGGAAGGACAGTGGTTGTCTGATCCAGCTCAAATCTATGCTTAAGACACTAAAGAAAGGGGAAGACAATAATGAAAGTTACAAGGTTGTTTGAAAAATATAAAGTAAAATATTACATTTCAAATATGGAACATTTTAGGGACATATTTTATATGATATAGTGATATAAATGTTATTAAATTTGTGTTCTACTCATGAATTATTTCCATGATATACCTACTATATATATATCTACTATTGAATACATTATTTAAGTTATTGTTTTATTTGATTAACATGCATGCTTGTGTATAACACATTTCAATAATTTATTAAGGAATATGTGCAGTCTGAAAAAGAAAAATATTCTTTGCATACAGCTGTTCTGCATACAGTACATTCATTATATTCAGTATTATTATATAGAGTCTTTACATATTATGGATTAATTGAAATATTAATTGACAGTAAAATATTGAGAAAAAAACCTCACAGTTAGCAGAGAACTGGTAACTGTGCTATATCATTCTAATAATGTGAGAGAATGTGAGAACACGCATTATTTGGAATGAAATATGAAGTCCCTAGGCCTGTACAGATCAATTACCACAAACCTTTAAACTAGCACTATCACCAAAAATTGCAGGTCTTGCCAGTAACCTTAGAAATGCAGATGTCTAGAAAAGTGTTGTCTTCAATCTGCTTTGGTGTTTATTGTTGCCATGGCCTGCCTTTTCCTATCATCATTGTGGTTAATTCCGTCACAGAGGTTATGAGTGAACTTATTTGGATTTTCTTTTGTTCTTGTACATGCACTGTCCAAAATCGCAGCTCACCTTCACAGAAGCCATGCGGAACAAGGCTCGGTTGTCGATCACGGGCAGCGTGGGAGAGAACGGACGCGTCCTGACCCCAGACTGCCCCAAGGCCGTCCACACAGGACCCTCTCTCCGACAGAGTTCAGGCCTGGCTTTGGTGTCCTCGGACTTACCATGAAAACCAAAAATATCCTAGTGCCTTATCACAACACAACAGGAAATAAATAAACAACAACAAATGACAACAACATCAACAACATGCTGACCAAGCAAATCAATACACAAAAATGTTTATAAAGAGGAGTGACATGCAGACAGCATAATAGGAAAACAATGTCATGTGAGGATGAACTAATGGAAATGCAGTGAAGACTGCCAACATCAGATAGACTGGAGACAAAAAAAAACACCTCCACTTTCACTGGATCACCAATGGGAGGAACTGGACGTTGCAGGCGATTTGCTTAATGGTTCAGTTGCTCTGGTGGCATCTGCCAAGAGCAGTTACCAGGGCCACATGCTCAGCCAGTAATGGGGTCCAGGAGAAAAAAATGACCAGAAAACTGTAAACTTGAAACAAACTGTGCTGTTTTGCAAATTTTTGCCATTAATCGTTTGATAAAACAAAATGGTGGATATGCTTGTTAAACACTTGACTGAAGTCTTGCCTAAAGCAGAATTCAAGGAACATAACAGTAAACAACCCACTGAATATCTATAACTGACATGGATGGCAGCCCCAACTGTTGCTGGGGTCAAAGAATAATATTAATACAATGACAATAATGATAATATTGATATAAAAAATAAATACGTATTACACAGCGTACTGTGAAGGAAAGTAAACATGTAAATTCTGTGAAAAAGAAACAATAGAAGCTATTTATAATGTCCTTTAAAGAGACAGGAGACTGTACAACATGCTTGCTTTTTAATAGATGTAAATAGTGAACAGAACATATTTCTCTTTTATAACCATCTTTCAGAAAGAAGTCATTGCAATAATGGGTATATGATGGCACCACTCATAAGTAAAACTAACTCATCACAGAAATCATATATATACACACACACACACACACACACACACACACACACACACACACACACACACACACGCGTGCACGTACACGCACGCACGCACACACATACACATATGTATAAGATGAAAGACCATACACAACATCACATTTGCAATGTCATCAGCTCTGCTACAATTCCCTAAGGACAGTCCCTGTCTCAAGTCAAAATGAATGTTAGCAGTGGTCTCATCCCAAACCATGCCCATCCTCACTATTGTCTGGACCAGACTGCACACAGCCATCTCCCAGTGCAGAACGTTATTGCCCAGATTTCCATCCTGAAAATGAGCTGTTTCTTTGGACACACAATTTGAGAGTAATGACAGTCCAATGTTTTTGATGTCTGTAGATTGCCCATTTTAAGTTGACTGTATGTTTATATTCCAAAAGCTGTTAAAATTTGAGATATTGGGGGAAAGATAAAAAAATAAACAAAGGAAATGTTTATTTTTTCATTAAATCAACTGTAACTAGAGTTTCAGATTTAAATAATTTTTAATAAAAATCAAATGTAGACACTTTGTAGTGTTGAGAGCCATGGCCAGAGTGAAGCTTGCTGCTTTGGCCCTTACATTTAAACACTGTGGATTTCCTTTATGCCTTTATTTCAGTCTGTTGTCATACACCTACCTGCTCTTGAATGTGCAGGGGAAATGAGTGCTGTTGTGAGTGCTGAAATGTGAGGGGAATTTTTTGTCTAGTATTATATTCAATTAGAACTTTTGGGGGGTTGTTTTCAGGACATCCTAATACTAAGGCATCAAAAGGACAATCTTTCAGCCTCAAGGTTTCAAGTGAACACTTCCTTGCTCTCTTTTTCAATTTTATTTATTCCTAAACCTGCTTCAGCTTGTATTGTTGTCAATAAAGTGCAAAGTTTTATTTTTGAAGCCCCCTCCAAACACACACAAATCAAAGATACAGACAAGAGGAGCTTTTCTGTAACCGCCTGGAAGATTTAGGAGGATAGGCAACAAGGCCTATACAAGTAGTACATTGCTCAGACCAAGCATTTGTGCGCTGACATGTCTGTAAAACTATCCTGATTGGCTTCCTATTTTGGCTTTAATTGTATATCTTTATTTTGATCTTTTTTTTTAGTAAAATATGAATTTCGGCATTCTTGTCTTTGTGTCTTTTTGCCTCCTGGTGGCATAGCAAGGAATCTCCCATTAAACATTCAGTTGGCTATTCACAGGTATGAATTTCAGTTATATACTGAGGACTGTGTTTTGCCTGAGCACTACAGTGTTGCATTGAGCTGGAACCGACAATTCATTTCACAGAAAGAGGTATTACAGTATTTAGATATTTAATACACATATAATACCTCATTCAAATATTTTCTGACATTCTACAGAAAAGAGACAGTTTATGCTCATAATATGAACTTATAAGACCTGGATGATAGGCTGTTGATAACCTAGTTCCATGCTGAAATTACTTGAACACTGAAAAATGTTAAAATGATTGATTTCAATATCATTGGTATGATGATTATACAGTTATCGCTATAACAAGACACATATATAATATGCTTATTGAACTGGATAAGTGTTATTCATTTTGTTTATTGATAAAATTGATTTATGAAATTATTTATACCTACAAGCACACTGTCAATTCCAGCACTAAACAATGGTGAGAGAGTACATCTTAACAGACGATGCGTCTTTGATTTCTCCCTTTCGGTGTTAACACACAACCCTGAAGTCAGCATGCCTTTTATGGGATTGCTCAGGCACATGAACCAGCAACATTTCATGGGTCCAACGTTTGGTTTTTCATAGGCACTCTGTCTGGATGAAAAGTAAGAAGAATTTAATGAAAGTTAATGAGACCACTGCTGACAATCCAACTGTGTGACTGTTAGCTATGGTTGGAATGACTGACCATTTCTAAAATGCAAATTAAAAAACAGGTAATTTAGACCATATACAGCCATTTCTGGTTTCGATAACACCTGAACAAACTATCCACTAATATAGAGAGGAGAATGGAAGTGTCTGAATCCGTGCTCATACAACCTGTCATGTAGTAAATCACTCAAACTACATTTAAAACTACCTTTAAAACATTTCAATGGAGATTGTTAAAAAATGTTAAAAGTTAATAAAGGCTACTTTGTTAATTAGTATGCATAAAAACTGAAATAAAGTACAAAGTTAATGAATCATATACAATAGATTGACATTTTTCTGTATTTAAAAATGTGATTAATCAACAGGAGCACATTCACATTTCTGAACTCTTTTGACAACACTTTTTTTTTGACAAGAGGCTAATAAGACAACAGGACAAGCAAGAAAAAATTAACGACTAACAGTACTTATAGACAATGTCACTGATCATAATATTAATATAGTATATACTCACCCAATAATTACAAGTGAATGTTTCATGTTTGATTGGCATTTACACCTCACCTCTTTACAGTGGCATTCCTCCACAAATCAGACAATCGTTCAGTCATCCATCAAAGTATATATTTTCAATGACTGAACAATCTCTCTGTAAAACTCACACAAGTGAATTGGTGGTTCACACCAAACACCTTAAATAAGAAATATGGTGAATTAGTGCTACATATTATTTACCTGTAATGTATTTACGCACAATTTCTTCTTTCATGGCTTGGAAACATAAATAACAAGCAGAGCAATGAGGAACCATTACCTATATAGAACTCTGACATATCTATGAAGATGGGAGGAAGAAAACAGTGGTGGTATCCATATGTATATTTTTATGTGATACATGTAAGAAAGCAATTACTGTACTTCAGTATTTACTCCATTAAACATTACTTTATCATTTCCTTGTGATATCAAAAATCAAACATCAATTCTTTTTCCCAGAAATAAAGTATAAATGTATTGAATGTGAACATTTATAGCAATTATTTGTATGCATGTAAAAAGCACATTTTTATTTAACTCCATCTTCAGAGGGATTTTACTTCCTATATTAACTGTCACAACTAATGATAGTTTATATATTGCAATATATAAGGACAACATACAACCTCCACAACATTTCACAAAATTTCTGCAAGTAGATGTTAGAATCTGAGGGAATTGACAGGCATGAAAATGTCGGATTTGAAAAATTCATTACAAATAATATGATTTGCTTCTCATTTGTGCTTTGTGGGGAACCCAGAGACAAAGCAATTGGGTCATAATGGCATAAATTGCAATGGATATGTCACAGTTCCAAATGTTTGCATGACAAAGAAATGGAAATGGTCTGGATTGAAAGTCAATTTATGGTCCTTAGTCTTGGGTTTCTTATTATGTCAGTGTTATGTGCATATATGTCACTATATGTGCATGATAAGAATCCAACACAACTGCAAAAATACAGCTCCATCAAAGAAGCTAATTTCTGCTGTATTTTATTTTGATTGAGAAAATGCACCAATCCCTGTACCTGTTAAACAGCCAGTAAGGGTATACTCCTATAACTCCCCATCCAGACCCATAAAATGCTGCTAGCAAATTTGCTCTAGAGGTTTCTATGTTCCTAATGCCCTTGATGGAGGGCTAGCTGCTGCCCATCCTTCTGTAGCTGCATCCTCTCCCTCTCCACTTGGAAGCGCTCCTTCTCAATCTGCAGCCGGCCCGCCTCAAACTTGAAAAACTGCAGAGTCTCTTTCTCCAGCTGCAGCCTCTCCTTCTCCAGCTGCAGCCGCTGTGCCTCGAGGTCCATGGCTGGCTGCGGCTGCGGCTGCTGCTGGGGCTGCTGCTGCTGCTGGGGCTGAGGCGTCAGCGGCCACATCTTCCTCTCTTTCTCACAGTCAGCGGGGGGAGCAGGCAGCGGCCGCTCTGCCTGGAACACAAGCAGCCGAAGCCGCTCCTTCTCCACCTGCAGACGGTCCCTTTCCACCTGCAGGCGCTCCCGCTCCACCTCAACCTGCCGCAGCTTCTCCCGCTCCACCAGGAGGCACTGCTTCTCTACCTGCAGCCGCTCCGTCTCCACCTGCAGGCGACGCCTCTCTAGCTCCAACCGCTGCTTCTCCACGGCAATCAGTAAGCCCATGTCTTCTACACTGCCCATGCCCAGCACCATCCCTGCTATGCCCACCCCCTCTACAGCAAGCTCCGCCATTGAGTCTCGGTTGGCGATTCCTTTGGTGCTGTTCAGCATGCCGAACTCATTGATGTGAGAGAACATCTCTGGTACACACCCTTCCATGTCCATGTCTGGCAGAACGGATGGGAAATGATCCTCTTCCTCCTCCTCTTCTTCTTCTTCTCTGCCCTCAACCCCCAACTGCAACGCATAAAAACTGAAGGAATCAAAAACTTATTCAAATGCAACATGCATAAGAATATTCTTTTCAGAAGTGACATTCTGAATGGAACCATATATCTGTAGTACAAAACTATCCATAACATAAACTTACACACAAACACATACAATAAAAACAACACACTTGTACACAGTTAAAGTTTCTCTCCTTATTTGGTACCTTAATTCCAGAAGATGGGTGACTGCCAGCCTTGCCCATGCTGGAGAGGTCCTGCCAATCAGAGTCCAGATCTTTGGGGAAACTGCTCATGTCCGTAGATGGGTCTCCTCTGTTAATCACGTTTTCGTTACTCAAGGATGGGGAGTCATACTCATTCTCATGTAGATCAGACAACTCTGCACGGACCTGCTTTCTTTTTGTCAGTACCCTCCAGTCCAGGTACCTCCGCTTTACCTCAGCGGCAGTTCGCAGCTCGCCTTCACCCAAAGCATTGACACAGTTGGCCACTTCTTCCCATGCTCTGCGCTTCAGCTCCTTGATGGCAGTGTTCTGCTGCTTAGAGAAGAGGACGTGCCTCCGTTTGCGGATTTCATGGATCAGCACCTGGGTCTCTTTCACGCTGTAGTTGCTTTTCCTCTTCCGCTTCAGGTGTTTCATGTGGAGGACATCCAGGCTGTTGGCCAAAGAGGAGTGGCCAATCCTGGAGAAGTCGGAGCCCAGGAGAGCATCCAGTTTGACAACTGTGGCTGAGCGGTTAGTCACCTATAGAGCTGGTAAATCTGCTGATAGGTGCGCAACATTAATGTTGGGATGGTCTCCTATTGGAAGTCACATGTGAAAACATGCCAAACAATCACTCAGAATGTTACAATACAAAGAGGACTTAAAACCTAGTGCAATTCCCTCATACACAAGTGACAGAATCAGTGGCAGAAATTTTTATATTATATACACGTGTTTTAATGACATCCTAAGTTCCCCACATTCAATAAAAAATATTCTTCCCTCAGTACTTCGATGAAGCATGTACGTGGCACCGAACAAGTTTATTCACATTTCCAGAAACGCATAGGACCAACGTAAACAAAATACTTGCTAGCTACATTGCTTTATTTAGTGAAGTTCTCGTATTAGCACAAAATGTTGCGACTATCCAGCTAATACTTCTGCGACTTAAATACTCCCAGAAACACGTTACACAAATGAACGAAGTCGGCTTTGTCACGGTTTATTATGTTTGCTAACGTAAATGTAATGTGCGCTGGGACACGTTCAAGCTTACAAATTGTACAGTAATGACTAAATAGTGTGGTAGTGAACACAGTTCCTAGCGCACAGAGCTGGGGTACGACATGATTTTAAAATTACACAGTAACAACGGAAAAAAACAATTATAACCGACAGTCGTTTCTAATGACTACCTAGGTTGCTATTTGATCCAACAGCTAATTAATTTACATTTGCTTACCGTACACGCTATGAGCAGATATATTCCTGTCCTTCTTTGATGATATTTACTGGCGGAATGACGGCGAATTTACGACCGCCACCTACCGTACTGGAGTGGAGAAGGTACAGTAGTCTGTTCCTCTTCTCCTTCACAGTGTTATGACGGTGGGAGAACAGTTTTCCCATGCTTTACCTCTACTGCATGAGAGTATGAATCGAGGAACCAAAATAAAAAAATGTAAAAATGACCATTTAAATTCCTCTTTACGTCTTTGTGATCCTCTCAGCTTTCTCCTTTTGAACTTATTCCAACAAAGTATCAACCCTTGACTTCTTTGTCCCTCTTACTTTAAAATCTCCTCTTGTTTTCTTTCTTAATCAAGCAATTGCCGATTCTTTTGCTTAGGGCATTACTAGTATTCATTCCTAACTATTTTGTCACATTCACATCACACACATCTGTCAACTCATTTCCTTAAACCCATGCATGAGCTGGGACCCATCCCATTAATTCTGAATAGAGACTGCAGTAACTCACAACAAATCTTGTCTGCCTGAGTTACAGGACTAAAAACTGATTAATGCTGCACTACACCCATTGTTATGCTACTGGACGTACCACCATCTCCCCTTCATAACCCAGCAATTGATCTGTCATTCTTTCTTTATTTGCACTCTGAGCACTGGCACATCAAAGGCCACTTTAGACCCATCAGTACACATTGTAAGGAATCCACAGTCTTCTACTTAAACTCTCTGCTGCATATCTATACACTACACTTCTGTTGTGGGAAAGGCACCACTCTGTGTTAGGGCTGCAAGGCTTCTAGTCATGCAGCTTTGAAAGACAGTACACTGTAGTCCGATACACAGAGACTCTGAAGGGTGACTCCCCTCTCAGACTTAAGCCCCTTCACACATGCACTGCAAACCTGAAATTTTCTAAATAAACACTACACAGCAGTGTGAGGAAACGAGTCCACATTAGCATTCCTGGGCATATTTTATGGATTTATATTATGGCAGAGAACGATAGAGACATGTCTGTCAGAACAATCAGAGCAAATCAGTGTAGACTGTAGGTGATGAGCACACTACAGGGGATAACCAAAACAGCACAATAAATATTTCCACCCACCATAGCTTATATACAGCAAATTGTCTTTTTCTCTGCATTTCCATAATCTAATACTGATAATTAAACAAACAAAATAAATGTTGTTCATTGTAAACCCATTATCTCCTCATTGGTTCCTGCATTAATCACTTTCTTGCATTTGGACACAACCTTGTTCATGCTTACAGCCCAGGTTAGTCATAAATCAAACACCACCCCAGGAATCAAAATGATGTCATACTTTGAACTCTCTCCCATAAAGCCTGAGTTTCATATGATTTTTCTTGTAAAAAAAAAAAAAAACACAATTCTCTACATGCATGTACTGGACATGTCTCTGCTATTCGGGATAAATATTGAGACCATGAGACTTCTAATCCTTAGGTCTCTCTTGCTCTCTCTATCACTCTATCTTTAATTAGCCTAATTGTCTTTCCTGCCCCATGTCATTTCTGCCTGATATCTCCATGTCAGGCCTCAGTCATCAGACCAAGAGGTTAGTAGCAGCCCAGCATTTAATATCATGCATTGTATCAGTTTGGTAAAGTTCTTTTTTAAGACTATAGGCCTCAGGTACTCTGGATATGGACCTGCAGACAACCAAAGATGATCAACCAATCTGTCCTAATACTTGCATGTTTCATTTAATTTCAAAGACTGAACACATCCGGGACTATCAAATCCAGATACAACATCTGACTCAGCAGTACCAAAACAGGCCAGCAGCAAAATGTTCCAAATTGCACAGAGAGTATTTTTTAAATGTCAGAAGTGAAGGTCAGTGGAATTCTTGTCAAGCAGTCATGACCAGCAGATATGATTTGGCCAGTAGGAAGAATGGGATCTGCACTTCCTTCTGGCAGATGCTCGAAGGTATGACCTGCCTAAAATGTAGGTCTAAGTTCTAAGCCAAAGCTTACCTTGGTTCCTATCTTTTTTGAGGCACCTTTTTATCTCATGTCTCAATTTCAAGTTGGCTTGACAAAGAACCTCTGATAGGTGTTTAAAAATATCTGGCTAATCACACCCCTGGAAAACCCAATAAAATCACCCTCCAAATCTATTGTGCATTCTGTTGTTGCTTAGCAATTGGCCCAAAAATATCTGGCATGTGACATCAGCTGTTGTGTTGACAGATCATAAGCTGCACAACTCTCACCCCCAACCACCCCCACCCCCTTCCCTTGGTTACTTTAGGTGCCATAAGTCAGTACCAAAACAACCAGTCCAGCAGTATCAGCAGAGGAAGGGTATCATCTCATCTGAACCACCAGTGACAAATTTTCTGCGCTTCATCGGACATACCGCCAGCAAAGAATTCTACTACACAGGCATAAAACTACACCAGGCACAAAGTCCATATACCTGCCTTACACAACACCAGGTAAGTCATAAAGGGTGGAGGCTGTATGTCCATTGAATAGTGATTGTCTGCTAAAGAGAGAATATCTTCACAAAAAGTATTTTTGAGCTATCCATATTAAACATTTATTAAATCTACTCACAACAGTTCACATAAAGCAGTATGCAATTAAATATAAACATGTATTGCATTTTCTATGACAGTTACACCGTTTGCCACTAAGAATACAGGTTTTGTTGTGTCCATTTTTGTTTTCAACTGTCCAAGATAAAGAGAGTCTTTAACGCATGTCATTAGATCAAACATTAGTATACACAAATAGGAGAAGAAAAATAGTGAATTAATTTTTAACCAATATTCAACTATCAGTTGTATTTGCTTAATTTTGTAAATGGTTGACTTGGAAATTTAATTTTAAATAAATTGTATGTTACTTTGTAAGGAAAATGAATGTTACAATCTTTGCTTTGAGTTATATTTTTTATTTCTGGAAACAGAAGACATTAAGAATACGTCCACCCTATGATTATTGATCACATAGATCAAAGATGCTTCCATTTGCTCTTCTGCATGGGCAGCCAATCAGCTGTCAGAATCTGTGACTCCACTCTAGTGGTAGATAAGGGGATTTTAGACTGAGGGCTATACTGGTAATAGTTGGCATAAATCCTCTGTAACATTATTCTAAGGTTTCTTATGGAACAACCGGTGTGCCTGTCACATCCAAATCCATAGATCCATTGAATGATATCAGCCAGGATTACAGTGTTTAATATTAGATCTCTAAAGGGAACATAACAAGGGGATGAAGAAGGGTGGGGAAACACCCAACATTCCTGACACCTCTGGTATTTTCCAGTCCCGCACAGCTGTTCGTACACTGCAGTTGGTGTCAGGTTTATTAAACTAATGGGGCATCTTGTTTCAACAAATCATATGAACCCAAACCTCTTTTGCAGTGATGTAGTAAATCTTACCTCTTGTTCAATTTGATGCCCCTCTTTGCATATTTTAAATAATGCAAACCTAAACAGACACATGCCAAAGTATACTTTCACTCAGAGCCAAGTCTTCCAATAAATATGGAGGGTCACGGATTTCATTCCATATTGTTCTCCCTGTAAGAAAACTGGTGTTAACTCATTTTCATAGAAAACAAGACTTGGGAGACTACACATTATGTCAATGTTTTTATGTTGCTTATATGGCTTGTGTGGTTTGTTGTATGGTTTAAGTTAAACAAGTCGCATATTATGCAGCTCATATTAACTCAAATAAATTAACCTTAAAGAAAATATTTTTTGTCCCATCTGCAGATTCTTCAAACAACAGGTCATCTTTGCCTCATTGGGAACCAGTGTGTGAACTTTCCTGCTGTTAACAGCGTACTATACCAACTGCTTCAGCATCAGACCTAATACTGCCTATCCCCAAACAGAATGGATCGCTCCGCCCAGGAACTCGTTCTGAATTTCACCATCGTCTTAATCACACTGCTGATCATGTGGCTGTTGATAAAGAGCTACCAGGACTGAGGCACACTGAGAAGAGCTCCCCTCCCGGCCCTGTCCGTGACAAAATGGAGGGTCATGGCAGGCCAGGAACAGTAACCATACTCAAGAGTCTTGTTTGAAATACAGAAAAGCTTTGCCCGGTTTTTTTTATTCCAGCTTTCCTGCCTTCAGTGAAATCAAACATCAAACATACTGGTTGAAAATTTTGCCGAAAATGTGATTGCGTGTGATGTGTTTTTTTTCCCAACATTTTTATTACCCAATTCCTATTTTTTAAAGCTTTTCTTATGTTACAAAATAAGCCAAAAGTAATTTTCATTTTGAATTATTGACATTAGTATAAAAATACACAATCTAGACTAAAATTATTTCCTCTATGGTATTGACTTTTTCCTGTATGATATTCTTACACTGCAATTAAAATGTGGCATGCATGTTATTGATTTCTGTGGAATCACTTTACTTCCTTTGTTGTAGCATAAGGGAGCTCAGCTCAAAGGAGACACCAGAAATGTGTCATGCAGTTCCAGTATTGCCCAAAAGAGAGCAGAAGCTACTCAAATGAGAGTGAAACTATCCTTGTAGATATGAATGTGTCTGTGTCATCATACTTGAAACACAGTAGTATGTATGAATTTTATATTTCATATCAACATACTCCAAATCAGATGCCTATTTAATCCTTGCTGTGGTTACTATGTCTATGATGACATTGATACTATGATATCATAGGCAATCATGACAATCATGACTGTTCTTCAGGCATTTTCTGATGCAAATTTATGCAGAGGCAGTCATAAGCAACCATTACAACATTCTTCTGACACTTAATGACATACATAAATATTTTCATATGGGAACTGAGACAAGGGTAAAAGGGGGAACTTGATAACAATCTATAATTTATAAATAAAACAACAAATCATACTAAAAACGTACTCATTTATCAGTGAGGCATGCTTTGATCCACATACATCTAAAACCCTTGACCAGAGATCCCTGGTCAATAATAGGAAGTGATCTCTTGACATGATTAGTGGAAAACATGGTACCAACCACAGACTTTTAGCTTGAATGAATCATCCACAGAGGGTTTAACTGAAAGATTTGACAGTCACCTCTTTACTGTACATTAAATTGTTTACAACCCACTCGTGAATATTGGGAGCATCATATGACTTGTCAAACACTTATCAGTGATTATATTTGATTGATAAAATTTTCAGGCTATGGTTCACAGGTAAACAGAGGATCTTAAACTCAAACAGTGAAATAATCCTCCATGGTCAGCGATGAGGCAAGCATTGAGCAGACTGTAAACTTATAACTTAAACTTAAAAGTCTTCACAGAGGTGCAATAAAAAAAACTGTCAATCTTAGGCATCAAGTTTTTATTACATTAAGCTGTTAGTATAAATACATGAGCACCCTTTTCTGACATTCAGGGCTCTGTAGAAACAACACAGAAAAAGGCCAGTATATTGGCCTAACATTGCCATGCACAGTGATCTTAGTGGCTTGGTGAGATGACACACATTTTGTTCATTAAAGCACTTTTATACAGCATATTTGTTTGTGGTTTATAATGTCATCTACATCATTATTGCACACTACAGTAAAGCCCTTCAACTCAAAAAACACAAATTCCCTTTTCACAGCTATATAATTAAAATGTGTATGAACATGAACACAAGAACACAATTCTCAAAGAATGCTGAAAACATTCTAATTGCCATGAGAGCAAAGGTGTCAAAGGAACATATTTCTACAACAGGCTGACATTTACAATCAAGTTTTTTTTTTTTACTACACAATACTGCTGAAAGGCATAGGCATTCACATTTAAATGTCACTCACGTATTTAATATTTAATCTCTAAAAAATAATACATTGCTTCTTTAAGACAAGTAATTTGTATGATATGACAGTAAAGCATTTTTTCATTGCAGCTGTGACTAAACTGTATAAAAGCTTAATCATACCTGTGTAAAAAAAAAAGTGCATGCATACCCTGTGACCGTTAACATGAGGTCATCAATGCAATACAACATACCAACATATTGATAACTGCTAAAAGTTAAAAGGGCTTTACCAGACTATACACAGAAAGCATTTAAGTTATAAAACATGCTTATGTAATAGTACATATCAAAGATGAAGTTCAAAAGGAAATGCTACAAAAATATAAAAAATAATTCCCTAAATTAAAATACATGTCAGAAAAAATAGCCATAGCAAGTGCCATGGTGCAACAAACCAATACTGTACAGTGAAATTTGAAAGTGCTGTTCAGAACAACTGAATGAAAATCATGGTTACAGTGTGCCACGCAGAAAGGTTAATGAGTGGCTGTGTGTGTGTCAGTCCTAGGGATGCGGAGCCAAGAGCACAGCAGGCACCGGTGATGTTGTCAAACCTTGAATTATTGCTTTGGCTACTACAACGAAGAATAAACGTGTCACATTCCTGAAACTTCCATCAGTGCACAGATACCTTTTTGTTGCATTAAACAATCATGAAGCTAGTGTAATAACATTCACAAATAAAATGTTCTATTAGTTCCCTGTTCTCATAATTGCTTCTGTTTATATATATTTTTTGGCAAAGAAATACTCAAGTCCTAATTGCTGCTTCCTTATTGTCAAGTTGAATTACACATTTCTGTTACCTAACAGAAACATGCATACAATTACTGCGTCAATATGAAACACGTGAATGGTCAAGGGTGATACTCTAGGCTGCATGAGTAGATATTTCATGTGATTGTCTCAGTGGGGCTACAGATCCTTGATCTAGCTTTCAGCTGAATTACCCACTCTGCTCTATAATCTTCATGTTATCATTTTTTTCCTTCACTTCATCTCATCTAATGGGATCATCAGCATGTAGCAGTGTGATTGCCTTGTTTTTAATTTTCTTTCCCTCTTCCTTAGCTCCCCTGGGATGAAAAGAACTGCCTAATCAGTACTGCTAAGCATCCTATTAGCTTATACCACCTCCTTGTGATGTACCCCTTTTAAATAATATTTTTTGTGTCTTCGCAGAGTTTCTCATACTCAAGAAATGTGATATCAGTGACATTGTACTCTTTCAATTGAATTCCCCCATCTAGACTGTATAATACATATTATAATTGTGATAACAATGAGATAATAATGGTGATAACAGGAATAAATAACACAAATAATAATTGAATAATGTGGCACAGCACTGCCATGCATGCATACAATCGGCATGGTCTTCAGTGATGCTGGTGTCCGGGCGCTGCAGCAGGGCAGGTGTGGGTGGGGTGAAGGGTGGGGAGTCAGACTGTGGCAGTGAAATGTATGAGGCAAGGGTAAAAGGAAGGGAGACTGGGATGGGGCATGAACTTGAAGGTTAAGGGACAGGCTTTGGAGAATGGAGGTGTCTACAGATTGACTAGATGGAGGTCGGAAGCAGCAAAATGGGGACACAGGGTCATGTCGGGATGCTTCAGCTGCTTCAGGACCCTCTTGTGGAATTTGGCACGGACGCGGTTGAACTCCATTATGTCACAGGGGTCCTCCTCCGTCCAAAACTTGTGGAACTCCTGCATCAGGTAACCTGAGAGGGAGGGACAAGCATGAGCTGATTGTGAAGCAGAAGCTTTAAGACAGGCGATCTGAAGACAAGCAAGCTACCACAGAACTGTTAAACAAAGCCTTTAAAGACAGATGCAATTTGTACCCGTTAAACAGAGCAGTGTCTTGGGAAGAATATAGAGAAAAGGACAGATGTGCTGACTTGGGCTGCTCAGAGCTGAGACGGGCCATATATGCCAGTCACAACATCCTTGCAGCAACCTTGGGCTTCTGCTTACACAAATAGTGACATGTCCGATAAGTCCATTGAGGTGATATCACCCTAGCAAAACATATCAGTACTGTTTATCACACGTTTAGCCTGAGTACAGTAGGTACTGCAGGCATGCAGCAGCATGTAAATATGGGTGTTGTGGAGCATGCAGATTGGCCTGAGCATGTCCGTGGGCAGCCACACTCACAGAATGTCTGCTGAAAGTGGACGAGGCTGGGCATCTCTGGTGCAACATTGTACAGGTGGGTTTTCAGGGCACCACTAACCAACAGCGCATAGGCTAGGTCAGTGATATTGATGCCGACAATGGCAAAGGAGTACCTGTAAGACACAGCAAAGGAGAACATCTATCTCACCTTCACAAAGAACAGTCCACGTCAACCCACAGGTATTTAGCTCAACCAAGAGTAATGTAACAAATGTGAACATGTACACTGCAACTAAAGCACTGTGGGTAACAAAGAAGATTGACAGTGTGCGTTGTATGAAAATTTTTGATCAGGGTACATAAGATGTCACAGTAAATTAGACACCATCAAAATCAGTGTGATAGAAAGGCATACGTATGCACTGCGAAGGACAGGACTCTGATTTTAAATCCCCTCTCAGTCTTTTTTCTGTGTAATCATCAACCTTCCTGCACCCTGCCTCCACATCCCTGCCAATTCTCACACTTCACTCAACTGTACTCATCCAATTGGCTCTGACAGTTTAAAGGAGAAGTTGCCTTGTTCCTTTTCATAGACCAGAACCCTCCTGTTTTGTCCCCTTTAAGAAGAGATGGAGCACAAGCTTTGGGTGAGTGTGTGTGTGGTTGACGAATGCTGCATGACCAACTGTCTAGCCAGCACTGGTATCAAACATCAGTCCACTATTGCTATTGAATGGTAATGAAATACAACTGAAGTTAATCCTAGTATTTCTCCAATCCTATCTAGCCATGGAGAGAAGTATATGCTGACTGAACAAGAACTGTTATTTTTATAATTTCAGGACTCTTCAACTGTTTCTCTTACTAATTCCTCACACAACAAAAATAGTCACTCTGATGAGTAATCCCATCTTTCAAGCCTTAAACAGATGATAAAGGATGTCAACTGTGTCCAACTCTCCTCCCTAAACTCACACATGTTCATGTTTGGTGTCATTGTAATGCTCATAAAGAGCTAATCGCAGATATGTTAAGACTGAAGGGATGGCTCATGTTTCCCAGTTGTTTAAGTTTCAATATAAGATTAAGTCCTGGATAAAACTTCAGACACACCCCCACCATAAAATTAGGTATGCGAGGACCAGGGAGTAGGGGGAGAGACCCTTCTTAAGTTGGGCTCAGTTTTGTCTGTCTGTTTACATAGCTCAATCTCACTGCTCAGTCCTATTGCTTAGTCCTTCTGCTTAGTCTTCCTGATTTGTCGCTTGCCCAGGCAATCTTCTGTCACCACTGGAAGTATTGCGCTTTTGACTAAACACAACATGAAAAACATACAGTAATGCAGAACCACCAACAATATGTACATTTATGACAATATCTATCTTGATCTTGAACTCATACTGCATTGCATTCCATTTCTTGGAGGTCATGGGGTGTGGAATGCAACCTATGGACTGCAACCTTGGGTTGATCAAGGTCTAAAGATGGGTTTGGGGGAGATTCTTCAATGTAAGAGTAGAATTATTGTCCTCATTCAAGGGTCATAATCCAATTCATATCATGAAACCCTTCACTAAATTGAATAACATTTTACCACATTTCCATTTTACCAGGAACAGAAAGATCACTGAGTAGAATTGAAGATGTAGAGAGGACTGCAGATACTTACCCAATTGCTTTATCAAACTTCTTCTTCTCCCATTCTGCCTTGCTCATCTTGCTGTAAAAGACATCAGCCAGCAGAGGGGGAAAAATGCAGTCAGAATCCAGAGCAAACTCATATTCCCAACGACCAAGATCTAATGTGCCTCAGTAAGATGCTGAATTCCCTGTGTCACCAACTTTCAACACACTGTCAATATTGAGTACATCTGCAGATCAAGTAACCTGGATGTTCTGGTATTTTAACACACCACAACAATTCCATAGTAAAAAAATGTTTCATGTAAAAAGAGAGGAAATTAATTACCCTCACTTCTTATTGCAGTTCTCTATACTTGCACATAATTCATTTTGGAGGGGGGTGAGAGATGAGTCGTATTTAAAAAAAGAGCAAATGAAAACTGCATAAAACAAACAAATGAGGAAAATTGATACTAAACAGCACTGCAAAAGAATGAATGAAAGAGAATAGGATGAAATACCTGGCAGTTCCCTGGGAAATGGTCCTTATCGAGAGAGAGAGGAGTGAGAGGAATGAAAGAGTACGTGTTCAGTGAGAGGATGCAGTGAGACAGGCAGATCAAAAGCAAACTGACTGCAAAGCCTGGGAATTCCAGATGCACCGGATTTCTCTCTATTTTGATGCATGCAGTGAGAAAACTAAGTGTGGAAACTGAGTGAAATGCAAAAGATCAGAGACATGACAATTTGGCAGATAGAGAGACCCCATATGATTTCCCCCTCCTTTCTTGAAGTTATTTTGGGTCATCACTAGTTTTCTTGTTTTCCTGTCTCAGAAGTGATGGTATAACTTTATATGAGTGTATCTGACAAGGCATGTGACATGGTTTGTCACATCATGTCAATATCCATACAAATAATCATCTTGGTTCTGGATCTCACAAGAATCCAGTACAATCTCCATGTATGCAGAGTCTGTCTTGCTGGAAGGAAAAACTACTACTTTCATCAAAGATCAATTACTTTTCAGAAGCCTGCTGTTCTCATTCTCAGACATGTCTTCAAATTTTAAACAGTTCTGTCTCCACAATTAGAATATCCCCATTTTGTACCCAGGATACAAGGTGGACAATTCACCCTGGATCAGAGCATTCATTCAAAAATGAATTAAGTATGACATATTAATAAGGAATTATTAGTAAATTAGGTTTTGAAATGTAGTGAGTATTCTTGCATCAGGATGATTGGAGACGTCGCAGTGCTCTCCCTGTGAGGCTTTGTTAACTCGTATAAAGAAGGTGAAGGTCAGTGGGTGGGACTAACCTGTGCTTCGGCTGCAGGGAGTCATGAAGAACCTGCAGGGCTGCAGCCTTGTCATGCTCAGCAAAATATCTGCAATGACAAAGAAACAAGGAAAGACAATCAGGGCCAAGCCAAGACCTTCAATATCATGGTCACTTCCAGATTATACAATTTCTGATACTTAATCGAAGAGCAGAATACCCCACTTCCTGTCTATGCAGGAAGTACCCCTGCGTGCATGAACACACGCACAAATGCATATTTATGCTGGTATTTTCTATTGTGCTATGCCTGCTCTGTCCCTGTTTTAACTAGATACCACTTGCAAACTAATTTTTCAATCTAAATATGCCATTCTATTGAAATAAATTTGATAATAACATATAGGTATAATTAAATTCACCACACACAAGCACATAGATACTCACAGAAGGTTATGCAAGCCCAACAGGCCCATGCCCCGGAAGTCAGTCTTTGGGTCGTTACCTTGGAAACCAATTTCACACCACTGCTTGGAGATGCGTCCAGTCAGCGGGGTTTCAGGACGTAGCATCTTCCACAGCTGCAGGAAAGAACACATAGAGAACAACTGAAAATGGGCTCACAGTAAGTAAGGACAAAATCATGATACAGAAAAGCAGGAGTGTTTAAAAGAGAAAATAAAATGGTGGGAAAATTATATATTGTCAGCAAAACTGCTCACCCATCGACCTTACTGTGAGGTAGCTGTAATCATGTGACTCCACCAACTTACATGATGACGAGCCTTCACATCTTTCTACACAGCAGATCTGCCATCAATAAAATGCTTCCTATGTCACCAGAGGATCACAAAGTCATTATACAGTCGACTTATACCTCCACACACACCTGGCCAACCAACACTGGCTGATAGAGAGCGATTGTCTTTGCTGGGCCAATTGTTGCAGCACCAGTGCAGACCCTGCTATTGCCATTAATAGCACAACCTAATTACTGTTTTAGTACAAGTTCATCCATCCAAAGGAATTAAGTTCCATCCATTTAGCATAGGTGCTGTGTTGAATCCAGAAAAACAGCCCTGTTGAGCTGAGAGCTCTTTTAAATATCAATCCATGAAGGAATCCACATTTTATAAACTTTTAAGATGCCATACAAAAGACAACAAGCATCATCTGTATGTCTATGCTAACCCCCTTAAGGTGCCAGAAGACTTCACAGCTGCATTTATGATGTTTTTCTACATCTTTCATTAAATTCTTACAAACTGAACACATTTCTCCTGAAATGGAGAGAACAAATACAGTGCCAATCCCTTTGAGGTGACTCTGAAGTCCAGGAAGCTGTGGGAAGAACAGTGCCTCCAAGTGGCTGGGATGAGTCCACCCTTGTCCCTGTTTGAACTGCAGATGTTGTCAACAACTTGCTTTAAGATTTTGCCTCAACAGTTTGCGCTTTGGATTCCAGGCAGATCCGAGAACAAACATGCTGAGATAAGAAGAAAGCTTAGAGAAGATGACAACTACAAGATAAAAGATGAAAATTAAAAAAAAAAAGCTAAACATGAATTTAAGAAAGCAACAGGGTTGGACTACTTGCTCTGAATTTCTCAGAATGCACTTTTACCCTGTAATTGAAGGCAGGGAAGGTGGCAGCACTCCACATTTTGTTTTCATTTAATAATGCCACTTAATTTTTACAATAGGATTTTCAGGTGTTATATTTATAAGAGTATGTGTATAAAGGCAGATACAGAAGATCAGCTATAAAGCCTTGTGTACTACCTTCATCAACATCTCTTCATGCTCCGGGTTCTCACAGTCATACGGCTCTCTTCGCAGCTTCTCCACCTCCAGCACCAGATTCCTGTAGCCCACTATCTGGAAAAGGCAGGCCTGGAGAGAGATTCCCAGCCTAGGCAGGTACAGGCAGCACAAATATCATTACACAGGTAATAAAACTGACCTACATCACTGTCCCCTATGGACAGACAAAACAGCAGGCCAGGTGAGAAGAATGACACAATCGTCACACCAAAAACACACGTTAGTACAACACACGTCAAAAACGTGTGTTGTACTAATATAGGTGTGGTAAGCTCAGACTAGATCCTGTCATATTTGTTCGGCTTAACGAGCAACGTTTGCAGAATGAGTTGGGTATATCTTACTGAGGGTTAGTGTCAGGGTTGATCTTTTTCAGAGTCATGATGTCTTCAATTGTCTTCTCTACTTTGTCTGGGTGGACACTGACTGCAGACTGCAGGAGCTGAGAAGGAGCAGGTAACATCACCATGAAATGAGTCTCATTACTGAGCTGCAGATTCCCACATCACCCCAATTACATGGCATTACTATACCATCCAAACTATTCAGTATTCCTGTACTGCTTCAAGTATGTACAACTATTGCAAAATTTTTACAATATACCCATGCATGGAATTTGGCATAATGGGTGCATTGTGGGGAATGGGCCAGCTAATTCAGTCTTATGTAATACCAATGAAAAATTTCACACATGAGTAAAATCCTTCACTCACTTCATTCTTAGAATACTTCAGAGAGGACTCTGTCAAGACAAAAAAATATATAGTTTCATAAGCACTCAAGAAAATGTTGCTGAAATCAAACAAATATAAAATTTTTCAATGCTGCGTAAAAGTACATTCCAAAAATAATAATTTCTTATTTGTAGCATTTACATACTGTTGCTATTTTGTAGACTGTTAAAGATACTGATAAATAATCACCTATCTTCAGTGTCCTACGAGCTCCTGGTTTGTTGTTGTAGCAGATACGCTGGAGCTCACATCTTCCTGTGACCTTTCGGACGACAAACTTCAGAGTTCGCCAAAGACATTTGCAGTACAGGAATACAAAGAACTGCGTCAAAACCCTGAGGGATGAGAAAAATGATCAGAGAACCTTTGGAAGGTCTAAGCCTTGCAGTTCCTTACTGGGGCAGATATCAAGGCAATCATTTCCAGGGAATAAAGATGTGATGCTTATTTATATATGATTCTGTACAGAGTGAGTAAGGTGTTTATAAAGGAATGGGCAAAAATAACCTTAAATGAGGCATGTATGTATGTATTTGCATATCATCATGTATAGTGAAGTACAGTTATATCTTGCGCAGCCTGCAAACTGAAGATACGCAATTCAAAGTCCATTATCATTTTATTCAGCCTTTTCACCTTATCCATCTTTATGTTTAGTTTCAGAAAACTCATTATCCTGTTCTCCATGGTGATTTCATTTCATTGGAAAACCATCTTCCATCAAGTGCATGTTTCAGACATACCTCAAAAGCTCAGTTGAGACAGAGCAGTAAGTGGGACACAGGCTGGATACATTATGACCTTGTAATGTAGCACAGCCTTGACAGAGCCAACAGAAATAGGCTATTTCTCCACAAGGGGGATGATATTATTGTAGGTCTTTCCACATGTGTCTCATGTGTGCACAACTCTCCACAACAATTTGCAAGATTAGTATGAGAGTCAGTAGTTCTGCAAAAAATCTATGGTTGATTCACATTTTAATACATATGCACTTATCTGTTTTACATCTGTATAAATGTACACGTCATCTGAATTCTAGTGCACAGATGAAAATATAATGTATGTTGTGTAAAGATAATAAAGCACTAAAGCAGATCAACCTATCTAAATACAAAAGTATGAATGATTATATGTCAAGACACATTAAGAGGGGGCTACCAGTAAAACTATTTTCACTAAGCCACAGCTGAAACTGTCAAGGTAAAACCACCAATGAATTTAGTTCTTTGAATCTAAAACAAGCCTGCACAATTTTGTAGGTCTCAATAAACAACACATCTACATGCTGTAACACTGAGTATCTGCTACACACTCACAATAAAACTGTTCATGCTATGGTGTGTAGCTTCTACACAAACTACACTGATCCCAATGTGCTATGACAGGTTGATAAATTGTACACAGGGACAATCCGGTCATATGGTTAAAAATTAAGTCAGTGATTTTTGCAGCGTCTGCAGAGTATGACACCTAAAAGCATCACTCTCTGTTTCCCATAACACATCTACATAATGCATAGTACCTGGAATTATCCATTAATAAAACTGGTTCAAAACAGTACCATAGCAAATGTTTTATGCAGCATTAGAACAGGTCTTCTGCGCCTGAGAATTCGAGACACCATTCAAGTGAAGAGCAACGGTGAGTACTTGACAAGCATGTTAATTAGTGCTGTGCTCAGGGCCCAAACAAAGCTCTCTCCGGTTTTGTGTGAGGAACAGAGACACAATAAAGAGGCAACTCCATTAACCACTACCAGGGGAACACTGAAGGCACAATCCTTTCATGCGCACAGCACGCGCTGTAATTAAGGACGTAACAAGCACATTTTAATCCAACCGCACAGTTCAGAATTCATAACCTTTGAAGAGGCATTGTCAAACAGCATCTTGAAGGCCCAGATCTGGTAGACTGGAACCGTGCTTGTGTTAACATTGAATATTTCGAAAATAATATAATCTGCAATGTAACAAAACATACATTTCTGACATCATCTTCATTCCAGTAATATGAACGGATTCTCCCAAAAATAACTTTGGGAAAACCAGAGGAATTTCTCTCCAGTAATTAGGTCATTTGTATCATTTCATGCAATTGAAGGCAACAGCTTACTTACTGCAAAATATAAAATTGCTGTAGTATGTTTGGTAGAAAACATAATTTCCAAGCCAGACAAAGCGAAAGTACATATTTTGTGTTTTCCGTATAGAACATTTCCTTTAGACAACTGTATGGTCCGATAAATATTTTTGTACTTTTTAAGACATCAAAAATATTGTATTCAAATACATTGCACATTAATCTAGGTTTTCATTAAGTTCAAACATTGCTATTCTGGGTCACTGAAATCCACATATATCATTTTAAATATTAAATCATGCACAGTCAATGTCTGTAGCGTACAAGATATAATTGTATTTAAATAAACATCTTTTAGAGCATAATTGTGAGAACTGTCCGTCTGTAATCTTTACAATTAATACCAGTCGCAAATAATGCGTTTTCTTTTATGCCTATCATCAAAGCATTACCTACCTCAAAAAATGTTTCATTTTGCTTATTTGTTTCTCTTCCTCTTGGTGGTTTCCTCAAAAGTCATTTACATGCAGATGATCTCCATTGAGACAGACTAGGAAAAGAGCAGGAAATTAAATATATTTCCTTTACTGGAAAAATTGACGACCACAACCGTCAAATTTCTTGTCCCTATCCTTGTTTAAACGCACATCCCTACAAACATGTCGCGGTTTAATGTCAGTCAGAGGTAGGCTACTCAATATTCTTCACGACAGCTCTTGTGCCGCTGTAAGACCAGCAGTTGCTTCTTGCAATTATGGTCGATTTAAGCCCATACATTTCTAAAATGAAAATTGTCTAAAAGCGCATACATGCCTCTGTTTTTTTTTTTTTACCACAAATGCACTGGAATAATTTCCAACGTTACACATTATTTCTATCCACAGACAAGCACAATTCAATACAACTATTAATCATTATCTAGGCAAAATATATTCGTGCATTTCAAACTAGTAGAAGACGGTATGTTGTCAAATCAATAAATGAAATCACTGGGAAAAATGAATTTAATCACAGAAGAGACGCACAATGCCGAAGTCGTCGCTGCGATTCCAAAGGCACTAGTACTGTTCACTCCGTGGCAGGTACCTGTTTTTCCTCCATGATGAATGTTTTACTGAGAGTGAGCAGATCGAGCCGCCTACAGCATAACACTGCAGAGACGTTAGTGTTACTGGACACCGTGAACCTAGCCCTCAGAGCCAGACGTGAGCCTCTTCTTCGCTCCCCTGTCTTACCAGTTCCCAGTATTTCCCGTGTCTACCTCACTTTATCAAGGGAAAACTTATTTAAACGGTGGGGAAACTATATTTAGATCCTCGTGTCCTACATATTGGCCTGCTACCTGTGAGAAAAATTGTAGTTACTTGTAGCCACTGCGGCTCGTCTCGAATCTGGTGCTAAACTTTAGCTTATGGGCGGATAGCTAGCCTACATAAGTAGCTTAAGATCGGTGTCTGAGGACAATCCTCATTCGCCTTTTCTTGTTAAACAAAATGTAGGCTATTTGGCAACAGCATCAATTATACTAAGTGGTGTCAGTGAAACGGTTGGTTCTCACAAACAATGACGGTTTCTGATGCGATTTGGGGCTCAGGTCTAAGTATAATCGTTGATTCCTCTAAAAATCTCCTGTGGAACTACTGAATGAAAGCGTGTGGACTGAATTTGCACACCAACACAGAATCCACCATTCTCTGTAAAATCAGTTCAGAAACATACCAGTAGCTCATTACGGTAGTGTTTCTCGCGCTTAAATATTGCTAAGCTCATGGGAGCTTTATATCTAGGTTATATGCGTACGACTCTGTCTTTCATTGATCTGCATCGCTAAGCGATTGACAAGCCCTACGCACCTTTAAGTTGTTACCAGTTCAGGTCAGTGTACATGCAAACCTGTTTTCATTCACGGTGACCAAAATTAAGTTATGCGTCATCAAATTCCCATTTCTGATAGGTTCATAATCGGAAAAGAGTGCTTTCTCCCAGCAAAAACCTAGTGAATGCTATTTACAATGTATAATTTGTAAATTTAAAAGCTGTTGACGCGTACCGTTGACGCAGAAATGTAGCTCTTGATGCATCGAGTAATATAAACCGTCAAATAAGTCAATTTCGCATCATCAGGGACCAACAGTTCCGGGACCTCAAGAAATATGTTTGTCTCCTGTGTGTGTTTTTGTTATCATGTAACATACCAATCTTCAGCTGCTTCTACTGTTTCAAACATTTGTGGTCGTTCTGCAGGTAGTTTTAGGATACACTCTGTAATTGAGGAGTTGGAATGCAGTGAATTTATGAGTAACCAACTAACCCCTGCAAACTCCTGGCAGTAATTGTGAAGTATCCACAATATTTTGTTCACTGTACTGTAGACACTACACAATGCATGTTGATATATTGGTGTATTCACTATGCAATACACTATAAATGTAAATACAATGTTTTGTTCTTCAAAGCCACATTCAAAAGAACTAAATTCCAATATCCTTACACACCTTAAAGTAAACAATTAAAGAACTACAATAGTAAAAAACAGCAGCAAGTTTTGATAGTAAACTTTATTGTGCATATAAAACGTCATGTAAAACCCAAAACAATATGTTGACCTGTAACAAGGCATGTAGAATAATCTGGATAGAAAAGGAGTGTACCTTGCTTTTTTTTTTTTCCTACACCTTTATATGTTCTCAGCAATGCATCATCAGAATATTGTAACAGAAATTAACATGAGATCTGCATGCCACTGGAATAATACAATACCTACCCTGCAATTAAAAAAAAAAAAAAACAGTTGGCACTGGCTCAACTGCACACAGTACCATACGTACAATTCAAACATATTACTATAGTAACCCCTCGCCTTCACTTGTACGTGGTCATATAAATGTACACAAATTCACTAACCGCAGGTCTATGACTTATGCAGTTTGTGGGGTTAGATGAACCTTAGCTAAAGCTAAAAATCCTTAATATTCTTTAGTCCTTTATTACACACTACACTCTTCCAAATTCATATAAAATCAAGCATTTTTCTGAACGAGTTGTAACCGATGATGATGAAGGGGAAAGACTGGAAAGCTGAGATAAACAGATAGATTTCGGCACAACTTCTCAATCTTCAGGCAGCAACAACACAGCAAAGGCAGCTTCCCGTATTCCACTTTCCCCTTCGTCATCATGGGTACAAAAAACAAACAATGCTGGTGGTGACCAGTGGCGAAAAAGACTAGGAATGTGATGAATGAGTGAATTTTAAGGTAAACCAGTTTCTGCTTTCTGTTAATTTCAGTATTTGCTTGATTTTGAATGCACTTGAAACAGTTTAGTGTGTAATAAAGGTTTAAAGATTATGTTTTGTAGCGTAGGCTAAGGTTACCCTAACCCTACTTTCCCCATACAAAGTTCATTTCACAAACTGTGGATTCACCAACCACTGTGTTTTTTTAGGAATGTAACCCCTGCAGTTGGGATTACTGTATTATATAAAAAAAAACCCAAAACTACCCTTGTTAAAAACAAACATCTCTCACAAAGAACCTTTTTAGATTTTTGGTGCTGGATCATGTCAGAGTAATGCCTTGACATTACATGAAAAATGTTCAATGACTCCCAATTGGCTTAACCAGGTGAGGAACTTCTACTGGCAAGACTTGATTCTGAACTCAGGGTTCATGACTGTAGCCTATGTTTCCGCATCCAATCTTTCCTGAGTCTTGTATGGCCATTGTGGTGCACAAGACAGGAGGAGGGTTTGGTTACCTCTCAATAAGTCCCTGCCTCTAGCGCACCTGTGATCGTCCTATGGCAATAGTGCATTACTCAGGTAGTGGACTGTACATTTTACATAAGTGGTGGGTGGCTGAAAATGTTTGAGGACATACATGTAGGGTGAATCCTATTGAGCTTACAGTGGGTGCTGCATGTGATGGGATTGCCCTACAACTAGGAATTCCAAATTGGGGATAAATGGGGAATGCCAAAAATGAAGGATTTACCAGCAAAGGTTTTCTCTTCTTTAAGAGCAGAAATATCTCAATTTCAATTTATTCATTATGTAAAAATACCTGATATAAATTATTTACTTTGATCTTAATTACAGATAGAAAAGCATTTTCAAGCAAGCTTATTAGATTGCAGGGTATTTAAAGAATATACAAGTTATGGACACACAATAACACATACTGTTTCTCAAAAAAAATATATAAATCATGTCTGTGCTTTCTCTTAACAGAGAAGAAACCATGAATATAGTGCAAAGTAAAGGAATGTTCAGGCCCATAAAGGGTTCCCAGGTTACAGTATCAACGCCTTGAGTGTGATTCTGACATAAAACTCCAACATGCTAAAAACAGAAAGAAAATCCTTTTTGGTATAGGGGCTGTTATATCCGGGTGCTTTTGTCTGCAGTGCATGCCCCAGTGCTCTGTCCCCATTGTACCTCCATACTTTCACTCTCTGCCCCGTCTTCCTGCCCATCATGCTCAGAGGCAAGCTCCAGGGTAGCTTCGTGTTTCACAGCCTCATCCACATCAGATGGGTTCTCCGACCCTCCCTCACTGGCATCAGCCACTGGGGCAGGGGGAGTGGTTGGCACAGCATTGAACATGACGAAGCCCACGGTGATTACCACGAACGACACTATATACAGACCTGAGAACTGAGGAGACAAGGGCGGACAGTGGAGCGTGGGGAGGGGATGAGTTAAAACAACTCCATGAGTGCACTAAAGTACAGTAACATGTTTTATCTCATTGCAGATTGCCTGGAGGCCCATCATGTTAAACTATCAATACAAAGTAGTGGAAAGAAGCTCAACTGTTTCAATTATTATTAGATAACAACTATGAGGAGTATATTAATTCTCCTCATATTCTGGAATTCTGGAGAAGATACATTGAGTGTACGAATGACTGGGTTTGAACAATTATCTTCCTTCTGCCACTTCAAGATCAGTCCTGATTGGACTAGATTGGGATTTTTTATTGGGAACAAAATTCCTCATACAAGAAAAATGTAATCAATACGAAATAACTCAATACTAAAAGCTTGTTACATTTTATTTATACCTCGGGGGCATAAATAAAAGTTACCACATATGGCAAAATTACTGATCGAAATCAGCGCATATTGTGCTTCTTATGTGTGTGTATCTATTCTCACACAGTCTATTCATGTCACACATCATATAATGCAGTATCTTTATTGTGCTGCTGTTATTGTGCTATTATGTGCACCCATGCTGTAGCAAAAATTGCTGACTGCCAGAATAAAGGCATATTGCCAGGCATATTCAAACAACCAGGTTGAACTCTTGTCTTTTAAAATGTTAAGGTTTAGCAGGTTCAAGACTATTCTTTTTAACTCAGGATTCTCAGCATGAGTAGTATTTCACATAACTTCTTGTGTTAAAATGCTATTTTACATACAACAGTAAGTAAAATAGCATTTTCATTGTGGACTTCAAATCATTTGTAGGAACAGACCCCTTGAAATTTACCAAGATGGCTGCCATCTGCCTTCACTCACCGTGTAGTGAAAAAGGAAGAGCCCACAGAAGAGGCTGAAGAGGTCTGCAGTCAGCAGGGAGAGGTTGACTGCCGTGGCACTTGTCATTTTCATGACAATGGGCATGAAACTGTACAACGCATACATGCAGAGGCCATAGGTGGCGAAAAGCAGGACTGTGGAAACATAACCCAGAAATAAAAACACATATGAGGAATTACATATGAAGACATGCTGGAATTCTTACACAGGAACCATTCATCAGGGAGTTATCCAAATACCCCAACAGTTAGGTATACTCCTCAGGCTGTAAATACTTTTGGCTCACTTTCCATTTTTACTTGTGTTGACTATTCATTCCTACAGCTGGTACAACTTTGCCACAAGGTGCAAAATTGTTTCACACTTATTACCAACTTCACACTGTCAGCAATTTGGTGCACACCACCCCACAGCCATATTCATACTGGGTATTGAAATAGCACATAAAAGACTTGTTTGCTTTCAAAACCTTAGTCCAGCTAAAACCACCTAAACATATTAAAGAGAGATCTAAAACAAGGAGTATGGTAAAAACAGTACTATCTGAATACTTAGTTATGGGTACAATCAACATGAGAAAATTACAATAAAGAATAAAAATCTAATTTAGAATTAGACTAAAAGTTAGATTTAATTAAAATAATGAATTAGGATTAATTTACCAATAATCCAGTCCCATTTGATCACAGCTACAGCTTTATGCTCCAGAATTGCTCTGTGGGACAAAACAGTACAGCAGAAGCACTAAGACTGGATTCAAATAAGTCTTCTCCTAAAGGACAGTAAAGGCAATTAAAATGGAAAGATATTCCCTACCTCTCCACAGTTTCATGTCCATACAACTTCATCAGGTTCATTAATACAAAATACAACTGTTCAGATTGCTGCACATGCAGATCTTTATACAGTAAATTTAATTAGCTAGGAGGATACACTCTGAATCTAATATCCCAGCTTATACTAAGTACAGCAGCTAACAAGAAAATGAGAATACAATGACATGGAGAATGTAGGCCTTGCAGCTATATCCTGCTGTTCTGAATCCCAAACTACATGACCCTACACTAGACCACACCCCCCACTCCGACCCTAAAGCCCCAACCCTGCACTCAATACAGAGCAGTTCTTACAGCTGAATCCCGCTGATCAGGGTGCCAAACAGCCCCACCATGCCCAGGAACTCTGTGCGGCTCAGGTTCTTCACTGTGTACTCCTGGCACACGTTTGAGACAGCATACAGGGCGGCGCTGATTAGCACAAGCCCATCCCCCAGCAGAACATCACTGGCTACAAAGAAGACAGAACATGACATTAGAAAAGCAGTAACTCTGAAATTCCAAATTGCATATTGGAAATTCACACAACAATGCAGCATAGTTAGGAGTTGGACACACAGCTATATAATGAGTGTACATCTTTACTTGACAGCAGTGTGGGGCATACAAGAAGGAAATGACTTGCATTTCAATGTGAAGGCTGCAGCTTTGCATGATATGCTGTTGTTGAGAAACACACCAACTCTGCATTGCTTCAGTATATTCTCAAAGAATACACTCTGAATAATCCTGAACATTAAACCTATGAAAGCTTTTTCTTTAAATACTTTATGCACCTATACCAAACTACAACTTTTGAATTGCATACATACTTCATTCATTTTATTTACATAACTAGTAAATTCATATTTTAAAATATTTGAACAGCTATCTGTCAAAACCAGGGATAATCCTCTCTGTGGGTCATATTATGGAATCTCTTCACTGAATTATAATCTATGGATAAAATGAATAATGTCTAAGATTATATGCTTGTAGTTCTTAATGAGGTGTGTGCAGTGTAGCCTGAGATCGGCTCTATTTTTATCTACAGTTCACATGGCGGTTTCGCAAATACAATGTATGGCAGGGGAAAAGGAGAAGTTAAAAAAAAAGGGAAAATGTAATGGACTTCCTAAAATCAAGCATGTTATGTGTCAATGCCAAATATGTACTCACTGGACCCCTGGTCTCTTCCTGCGAGTAGGTCAGCTCCAACCATAGCCCCAACCCCCAGGAGACACACACCCACTGCCACATAGTGTGCTATTTTGTACCGAGTCTTCAAGAAAATCCAAGATAGCACCATCAGCACTGGGATGACAAAGCAGTCAAGCAGCTGGAACACAGAGCATTATTTTTGATTCTGGAGAAGAGCTTGATCTTCACATTCTTCACAGAATCCATGCAATGATTCAGTCTTTCACAGCCTTGAACAGAGGATGTCTGATCCTTCATGTGTATCCTGACTGTGACTGATAAATTGTTAGGGCAGCAGTATTACAAAGGTACAATACACGAAAAACAAAGTATGGGCTATCCCCCCAAATCTGGTTTTCCACATTTTTGCTGATTCTTCATACTGAATTTTGTCAGATCATTATTTGGGTTGTCATACTATTTACAAAAAAGGAGAGAGGGAAAAAAGTTAAGGTGAGTGTGAATGACATCATCATAAAGGCATTGGGCGAAATGGGATTGATGACAGGCTAGTAAGGCTGAAATGACTGCTTAATAGAATGACTATGGAAAAAATTTTAAGTCCAGACCTAAAGCATATTGACATCTTCTATGGGAAATAGAAAAAATCTGTTCTTACTCAAAAACCCCAAATGCCCCTGAGTTAAAGTAGTTCTGCATGGAAGAATGGGCCAAAATTCTGCAACACTGTGAGACACGGTTAAATCATTTCAGGACACACTGGGTTGCAGTCATTGCTGTTAAACGTAGCATAACCAGTTGTTGAGCCCAAGGGGGAGATTACTTTTTCAGCGGGGCATTAGTTGCAGCACAACTTATTTTCATTTTTACATTAATCAAACTTCTGTGTTATTTGTTTGTTCACCGTATTCCAGTTGAAGGTCTGGAACATTCAGTGTCAAAAATAAGCAAAAATACAAAAAAACAATCAGACCTCTCACATCTTTGTCATGTCACTGTATACTGAAATCATAAATGTTGTGATGGCAGCTCTGTGGAGGGTCCTCAGAATAGCCATTTCTGCATCACCTAAATTATTTAAGGCTTGCGGGTATACGTTTGTTGAGTACTGGATGAATGCTGGAGTGCAAGACCTCATAAGTGATAGGCTAACTGAAGGCTAACTGATTAACCCTGCAAAGCTACTACAGAAAGTAAGCACATTCGTGTACATTTTGTTAATATTGTGATAGATCATGTTTGTTACCTGTATGCTTGTTAAAGTTGTGAATTGGTACGCTTTCACTACAGTGTAATTTGCCTCAACATCAGCAACTCCCAAAAGCAGATACTTCCACCACTTAGTCTTCAGAATCTGCAAAATATTTTCATCACCTATGTTTTAAAAGCAAAGAAAAAGCAACCTAAGGGTTATTACTGTGAACATGGCATGAACAGGAATTTCATATAGCACTTCAATGGGCAAAGTAAGAAAGAGCAAACATGAGACGAACAAGACAAACCATACACAGTACAGCTTCAGGTCAACTTCTTACCAATTTAAAGTAAATGTCACTATATAAAGAAAGAATTATATAAAATGAGCATATGGGAATACCACAGAGAAGCCATATTACCCTGTCATTTAATCATGATAGCTTCTAAAGAAAAACAAGTACATCAAATCAATATTAAGCATAACATTGTAAGATGATAAAGCATGTACATAATTTTAGTTGACAGTCAACTTTTGTCTCCAGCCATTTTACAGGCAGAAGCCCTGAACTCAGTCGTCTTTTGTCCTCAACTTTTACTTGTTATTGAATTAAAGTCTTACGCTTTTTGTAAAAAAGAACAGTTGGGTGAGTTACTTTTTGTGATTATTGAACTTGCCAAACCGAATCAGTGATGAAAAAATAACACTTTTGTGAGCTAAAATTAAGAACAAATGCTGATTGAATCTAGCCAGAATCCTTTTTATCTAAAATTGGGATACTGTCAACTGTCCAAAATCCACTTTGTAATGTCACATTATTTTATGCAGGTAAAGGAAAATACTAAAAAAAAATAAACTACTAGGCACACAAGCACTGTACATTTGGACAAGCCCCTTTGTAAAGCACTGTAGTCATATGGTGGTTGACTCAATAAACTCTTAACCTGAAGATCAAGGGTTCAAATCTCATGTGGATCACTAATGTTACAAACCCTTCAGCAATTTGTTCATAAAAAACACTTAAAGTACCACAGAACAGAAAACACTAACTATAAAAACTGTGTACAATGGTTATTTAGAATCTTGAATCTAGAAACAGGTGACTCCACTGCAGTCCATCAGCAATGAAAGTACAGACCAAGACTTTCTGCATAAATTATGTAAGAATAATATGGGGTCATATTCGATTTTAAAGGAACCACGTGTGCAGAAGTCTAATACTGACAAGAAAGAAAGCAAGAAGGAACAGTGCTGCTCCATCAATCATAATGTGTGGACTGCTTGACAGAGCAAGGCAGGTCACTCACCTTTCCTGAAAGCCAGAGTGATGGTGTAAGTCAGTAAGAGCAGTGCGTAATTCAAAAAGCTCTGCAGCATTGGCGTCTCCACTTTGCTCTCAGCCAGGTACTGACATGTGACAGCTGTTCCACATATCAACATGGACAGGGCTTGACCCATGGCAATTGCCTTGAGGAGATGCCTGCAACAATTATGAGAGTCTAAGAACTTGTATCTAAATGAGCTCATTATGATTTCTTCTGTATTTTTAACAGAACAGAAGGTATGTATTCAGAAATACATAAAGACATTTCCTCTTCATCTTTTAACCATTATGAACTAAAAACATTATAACGCAAGATGATCCGAAAAACCATGCTCTCCTGAGCCCATGTCATACCAGAATTATTCCTTCTTACCAAATTCCCTTACAGATCATCATGACAGCTACAAGAAAGTTACAAGAAATCCTAAATTGATAAATATAATACCGAATTGGTGTGTCTGATTTTCGGGCAGGTCAATAAAAAGGCAATTCATATGCATAAAAGATTGAAGAGATTTTCTCATCAATAAATGAAATTGTGCAGTGTATATAAAATGGGCTTATTCACTGGTGGATCATATCACTTCCTTAATCATTTGCTCACCATGTAAAGATGTCTCTCAGCCTGCGGGTTGAGAAAATATGGCTCCATGGCCTGCGGAAAACATAAATCTCCACAGATTCCCCTGCTTCCATCCTCTTCTGAAGCAAACCTGACAACCACAGGGTAACACAGAAACAATCAAACAGAAAGAAAGACAAGTTGGATGGTGAAAGAAAAAGTATCAGAGAGCGAGAGTGAGAAACTCCCCCAGATATTCTACAAGATCTGATTCACCTTAGTACTATAGCTGAGCCATTTACGTTTGATTAAATCCAACTGCAAAGAAGCACACCACTTTAATCTTTCTTGGAATTTGAACCTCATTAAAATGTGTGCCAACTGGAACTCCTGCCTTGGAGAACCATTGTTCCCTGCTTCCAAAAAGCCTACCCCCCACACACCCCAGTTATGCATACACTCAGACATTCATTTTTCATCCTTAGTTAGCCTACTGGCCCCTTAACCATAGTCATAATGCAGTGTATTTAGGGAAACCTCAACTATAAAATCCTGATCTTTGTCAAGAATCAAAGATCAAGGGATTCCCCAAATACTATTACTGTACCAAATGCCAAAACCTGAGCCCTCGATCACGTATACATGGTGAGACGCAGGCAAATGCATCGTGGGAGGAATATTTTCAGTCTGTTGATAAAGGGAAAGCCTGAGTCAGTCAATATATGTAAGAGTTGAAAATGAGGGATCGTTCCCTTTAACTAAAACGGATGGGCTGCCCTTTCCGACTTTCCCTTCATAGCAGCCTTAATCCTTCTGGGAATGCAATTTAACAAGTTTTTAACTGTTTCTAGTGGGACACTGCCCACGTCTTAAAGGGAAACGGCCTTTAAGAGTTGATGGACATGTAAACTTTCTCCATAGTCTTTGGAGTACTATTTGGGAACAGGTAATGAATGCTGAACACTTCCTTTGCCTCACTCCCAACATGAACCCCGATGTAGGTAACAGGGTAAAACATGATTAATCACAACACATTAATATCCTCCACTGCCGAGAAGTCAAGGTTTTGTCTACCCCCTGTATGTGAATGAACGTCGGAGTTTTTCCATGCACGCGGACTTTTGTCAACTGCAATTGTTGTAATGTGCCGACTCCGATGGCTTCCATGGGAGTGGCAGTACTTACACTTAAATTAAACCAGCGTGACAGGGGCATTCTGTGTTCACCAGCACGACAGGTGAAAGACACTAAACGAGAATTGCGGTAAAAAAAAAAAAAAAAAAAAAAAATTATGTTAATCAATGAACCATTCGTTCTGTAGGCACTGAGTTTTTTTTTTTTTTTTTTTTTCTAAATCTAAAGATATAGCTTTACTAAAAGGACAAGCTGGACTGGAAATCATTGTGGTAAGTTAAAATACGAGCTAACTTGCTGGCAAACTCACTTTATAGATCTGTCTGCAATACTGCGCACCACTACAGCGAAACAATGCGTGAAAACTACAAAGGGTAAGGTCACTTATCTAACTAACCGACTTACTAGCTGGTCATTTAAACCAATGATCGTCACTTAAACATGACTAATTGATTACATCTCGGATTGATTGCGACGTTAACCTAACTACATCAGCTAGCTCAGTTGATGATGTGGAGAGTGACTTAGGTTCCCGCACTCACTCGTTCGAGAGTTACAAGAGGTGCCACTGTCGTTTGATCTTCGGTTCACATCACATCCGGATGTGATGTCAAAGTGCACAGCTGGTTACACAGAAAACAGAAATATATCGAATACATTAAAATTACTATAACTACAGAAAAGCATCAATTTGTGTTTGTTGCATCATGACAGCTTCAGCTCCATACAGCTAAACAGATAGCCATTCCAGACTCCGACAACAATTCTTTAATATAGTGATGTTGCTGCATTTAGTGCACCGGGGCAGGCACTTCACCACGTGGTTTCCACGTGTCCACCGTAGCTATCCCTGCTTTAGCTATCAGGTAACTAGCCAACGTATCTGACGAATCCAGCATAACAGTAGCTGTATATTCATGTCAAATGGGCGACACAGCCACTACACAGCTAACAGCCAGTTAAGAACAACAATGTCCAAACAACACTGATGACCAAATAAAGCAAAATAGCTGGCCAGATAATTAAATAACAACCATTCAGGAACAGTAGCACAATAGAACTGTCTCTCCTAAATGTATAATAACCATATTGCCATAGCCATTGAATCTACCTGAGTATCGTAACCTCTCATTTCCGTCCATTTTCTTCTTTAAAAATTATAATCTTGAGAAGAGCAGATGAATCATTGCATCTTTCATTTCCAGGACAAGTATGTATGCGTCAAGGAGCCAATCTAACATCCTCATGTTTACCCACGCCTAGGAACGACTTTTTTTCGTCTGATTGGTCACTTTCCAAAACGAGCTCAAACGCATCTTTTAGATTGGATGTCTGGAACTGTCAATCGAAAGTGCGCATTTCCGTAATTGAGGAATTTTGTGATTTCAACCAAACTACATGGTGGTGCTGAAGTGACAACTCCTTTTCCAGAGCAAGTGGTGTCTGATGATCAGGATAAGTAACGTGGGCTGTTCGTTAGCAACTGTATTGTCCAGGTTGATTATTTAACATTCCTGTATTGCTGTTTCATATGAAAGAAAAACACAACTGTATTGTTAAAGCTATTTAATTAGTTATGCGGTTATTTAAACTACACTTCTGTGTTATTTGTTTGCTTATTTTACCCATTTATGTAGCCTAAAATACGGATGAGAATTTGAGAATGTATATTTAACTGCGCGAAGCATGGTATGGAAAAGGGAGGGATGGTGTGATATCTGCAGTGATGCCACATTTGGACGAATATGCTGGAAGCAGTGTGTGGGGCACAGCATGTAGAATTGGCGCATAATAAACATCCATTTTACTTAATGTGACATGAAACTTGCCTGTTAACTAAAGATGTAAATATTTTCGGGTTCGTTTATTTGTTTCTTTTGTTTTTAATCTTTGTTTATAAATATGCGCAGTTATCAAATCTGTGTTGCTTAGTTATTTGCAATGTCATTACAGTGATTACACAGTGCCTGTGGGTATAGCCTAGTTTATCATTAATTCACAGATTAACTGGGATGTTGTGATGGAAGCGATTTGGATCTACCAGTTCAGATTAATCGTAATTGGGGACTCGACGGTGGGAAAATCTTGTTTGCTGCGTCGCTTCACTGAGGGGAAATTCACGGATATATCTGATCCGACGGTGGGGGTAGACTTCTTTGCTCGCCTCGTGGAGATCGAACCAGGAAAGCGTATCAAACTTCAACTCTGGGATACAGCAGGCCAGGAAAGATTCAGGTAATTCCGATTTTCTGTTTTTGTCATGTTAGTACTTGCATGGATTTTTTTCTGGTGGCATCTGAATTACCATTGCAGGTGTTGCTTTCAGAGTTTACCACCTGAAACACAGGACCAGTCCGTTATAGCCTACGACTTCCAGTAAAGTTTATATGATATTATTTACCACATTATTTTCTTCTTGAAATAAACTGTCCATTTTCGACTTTTATTTCAGATCCATAACACGCTCTTACTACCGCAATTCAGTGGGAGGATTGTTGGTGTTTGACCTGACCAATCGGCGATCATTTGAGCACCTGAAAGACTGGTTAGAGGAGGCAAAGATGTATGTACAACCGTTTCAGATTGTGTTCCTCCTGGTGGGCCACAAGTGCGATCTCGTGCACCTGCGGCAGGTGAGTCGTGAGGAAGCAGAAAAAGTGGCTTCAGCTTTTGGAATGAAATACATTGAGACCTCAGCAAAGGATACTGTGAATGTGGAAGAATCTTTCACTATACTCACCAAGGACATCTACGAACGAGTGAAACGAGGTGACATAAACATTCAGGAAGACTGGGAAGGTGTAAAAAGTGGATTTGTTCCGAATGTTGTCCACTCTTCAGAGGAAGCAGTGAAACCAGGTCGAAAGTGTCCGTGCTAGCGGGAGCCAATGTGGAAGTGTAGCAGTCTAAAGTTCAGCAGTTTAGCTCTAGCCAAAGATAAGGATGAGCGGAATCTTAGCAATGCACACTGGAAAACGAATTGTTATGGGGAAGATTTTGGGGGAGAACTTGTCGTCCTTGATACAATCAAGAATTTCCATTGTTTAACAAATGATATCTTTTGGTAGCAACATTGTGCATCTTATAGTTCCAAATGTCAAATACAGATAGGCCTATTAAAAAAGACCTGTGTTGTCTTCCTTAAGTTATGGTCTACTAATGAAAATTTGATTTTTCATTAGGAACTCGATAATAATCGTGTGCACATGCAGGAGCCTACGGCAAAAAAAATCATGCCTTTGATTGAGCCAGTTTTTGAAATGTATGCGCCTACCCCAAGATTTTGAGATTAATAGGCGAGTAATCTGTTGCCTTGTAAATTTAAAGGGCTAGGAAGGTATTTTTGATGATGTCAGTTGTATTCGCCTGTAACAAGAGAGCGTTTCACCCTCATTTTGTTATTGTATTTCATTGCTTAGCTATTTTGTGTAATGTGGTTGAAACCCCAGTACATTTCAGCATTCAAGATTTATTGAAGAGATCTCAAAGCAATTTTCCCTTTCAGATAGACCAAACGTCTTTTCCCGAAGGTTAGCCTACAATTTTATCGCATCCCCTAAGTGTACCCACCCACAAAAAACTTGCTTTTCACTCCAAACGTTCATCAGGAAAAATCCTAGGAACTACTGCTTTTTTTACTACAAATCAGCAGCTCCGAAATAAGTATATAGACGTTGTGGTGAGTATTTGTGGAGGGACAGTTGTTTCAGAATAACTTCACTGAATTTTTTTCACCTTTCAGTCTCCCTGACAATGCATTTGTCTCTTCCCTAAATTTAAAAAATTGGGACCGAAGCTATAATCTGTTGAAACCATCGTCACATCGCAGAACTGTGTCTTTCTTTGCAGGACTGACTTTATTAACTATTAAAATACCAATGAATGAGTGTTGTGTTGGTTGTAAGAAATAAATAATTGCCATCAATTTCCCTTTTGGAGGTCGTGTATTCACAAGTACCAGTCAATGTTCAGATGTCACCAAAAAGATACTTTACCATGGTTAAATTATAATCATTGGATTAAATCACTATAATTGCTCTACCACGGGATGTTTGCGCCGTTGTCAATACAACCAACATTTAGGTGTTTAGGTGTCTCTACATATACATTGTATATGAAAGGAGATGAAAAGATTAAATATAGGCCTAATAGTTTTATATACAAGTTTAGGCCCATAGGCTAATAAGCGTTACTCATTGGATCCCACTGAATGGCGAAGAACAACTGAGGTGCTTGCAATGCATTTGACACGGAGAACCTCTCAAAACAGAAATAAATAGCCTAAATCATGTTTGATTTTATATTTGTCTACATTTAACAACAGTTAAAAATATGTATCTTAATGCATGTAATTATTTTTTGAATGCAATCATTAGTTTCCCAAGCCTTTTTAACTTTAAAAAAAGTGTGACCCCGCCAACAATGTCCATTGGTACAGTTAACACTCTTCGTTTAAAGTCAGAGATTGAATTTTAGAAACGAAATCAATAGATGATAGACAGATCCTAGATATTAAGTTAAAAAAAAGTATTATTCTTATGCGAGTGGTGTCCTAGCAATACTTAGCCTAAAAGACAAAAATGTAATTGGCCTAACGTACTCCACCAAATAATTCAAAACGTATTAAGTAGCTTTTACCTTATTTCAACGCAATGAAAAAGAAGAAATTGCCATGGGAGTAGCCTGTGTTCTAGAAACTACTTAGCCAGTCCGATAGCCTACGTCACAAAAAAATGTGAAGGCTGAATTTACAGCTTGGATGTCACAGACCAAACCATGCAAAACAATTGCAATGCCAATAAACACAGAAATAAGACAACTGATCTTCAAACTATGCAATGACAACAGAACTGTAACAACCGTCTGCATAAAAAAACGGTGCAATGCTCATTGTTCATGTCCAAATATCGTTTAAATTGTGCACCCTAGCGACCGCTCGGGAAAGCCACCCTAGTTTAAACCATAGATGGTTTACTGCGACCGACCTTTACTGCGCACGATGTGACCAAAATGTGTTGCTCATTCTGTCTATCCAATCCTATGTTATATCCGCCAATTTTAACAGTCTTTAAAAAACTCTGCGCTCATGACGTTTTTTATTAGCACTGTCAATAACCCTCCCCAAGCGTTAGAAAATACTAGAATTAATTCATAACTCAAATTGAGCGCGATTCACAACCTGCTGTCTCAGCGTCCTTCCGACAACGATTAGCTAACTAAATTGCAATACAGCCTACCCGTAGGATGTGTAAAGTTAAAGCGCAACGACATTGGGCGAAAATACATTTACCAACTCTTTTCATCTTAAAAATTACCCAAATGCTTCAGAAATCTGATGATAATATGAAATGTAGCGATGGTAAATCGAATCGCAAAATACTATCGGGAAAGTTTTATTTTACTCCTAAAGTCGCATGATTTTACATGGGATTCAGGGGGAGTTCCAATATTTTGGTCGCTAAGCAGGCACTTCCGCGCCTTGACCTCTTGAGTTGGCTGAAAGTGGGCTTTCCAGTACCGTTATTAAAGAGGTACAGACATCTTTGATAACGGGTAAGAACAAAAGGGAGCTCCGTCATCACAGAGCTAATTACCACCGAACAAGACCATCATCCAGCCTCCCAGAGGAACAACAGGGTGCGTCACATAACTTTACAGTAAGCTATTTGAGTTCACACTGAACCCAATGTTCACCCGTATTGAACAACATCCTGAACGCCATAATATCGGTACTGTGAATGTACCGTTACACCGCACAAAACACCCACTCGCTAAACACACCAAAGGAGTCCCGACAGCATATTATTACAGATGAAAATGGGGGAAATGGCGTTAGACTTGAAATAAACACAAAGATGCATTAAAGAAAGGAAGAGAACGGCAATTATCTATGATAAAAGCAAAGGGCTACTAGAAATCAGTTGTATTCGCTGACAATGACAAATGCGTGGCAATAGTCTGATGCCACGACCAAACGACGCATAAGATTAATGTGTATACTCATTGCAGGACTACTGGACCTCGCGCCGCTGGGGCGTTGGAAATAAAGAGAGATGGCATGGATAATATCGGAAGCGCAAATGATGTGCTGCCTGCATAGCCCTTACAGAGACTTACGCCACCAGTTTGTTACAGCGTACCAATGTTGAAAAAGCTCTGCTGCTTTGCTCGTTGAACTGAATTATAAGATAGTTACAGTTAATGAACAACCTCAATAACAAGCTAAAAAGAAAAAACAAAACCAAACACGCGACAGGCTGCAGTCAAATCAAAAGGTTTATAGTTTTAAAATTGCCGCTGATCTGCGACAGTTATTCTGACTGGTACTCATTCGCGCACCACATGACACGGAATGAGGTGACTACCAGAGCCTGCGTTCGGTTATATTTTGTACGGTAATTTGAACGTTGTCATGTAGCGGTGGACGCCTGGTGTACTACACGCTATACTAATTAAATAGTTTTCTATGTGCGTAGATCCAAGGACGATAGAGAAAGTTAGAACCCACTTAACGATACATAGGCTATTTGGGCACTGCAATTAATGTGCTAATCATTTTACAAAAAATTACACTGTTTTAAAGATATTAACACCGTTCTGCTCTGTTCACACAATATGCAGTCTATATCATTTGCTGTTTTAATGTTTGGTGTAAATGCCAACAGATCGGACTTCAGTGGACAGAACACCGTGCGTAAGCTAAAGGAAAATGTATACTGCCAGTTAGCATAACCTCAGAACACAGGCACAATCTTGGGCGAGAGTTTGATCTGAGTTAATTTGGCAGGGTAGCAGCACGCATAGCTAACCATATATGCATTTACTGAAAAAAAATGTAATAACGATGACAAAACAAACCGTGTAATCTGAATAGGTGTAAGTGCTTTAAAACCGCCTGTCACCTTCATCCCACCATTCTGAGTCACACATCGCTCAGATTGAACAACGAGGCCCATGTACAAGCCTGATAAATCTCGCGAGACTCCGCGAGGGGATAAGTTGCGGGAACATGGCGACGTCTAATTTGTTAAAGGTAGGAGGCACTTCATTTATAAATCGGTAGTAATTTCTGTTAATGACATTTTCCTGTGGTCAAGTGGCTCCTATTAAAACTTGTATCTCACAAAGCCGCATAATTTATTATTTAAATACAATGTAATACTTTGCGTAAGAAAGAGAGACAAACTGAATTTGTTTGTTGCTTTCAAGCACAAAATTACCAATGTATTGGGCATCATACAACTTAGCTAGCAAGCTAGGTAGCTAACGTTAGCTACAAATAAACTATCTACAGATTTGCGTTGGGATAAAACAAATGACATTCTAAGCTCGCAGCATTTTTATCTTGCCGATCATGTGTGGTAGCCTTCCCTTCGATGGAATTGCTTTCTTGTTAGCGAGCGAGCAATTAGCTGGTTGCTCGGATCACTCCTTGTTGTTGTCAGTCAGACTGAATTTCGAGTTGGCATGGAGTTGACAAGAAATAGCTTATGAGCTAGCTAAGTAACGTTGGCCTTCCGTACTGTTATATTACTGATACAGCTTGTGATTATTTGTACATGTACCCTTTCTGGCTATCTCATGCCGATTTTTAAATATCCAATGAGCAGTTCAAATGTTAGATGTTGCTATAAAGTAATTTTTTAAATGTTGTCTTTCTAGTAAAATGGCAAATATACTGTCTTACCTTTGGTGCAAATTTTTACAAGTTTGAAGTGCATGTTTTTCTGTGCTTTAACATTTAGTTCAAACTGGTTTTTGTTTTGGTTTTCTTGTTTTTTTTTTTTTTTTTTTTGGGGGGTTGCCATACATCCTACGCTGGGAGGAGAAAATATCATTCTGCCCCACTAATTAATGGCGTCATGTCATAATAAATATCGACTGTAAATGTGTTCTGAAAATGCGGTCAAAACGATGGCGGTCAAATTTCTGAATAATAATACAATTCTTCCTTTCTTACAGAGTCCCCTGGGTTTCTATTTAGTCTGAGTGAAGTGTGAACGATCAGTTACACAGAACTCTGTGTTTGCTCTCTGTTAGTAACCTAATTAATGGAAGTCGAGTTAGAAATGACTCTTTATAATGGAGAGTAACCCATGTGGGAGACTAGTTTGCATTTATACATTTTCCTACTATCTTACGGTTTATTGGTCTGTGTTGCCAGTATTGAAAAGTGTTTTTAAGATGTGTTTTTCAGAAAATTACATAATCTGCCTTAGATTCCCCGAATTCATTGGAAAGGGCCGACATGTTCAAGAAACTGTGATACTGAGCCATGTCCATTTTCATTTGAGGCTTTTCACATACATGCTTTATTCTGTTCATTTTGAGTTACATGTGAAAAGCTGAGAGATGTAAACACACCTGCACAATGGAATTTTTCCATCCATTTATACAGATTTTTTTTTTCCTCCAGTCACAGTTTTGGGTAATGATTTGTAATAAGCTGGTAGCATATAATAAGGTAATTGTTCTTTCTTAAACAATGTGTCAATGAATGAAATATCCTTGTAAGCCACACTAAGTTAAATATAGCGATACCTGCCATGCATCTCATATTCTCATCTCTGTTGTAGTAATTAGTCATATCAAGCAAATCTTTCATTATTTTATTTTGCTGTATGATTAAAATCAAGCATTTAGAGGTTATCTTTGTTAAATTGAATAACTATTAGCCTAACCTACCTTACAGTTGAATTAGTGTGGTCTTAATTCATGAGAGGGTGCACGTGAGCCCTGAAAGCAGATGGCAGTAAATTAAGATTGGCTGTGTGTAATATGAGGTGCTATACTGAAAAATAATTTCACTGACTGATTGAGGATGCAGATCAAAGATGAAACCGGAGTGAGCTGATCTTGTTCCATTTGCAAGCAAACTCTGTGAGGTGGGTTGTATGGCCCTCTGAACACAGAGGTAGGGTACCCTTTTCCTTGAGAGCCCAATGGTTTGCAAGTTTTTTGTTCCAATGCAGAAACTGACTCAACTGCATTGTTTGAATCAGGTTATTCAGTACTGCATAGAAACAAAAACCAGGTGGGTATCATACCCAGCTTTGATGTCTATGCAGTATGGAAGCACAATTATCCAGTGTAGACTGGATACTTACTGTCTCAGTCTGCAGGCTGGCTGTGTTCATTTTTTGTGCTGTGGTCGATTAAAGGTACTTCTGTGCAACATATATTCTTATGTCAGGAGATTCCACAGCTGATTTGCTTATTAGTTCATTTAAATGAAACATTATATCTGCAAAATGAGAAAGGCTTGTTAAATAACAAGGCAGCAATTTTGTAAGTAGCAGTGCTAATTAATGATTGGTTCATATTCTGATTCTAAATTAAGTTCAGAGTTGCTAACATTTCAGCTGACATTTCAGCTCTATATCTGATAGGTCTATTTAATTTCTAGTGTAATAAAATCAAGAATAATGAATATTTTCTTATTATATTACCAATGTCACAAATGTGCCAGTTATCTTAATAGTGTGGTCCGCAGCCATACCACCAACACCCCCTTTTGTCTAATGGCTAAAGCTAACTAGATATGGACTGTATATTGACTGTAATCATGGATTGCTTGTACAAAGTAATGCTTCATTGATGTAACTACTTTAAGATGGTAGTTTACATTTCATTGCCCTTAACCAAATTGGTGGCTCATTGTGGAAATGCTGAATAAAACAGTTCTACCTTACAGATGTGTATTCTAACAGAATAAGAAAGCATGTTTGACATTCTGTATCATTGCACAAATGTCAGTCAGCCAGCTCTGAGGTTTTTGTCTTTTTTTATCATACAGATAGAGGTAATGTTTTCCTCACTCAAAGGTAATAGTCACTCTCCCAAAAAATGAAGTGGTTTGTTAACTATGTGTGCATACATATAACTAGTTTGTAATAGTAAGAGTGAAGATGGATAGATAGATGGAACCTAAAGAAAACCATTCTCACCTTATATTTCGGTTTCCTAGGCATTCAATGAAATCCAGTGAATCATTCTCAGGATCCAGCAATGGTTCTTTAACACAATGCAACAATCTTTTAATAGCAGTTTGAGGAATGAATATAAACACACACGATTTTATGGGATTCACAAAAGGGCCCTCCTATGATGCTGGTGAAGCTAATGTGAATTTCAGTGGAAGGAGCACAGCCTTGTGAACGGAATCTGAGCATTTTGACTCTGAAGTTGTTCATTATTAACTACAATGAGTAGGCAGAGCAGATGGTATCTCTGCCTCAAATTTTAATTGTCAATTGGTACAGTTGGTAAATTAGACCCCAGTGCTCTTATTTCTGTTATTACATTGTTAAAGAGCGCAGTGCCATAGTGTAGATCGGTGACTAATCACTGTTGCCATAGAATGATGAGAAGTAGTGTGGTTACTTTTCTTTGTGTACAGGTAGAACTCCCTTTGGTTGAATTTAACCGTTGTATTACTTGGTGCCCCATGACTAGTGACGTTTCATGTCACGTATCTGTAAGTAAGTGCAATTTTAATGTGCCTTCCCCATTTTAACTGTTTGAGATCCAATTGCAACAGTAATAGAGACTGTTGTGATTTCTCCCCAGAATAAAGGCTCCCTCCAGTTCGAGGACAAGTGGGATTTGATGCGCCCAATTGTTCTGAAACTGCTTCGCCAGGAGTCTGTCACTAAACAGCAGTGGTTTGACCTGTTCTCGTGAGTAGGCCTGACTCATTGAACAGCAATTGTTGATTTTTAATGTTTTGCCATTGTAATAGTGTATTGTTAGGAATGATTTTGTTGAAATGAAATTGTAATTTGTCCTCATGATTTTATGTTCTTCACCTTTTACAGAGATGTTCATGCAGTTTGCCTTTGGGACGATAAAGGTCCTGCAAAGATCCATCAAGCTCTCAAAGAAGATATACTAGATTTTATAAAGCAAGCACAGGCGGTAAGTCAATGTTACCTTAGCCTAATGGGTCATGTTTCTTGCTCAGTGGCATTTGGATGCAGGTGGAATAATATCAGTTGTGGGATAAATCAGAGGAGGTGGCAGTAAACTGGTGTTCTATGGCTGTCAGTATTTCTGCAAGTATAGTTTAACTCTGACACCATGACATTCAGTGCTGAAAAATCTACACAATCTGTACTTTATTGGTCCATTCCAGAAGTACCAGTGTTGATTCTCATGTGGGACACTGTTGTTTGTGCTTGTGATTAATTACTCCATAAATGAACCAGAAGTATAAATTGATTGAAGAATATGTGCAGTTTCAGAATTTGTATATTGTGTTGAATATTTGTGAATGCCAACAGACAAAAAGGATTGTCATCCTCATGAAAAATTACCATTGTGCTGAAAGTGACCTGAATGTGTCAGTTATACCTGAATTTCATTCACACAAACAAGTACTATTTTACCAAATTAGAATCTATTTGTTCCAAACTTTCTTAAACCATAATGGAATTTTAATATATTTGTACTGAATATCACATAGCCACAAGTTGAACCTGAATAAATTTAACTGATCTTTACCTTACTACTGTCTACATTTACATTTTATTCATTAGACTGGCTTTTTTAATGCAGAGTGACCTGCATGAAGTGACTTGTATCTTTGCTGAATGAATTTTGTGTTTCTCTTCTAATCATGAGCATGGTTGCTGATGCTCTCATGGTTCCCCCCCACAGAGAGTGCTAAGTCATCAGGATGACACGGCGCTGCTCAAGGCTTACATTGTGGAGTGGAGGAAGTTCTTCACCCAGTGCGATATCCTCCCCAAGCCTTTCTGCCAGCTGGAGATCACCCTGATGGGCAAGCAGGGCAGCAACAAAAAGTCCAATGTGGAGGACAGCATCGTGAGGAAGGTGCGAAGGGAGGAAGGCATGTCCCTCTGCCACAGCAAGCTTAAAGCACGATGCAGTTCTACAGAGAGGTTTTTAATGACTGCATAGCTTGGCCATTGCTTTGAGCTAACTGGTCAGAGCAGCATGGTGGATTTCATGGCTTTATGTTGGGGTAACAGACTACTCTCTTGCATGCTTTTTGTCTGGAATATTAAAGTTCACATAAAGAGTATGGGACATTGTTGGGAGACAGTTTTGGAGAGCGGCACTGTGTTTGAGAATGTGTATTGGAATTACAAAGGAATGTTGCCGCATCCAACCAGGGCCAAATGGCGCCTCCTGTTAACGACCTGGTATCTGCCGTCTGCGGAACTTAGGGTTCCCCATTACCATATCTTAGCCATCACATGCAAATGTATCTAACTTAAACTGTATAAATGTTGTCCACTCATTGTAATCATTGAACATTTTGCTCCATGCTTGTGTTCCCACGGCCGGCAGTGTAACTAAAGTACCTGTCTTCAACTGCGAGCATGGGATCCGTCTCTTTATTAACAACATGGTTGTTGTACTCATTTTGATAATTTTATTGTTTACTAACAGACATGTAAGTCCTCTTTCAGTTCGTCTGTTCAGTTTATGACCTGCCTCTCAGCTGATCCGGGCTTTCTGTAATAAAGGAGCTGAGCTGAATTGTCATGATGAATATATGTAAATCATCATGCCCTGTCATGTCCCTCCTTAGCTCATGCTGGACACGTGGAATGAGTCCATCTTTTCCAACATCAAGAACCGACTGCAGGACAGCGCCATGAAGCTGGTTCACGCTGAGCGCCTCGGGGAGGCTTTCGACTCGCAGCTGGTCATCGGGGTTCGGGAATCGTATGGTGAGCGCATGCTAAGGGGGCAGAGTCCTGCCAGATCAGTTCACAGCATCACAACATACTCTGTTTGCCCTGATCAAAAGTCACTATGTGCTGTAGGTTTAGAGTATATCTCCAGGGTATTGTGGTTTAAAGAAGCTAGCAAGCATAGTCAGACCCAAGTCCTGTAACCCTGTCATTGTTTTCCACATATATCGCCACTTGGGCCACTTTTGTCTTGTAGCAGTGGTGGAAAGAGATTTTTCTTTGCTATCAGAACAACAAAAGTAGGAATGACATGCTGTTGGCATTCTCTCAGAATTCCTGATGGCCTCTTAAATTGTTCAAAGTATTTTCTTTTAAGTATTCAATGAAAATACCTCTGTACTCTTAGATTGTTTCAAGCTGTTGTTTAAAAGCTTGTGTTGAGTGAGGTGAGTCCCCGCTATACACTCTGAGGTGAAAGGCTCTATAATCATGCTTGTTCCTTTCTCCTCCAGTTAATCTGTGCTCCAATCCGGAGGACAAGCTGCAGATCTACAGAGATAACTTTGAGAAGGCATATCTGGACTCCACTGAGAGGTTTTACAGAACACAGGCACCCTCATATCTGCAGCAGAACGGTGTCCAGAACTATATGAAATATGTAAGTGATTCATCCCTCCTCCTCTCACTCACAATGTAAGAAATGCATTCTTTGGTGGAACAGATAAAAAGACCTCCTGCAAGAGTCATTCAGTGTCCATTTCTTTTTTACATTGTGTAGTGCATAATTCTTTTTATATATGCATCTGTGTTGTTTTTAAATACTGTAAATGTAAGTGTGTTTGATTTGTTGTTTTGTCTTCCTTTGCTTCATTTTCTTTTTTCTGGTTTCTTTGAATTTCACTTCCTTGCTTCATCTTTGTGTAATGACTCATTGGTGGTGTTTTTCTTGTAGGCAGATGCAAAGTTAAGGGAAGAGGAGAAACGTGCACTTCGTTATTTAGAGACAAGACGTGAATGTAACTCTGTACAAGCAGTGAGTATCATGTGAATTATTATTGTTGTAAAAGCTGCCATTTAGACGATTACTAATGTTTTGTGGCCCTGCTTAAGTATTTGAGCAATTCAACAGTGTCATAAGCACTATGAATCTTTTGATTTTGTTAATATTTAAATTGATAATCCACAAATACCATGAAACAAAATTTCAAAGGCTTTCAAAAAAAGACAAGACCCACTGTTCTCACAGTTTTGTTTTCTGTTGTGTTTGGCAGCTTATGGAATGTTGTGTGAATGCTCTTGTGACATCGTTCAAAGAGACAATCTTGGCAGAATGCCCGGGCATGATCAAGCGAAACGAGACTGAGAGTGAGTACGGCAGGAGCGGCAATGCTGCTGACTCAGTGAGCTCAGGTTCGAACAGAAACACTCAACATCAGTTTGTTTTCATTTTATTTTCTTATTGTTTTATGTAAGGATACATTGCATTTGCTTTGTCATATAAATATAGTTTTGAGTTGTTGTGTTCTGAGTTCGGGGTAAGCAGTTCAACTGTTACATGATGGGGGATGTTTCTGCTTATTCAGTATTATTATTTTTTCTAAGGTGATGGTGACACAGTTTATACAACCCTTGAATAGCATAGTCTAATTTTTCACATGAAAATGACATCCATTGAAATTCCTTATTAAACTGTAAAAGGATGCGATAGCAATACCCTTTCTTGAATTTGATCTTGGACTTCTTGTTATTAAGTTCACAGGACATTTTTTTAGCTACCAGGCCACAGTGCTGCGTTGTACCAACTGCAATAAGGCCCTCATTGGATTAATGAGTGAAATCACACATGGTTTTAGGTATGAGTGGGTTGCTAAATCTAAGATGACAGTAAAACTTAAGTTACTTAGGAAACATAGATCAAGGACTGCTTACCTTTTCTCACAACCTTTTTCTGCCTGTTTCCATTTCACTTTTCATATTTTTATTTTTGTGAAGAAATGTGAAACATCTCTATATATAGAGCAATGCCATCAAAAACCGATCCAAGATCAGCCAATCCAAACCAGTGGTTGAAAAATATCTTCAGATATTATTGAAATGTATAAATAACATATTTGTATGGACAGCAAAGGGGGACTGAGATTTATGGGGAAAGATGTTATATGGACATTTGGAAGATGAGTCTGAAAGATAATGTGTTGGACACACAAAGTGAACTAAGGTTCATGTAGGTGATTTTAAACCTGAATTGGATCGATTTCCAAAATCATCTTAAAGAAAAAATATTTTAAATTTAACAATGTTCAAAGGCTCCAATAATGCCTCTGTTTTTTTAAATTGTACAGCTGTGACTAAGGTTGCTCCCAGATTATGTCTGCCTGCCACAGAACCCTTTGTTATGTTGTGGTGCATTTAACCACTGCCAGAGGTAAATGGCATGAAATCAGGAGCTCTTTCAGCATCCTAAACCTTTGCCATTGCCAGCACAGCTAATAACCTGAAGAATGTGTTAAACTGGCTAACTTTGCAGAAAAGGGTGTCTAGACCCCTGTCGTTTTATTGCAAGCCTAAATTAGTGAATGGTGTTATTATGTTGTAGTTATTCTCAGCCAGCACTGTCTGTTTGCGTTATTGTCAGGTTTAACCACACATTTGTATCTACATTGGCTACATAATTATATACTGATTATTTTTGGATGATTCTGTGGTAGATTACATTTAAGAAACTGAAAACTGATAGTTCTCCTTTAAACTATCTTTGTATGCTAAAGCTTTAATAATGTAACTGTGTATTTACTTTTATAACATGTAGCATGTATCTCAACTGTTGCTGGAATGCAGTGTATTATTTCGCTATGTTTTGGTTCACAGTAAACTGCTTGTGATATAAACACCCCCTGTTAACCATGTTCATCTCTGTTTATCTCCCCAACAGAGCTGCACCTTATGTTCTCTCTCATGGACAAGGTTCCCAGTGGCATCGAGCCCATGCTGAAGGACCTGGAGGATCACATTATGAATGCAGGACTGGCAGACATGGTGGCAGCAGCTGAAACCATCACTACAGTAAGTACAGTGCTGTGATACACATGTACACTTAGACCCCTACTTACGAAGACCCGACTTACGGAAATCTGCATATTTACGAAAAAAAAATAAAAAATATCAGGGTTTAAAAAAAAAAAAAAAAAAACAGCATAATTTACTGATTCAAACTACATGCTGAGTATGTGGTCTGTGCGCTCCCGCTTTCCCTAAATTATGAAATTTATGCTTGAAAAATTTAAACTAACCTCCCAAATTAGAAAAAAATTTTAGACTCATGAATGAATGGAAAGTGTGGTTTTCCTATACAGTACTGTGCAGTATATGTAAATATATCACAGTCTTTGAATTTATGCCTGTTTATATTAACCATACACATATGAAATTTAGAGCTACTGAGACTGATAGAAATATAAGGTTACGGGTTCATCTCGGTGAATGATATAAAGTATCTGCAAGAGAAAAGGTGGACTATGGAAAAAAACGACAAAAGACCTTCAGGAACCAATTATTTTCATAAGTTGGGGACTCCCTGTACTGATACACATGTACAGCACAGTAATACACATTTACAGTGCAGTTGTTTACATGGTGAGGACAGAGCATCAAGAGAGCATGAAGGGAGTTTATTAAAAATTTCCTGACAGCTAATTTAAGAAATATGATTTTCTGTGGTGTTTTCGGGCAGCGTTTACTTTGTCAGTACAGTTGTATACTTGTTGGAAGCAGGCCCTGGTTGCTATGTTTAAGTTAGCATATTTAATCATTGCCATGTGCTTGTGTGACTGCAGGACTCAGAGAAGTACGTTGAACAGCTCCTCACATTGTTCAATCGCTTCAGTAAATTGGTGAAGGAGGCGTTTCAGGACGACCCACGGTTCCTGACAGCCAGAGACAAAGTGAGTCCATCTCAATTGAGGTGTAGAATAATATTTCTATTAATTTTATTAATGAATCAATTGCTGTACATTTGTGCAACATTGTGAAGGTGGTCAGGATGTATTGTAATATCCAGTTGTACCATTACAGCTGTTCTTATGATTATCTGAGGCTGAGGACTGAGACTGCCTGTATGTGTAGGAGGCATGATAACAGTATGTTTTAAGTCGTTCTCTTTTGAGTCTCTTGAGTGGATATTAATTTAATGAGTCTCTGTATCTCCAGGCATACAAAGCTGTTGTAAATGATGCCACAATATTCAAACTGGAGCTGCCACTGAAGCAGAAGGGGTGAGATCAGCTAATTCAATTTTAAACACAGGTTTCACATTGTATTAATGGTTTAATCACCATATCATGAGAAAACACACAAGAGCTCATTTTTCTCTGTCCCATAAGAGCCTGTAGATAGTCCTTCATATGCATGGAGATATTGGTTTATGGATTGGGGTGTTATTTTTCTGAAGAAACTTCACATAAGGTACTGAATGAACAAATAGTAATGTTTTAAGTGATAGCATCAGCTGCGATAAAGTTAATTTAGTATAACAATCCCTCACCAACTGCGGGTTTACCAGCCACGGAATTCACTTATACAAGGTCGCGTACATGTACACCATTTCACCAACCCCAGGTTGCGACTCGTCTATAAATGGTGAAGTTAGGGGGAACTGTAGCCAAAGCTGCAAATACTTAATATTCTGTAGGCCTTTATTACACACTACACTCTCCCAAATGCATACAAAATCAAACATTTTGCTGAACGTTTTGTACCCATGATGATGAAGGGGAAAGCAGAAAAGTGATATAAATAGAGAGATTACAACACAACTTCTCAATCATCAGCCAGCAACAACACAGCAAAGGCAGCTTCCCGTATTCCACTTTCCCCTTTGTCATCATGGGTCCAAAACTTTAAGCAAACAATGCTGGTGGTGACAAGTCGGCAAAAAGAGATGTGATGAATGTGTGAAAATTACCGTAAATCAGTTTCTGCTTTCCTTTAATTGATCTATTTGCTTGATTTTGTATGCATTTGGAAGAGCGTAGTGTGTAATGAAGGCATAAAAAATATTATGTTTTTGTTGCATGAATTGAATTAAAAATGAGAAACAATAAGTACTTGGGCGGCAAATTAATGTGAAAAAATTGTGTATGGTACGTGGGACTGTGGTTTCTAGTAATCACTAAAACCGCAGAAGTTTGGTGGATCACTTTTTGCCCTTTACCCGAAGGAAGAATCCTCATACCGGTGCTCAAAGTGAAAACACATACAGGGGCCAAATATTTAAATCCTTATTTCTTATTCTCCCAGCTATTATCTAATTCTTATACAGGTATTCTAGCTGGCAGTGCAGTTAAATGCTGAGGCATGCTGTGTTTGCATCAGTTATAGGAAGCTGTGTGAGTCCTCTAGGTGTAGTGTTAGTTAACTAATATACACCTGGTACTCCAGGTGCTGATACTTACTAAAACAATATTTTTATAGGTGCCCAAGTGGTGTATAGACTACAGAGAACTTGTAGACCTTGTTCTTTGTACAATGATATGCCATTGTCTCAGAATTAATTGCCAGTAGCAACTATGACAAGGATTATGTTTCAAATTTATATGATTTAACATACATTTCCACTATTATCCTGGTGCAGTTCCATTTTTGACCCATTCCATTATGTACAAAAAAGGACAGAACACCTGTGAATCCAAGTGATTATCTTATTAAATGTTCATGTCCACTTCCTAATGTTATGAAATGAATCATAATCTTTGGCAGATGTCTTTGGTTTAAGCTTTACTATAATAGATGAGTAACACTACTTTACAAAAGAATGCTATGGTACATTGAAACCAAAAAGAATTAAATGACCACTCCAAAATTGTAACCATTTGAGCTTATACTACAGTATTCAAGCCAGTGACAAGAAGAAGTTTTAAATGTAGAGATGGGTGGCCTGTATGTAAATTCCTCAAAACATTATATCAACAAACAAATGTCACTCGCAGAGGTGAAATTTTAAACTGACCGTGATCAAAACACTCATTCAAATATGTGTATATGAGTGCATGCATGCGCGCATTACCTGTGGTGACATGGCCACTCACTGGGTTTACCTGTGTGCAGTGTGGGACTGAAAACACAGCCTGAGTCCAAGTGTCCAGAACTGCTGGCTAACTACTGTGACATGCTGCTGAGGAAGACGCCATTGAGTAAGAAGCTCACCTCAGAGGAGATTGAGGCAAAGCTGAAAGAAGTCGTAAGTGCACGTGATGATTTCAGCTCTCTTAACATTCACACTCAGAATCAGTTGTTAAAACTTTAACGTTAATTGTTCAATGACTATTTTGCCATGTTTTTCTAGATGCTTTTTGTTTGTTTATTTACTTGTATAATTATTTTCATGCCTGTTGCTGAAATAAGCTGAGAATATGTAATAGTTTGAAACCTGTTGCTTGTCTGATATACCTAGTTGCTGGTGCTGAAGTACGTGCAGAATAAGGACGTCTTCATGCGATACCATAAAGCACATCTGACCCGTCGTTTGATCCTCGACATCTCAGCGGACAGTGAAATTGAGGAGAACATGGTGGAGTGGCTCAGGGTACAACTTCTGCTTCATCAGCTTGTGACCTTGACCTGCTGCTGAGTGTATAGCATTCTCCACAATTATCCAGGGCATCTTCTACTGCTTGTACATTAGATTTTACCACACCCATGCTTCTCGATCTGTGGAGCAATCTATTGTGCCAATTGTGAGCTATGCAAAGCATGATGAAACAATAATGTAGTTTAGTTAAACTGTTACAGTTTTCCACTTTCACACTGGAGATGTTCTCGCTCATTTACAATAACTGATTTCCTCAATAGCTGAGTGGCTAAGGTCTATAATGTACATACAAATTCTGAAACCAACAGTTCCTGCTCAGAAAAACTAGCCTGCTATACCTGCTCCATTCATGATGCACATTCTGTCAAGGCCTCTCTGCTTCCTAGACATCTCAACGAAGTATGACAAGCATTTCAGGTGCTGTTCTGTCTGTGCAGGAAGTGGGTATGCCAGCTGACTACGTGAACAAACTGGCCAGGATGTTCCAGGATATCAAAGTGTCTGAGGATCTGAATCAGGCCTTCAAGGAAACACACAAACACAACAAGCTAGCCTTACCAGGTAACATTATTTTTGAATCGGTGTATGCTTAGAATAAAATCCAAATGTTTTTAAAGACTGTTTTGAGAGAAGTTTTGTTAAATGAAAATCTGGTTCATGTATATGGCACTACTTTTAATTTAATCTCGTTATGTGTTGGCCCATTCCATGTTCGTCTGTGCCATCATGTAGCCGACTCAGTCAACATCAAGATCCTGAACGCTGGTGCCTGGTCTCGTAGCTCGGAGAAGGTGTTTGTGTCACTGCCCACAGAGTTGGAGGACCTTATACCCGAGGTGGAGGAATTCTACAAGAAGAACCACAGTGGCAGAAAGTTGCACTGGCATCACCTCATGTCCAATGGCATTGTGAGTGGTGATCCCTGCTGGGGTGGAGGGATGTAACATAGCTAATATATTCAAGTAGAAGCTTCAGTTCTGCTTCGTTCAGTTTTTATTTGTAGGTACTAATATGGTTTCTGGAGGGAAAAAAACTACTTTATCACACAGAATAAAGTGCTAGTAGCCTTGATTCATGATGTGCAGCAGTACTATTAGTGTTTTTATTAGTATCGTTTTTTTTACCCAGACTTGTAATACTGTACAATACTTAAGGGTACGTACACAGGGCAAATATAAACCTTTCCTATTAAGACATTAATAGGAGATGTTTATATTATTAAGTAATAATAATGGATTGCATTCATATAGTACCCGACATCTTGTGATCCCAATGCATCTTCCAGAGGAGTAAGCTCACTTTAATCACCACCAATTTTTGACTCACCTTTTTTGTTCCTTTTGTTCCTGCAGACCTATCAGATGTTAGTTTATATTTATTATTCCATTTGCCTGAGAAAATGTTAACAAAAATTTTTCTTTTTAAATGCCCCTTTCCATCCTCTCTATAGATCACATTCAAGAACGAGGTGGGGCAGTATGACCTGGAGGTGACGACTTTCCAGCTAGCTGTCCTATTTGCCTGGAACCAAAGACCCAGAGAAAGGATTAGTTTTGAAAATTTGAAATTAGCCACAGAACTTCCAGATGCTGAACTGAGACGGACGCTCTGGGTAAGGACACTGCCAGAGGTGGTATTTGAATGAGCCCATCATCACTGGATGTTTTCATGGGAAATTTGTTCAGAAATATCTATTTTAAAAATACGTACAAGCAAAAACTAGTTGACTAGCTTCAAAAATCAATGGATTCTAGACAGATATGCTAGCTAGCTAACCACCTTTTATGGACATAGGCATTTAGCCAAGGGTTGTTATACAGACCAGTGTCCGCTATAACATTTTAAATATTTATAAACTTTGATTAAAAGAGTCGTTACTTCACCTTTCATCAGAGTCTAGCTACTTTTAAACTTTACTATGTGTCTCCAAGCGATGTAGGCCCAAGTAAGCATAATGAGCTGGTATCAAGACTGTCCCTTTGTCATTTTCTGGCCCAAATGCTTTTTTTTTTTTTTTTTTTTTTTTAAAAAGTGATTCCAAATCCATATACCTTTAAAGGCAATGGGTGTCAAAATGAAGTACAGAAAATCATCTGAAAGGCAGACCAATATCACACCCTTCTATTTCCAAAATTTTAATTATTTTGCCATATTGAAAATTTAATTTCAACTCTCAGGTGAAATAGACTTGTACTTCATTTTAGTCACAGATTTACAAGTCAGCATCTTTTTACTATGTTAGTACAAGCCCTCCATAAAAATAAATAATTAAAGATTTATATATAAATAAATATATAAATATAAATAAATATAAATAAAGATTTATTCTTTTGTGAAGTATAATTCATGTTTCTGGCTTGTCAAGTTCAGTAATTTATATATTTACTTGGATGTTGTAATAAAAAGGACTCTTGAGCCTTCAGCCAGACTACCTTATTTAATCCAGACAGATAATGAAATGCATTTTGTGGTTTTAATGGGATATAAAATGTATGCTGAGCTCATTATAGCAGTGTGTTTTTAGAGAAAGAAATATGATACACATTTATTAAGCAGCAGTGGAATAGCTCTTAATGTTTATGCATTCATGATTTTCCCTTTTTCTGTTTTTCCAACATCAGTCTTTTTGCTGACATGGTACCATTTTCAGTAAAAACATAGCTAATAGTGTATCATTCTGCCAGGAGGACTTAGCAAGAAGGTAAGCAACCAATATCCCATTTTGATTTGTATGTAAGTGTTTGACTCTCTCAACCTGTTTTCTGCCAGTCTCTTGTAGCCTTTCCCAAGCTCAAGCGACAAGTGCTGTCATACGAACCTCAAGTCAGCTCTCCCAAAGACTTTGCCGAAGGCACACTCTTCTATGTCAATCAGGAGTTTTCTCTAATGTAAACACCACTTTCTTTCTCTCATATAAAAGTAGAATAAGAAGACTGCAGTGTTTGCTGATTTCTTGGTCATATTAAACTAACAGAATAGTATTTTTGTTGTTTATGAAATAGTGAATTATTTACAAAAAAAAAAAAATGTAATAATTTTACTGTGAAAAACTGTAAATTGCTCTATCCTGTTGGACAATTTAGTGAGGGTCACCTGCACAGTATCTGAAACTCTTTTTTTTTTTTCTCCAGAAAAAACTCAAAGGTCCAGAAGAGGGGCAAGATCAATCTGATTGGTCGGCTACAGCTGACCACAGAACGCATGAGGGAGGAGGAGAACGAGGGTATTGTTCAACTAAGGATATTAAGAACACAGGTACACAGGGTGTTTGTCCTAATACCACTCTTTCTGTAATGGGTTAATGAGTGCTTAGCTCATCCTGCCAATTAACCTATATCTGTATCATTTAATATTTAAAATTGGAATCTGTTATTGTATTTAACAAGTCATTCTTAGAAATGGAACCAGGTTAAGAGTAAGTTGATGTACAAAGTTCACATCATATCAGGAAGTTAGCCCTGACAAGGCTTTTTGCTAATTGTTTGCAGTGTGGTTTGATCTACCAAGTGCGGTAGATCAGTGAGATCTACAGAAAAATCAGTGTGTAACTTGTTCTATTGTTCAACTTTTCACCCTTCTCATTACAGGAAGCCATTATCCAAATTATGAAAATGCGCAAGAAGATCACCAATGCCCAGCTCCAGACCGAGTTGGTGGAGATCTTGAAGAACATGTTCTTACCACAGAAGAAGATGATCAAAGAACAAATCGAGTGGCTGATTGAGCAAAAATACATCAAGAGGGATGAGACGGACATTAACACCTTCATCTACATGGCATAGTACAGAGACAGGACAGTAGCCATGAGGATGATGATGATGTTGCTGATGATGATGGTGCCTGTGGGACACTGTGTTTGCTGGAGGCACCTCAGTCACAGAATGGTCTTGTGTCAGAGACGGACTGGAATTATGACTGATGATTCAGTTACAGAAATATTAAAATCCCTGCCTTACCTTACAAAACAGTAAAAAAAAATAATAAAAATCAATAAAATTTCAAAAAAGAAAAAAAGGACTATAATTTGCCAGTTTCTTGGCAGTATGTATGCTGGCGTTGATGTTTCTTTCTTTCCAAGCAGCATGCTGTTTTCTGGAGCTCACCTTGCAACCATCAGAGAACCTGATGTATGTGAAGCGTGTCTAGGCACTTAAGCTATACCTCAGCACTTGTTAGCTGGAGCAAAGAGACTTGCTCACAGTAAACAGCCACATCCCTCCCACTGAGACAGCAAGGGAGAGCAGGGAAGGATGGTGGACATCTGAAGCAAAACCGTGACTGTTCAGCATGGCCATTCATATTCTGTTTTCCGTTCATCCGTCAGTTGTCTTAGCTGTTCCACCCAAATCCTAAATGAATATGCAGACATATTCTATCTATTGTGCACTTTGCAAGAACTCAGCTTAGTAGTAATTGAAAGAGGCTTTAAATTACCAGTCTTTGTAGCATGAATGCTTTGTGTGTACAGGGGGTGAACAAAATAATGGAAACACCTAACAATATATAGGAATACTAGTCCTTTGTGGAATACTGTCTTAAATGAGGAGCTGGAAATCTACCTCACACTCTCTGCTTAAGAACTTCCCATAAAGGTACCATGATGGCCAGATCCAGTGATTTCATCTGGGTGCTCATCAAATCACTCTTCAATTTCTTCAGTAGTGTGTATGGGGAAATAATTTTGGAATATGTGGACATTAAGGAATAGTTTACTCCATAGAATACAATTGGTATTACAAAAATGACTTTATATTCCTTGGAAGCTATACAAACATCACTCCCATCAGCCGCCTGCCCGTACCATGTGGGTTGGCAGCAGACTATGTAAACCTGTCCTGATGGCAAGCTTCCCAGTGACTCCTCTTTCCGTTTAACTTTTTTTCCATTGCTCAAGGGTCAAAGTTATGCAATGTTTTGGATTTGCTGCAGAAACAAGTGGTTGCTCATGTGAATACATGGTCATAGTTTTCAACACTGATTCCCTGGCCGCATTAAAGATTTTGTGGTGTGTATGACCAAAACACCTGTAATTTGGGCACCTGCTGTTAGGCCTACTTGGAACTGTGTACCTTGCCCTGTCTTTCTTTATAAACTCACAATATCCAAGGTGCTGATTTTCATGTGTTTCCATTATTTAGTCCTCCCTGTTGTAAAATTTCTTTATTTTTAATTAAAATTGTCATTTTTATGTATACCTAAAAATGATATGATCACATTTGATACAATTCAGTGAAAGAATCTGTGGCATGCTTGTTAAAAAAGTTCAGGGCCATAATGACTTTCACTGAAAATTACTTGACTCCATTGGTATATACAGCAGTAAAATGTAGGCCCTTACTTATTATATTTTAAGTTTACAAAAGATATATTTATTTTCCATCTTACATGGGAGAAATGGACTCATTCACTTTTTTCCATTTTTAGTCCAGGGAATGATTTTAGCTAGTTAACATGTATTAATACACCTCCTTCTTTTTCAATGTACCTTTCCCATTTTGTATACAGTATTTACAGTACGGGTTTTTGGTGGACATCAGTGAAGCTGAAAAAAAAAACCATGGTTTGGAGTGTAGGCTGCCATATTTCAGTATATGAGTCACAAGTTTCTTGGTTTGCTTTCATATTTGGGAGAACAAAAGATTTTCATATTTCCTCCCAATGATTAGGATGATATGTTCTGAAAAGCATAGATTTAGAATTCTTAAATATTGTTTTGACACTTAGCTTTAAACACACCCATCTCTGTATTTCTTCAATCGAGTGACCCTGTTCTTATTTACCAGTAGTTTGTAACATACAATATATTACTACTCTTGAAAATGCTTCTGAGTTTCCCTCATAGTCAACTGTCAATGGAAGGAGGTCTTCAGGGATCTATTTCAGGAATTAATGAATTAAGTGTAACCAAGTGTAGAAGAGCACAGGTTTGTTTTAGGGGCATTTGAAAGATTTTTCTCGGTGACTTGTCATGCTTAAAACAGAAATTCTCTGTTTTTTTCCACACACCTTCCATCACGTGTACTATTTGAGGAACAAGTTCACTATGAATGCTACATGAATATTTTTAAAACATTTTCATGCTTTATATGGATGCTCCATTAAAGCACAAGATCCATATCCCAGAACTTTGCACTCTGCTCCATCAGAGAGGAAAAGGCCCAGTTTGTATGGATCCAATAATTGACACTACATGATGCTGAGGACAGATGTATAGAGAAAGCTATAATCTGATCAAAAGCACCAGACATTTGCCCAGGAATTTGCAGTGCATATCTTTAAACTGGGTTTTTGTGATGTGATTCTCTGTGCCTAAGTTCAGTGGAAGTAGAGAGAGTGAGGAGGTGTTTGTGAATGCAGGTTTAGACAGAGCCTCTGTCAGTAAAGGCTTACATGAATATGGCCCTCATGGCGCACGCTTCACTCCACATGACAATTTCTGTCATGCTTCAAGTATGTGCTTGCTCGCCACACTGAATTCATACCTGTTCAAAAGATTTTTAGAGTACATAAAAATATATTCAGTTTTTTTTTTTGTCATAGCTTCCCTGTATTCATTATTCATTATTGTTTTCTCAAGTGCATACAAATATGTTCAGCTTTATCCAAATACATCTTTGATAAAATGGGTTGACACAGTAGGCTACGTTATAGAGGGCTTCATTGTAGTTGTCCCCAATGCATTACTTGATTCATTAATGTTTAATATTAAAGAAGCACCTTGTATGCCCAAAGCTTGTAACATTGAACATTTTTGGACAAAATAACACTACAGGTGCTAATTCTAATAGGAAGTAAATAGTAAGGTTGTATGTCATGGGGCAGATTGTTCCTTGGGTCTGCAGCAGGCGGTATCACAGTTGTTTGGCTGCAAGTGTGCTGATTGTGTTCCTCCGTATATTGGGGCTTATTTGCCTGGAAGATTTGGTACAGCTACTGCCAGGAATACAAATGAGATCTAATCAAAAGCAAACTCTCCCTTCCTAGTTTGTGTTCCTGGCTTTAGCCCATAGACCTTCATTCATTTTGATAACTGCTGATTGTGGCCCAGTTAATTGTTTTTAGAATTTCTCTGGACTTAATGAACAGAAATTTGAATGGTGCCAGTAAGTTTTTTTTTTTCTATTCTTGTAAGCAAACGAACATTCCTGCCCCTTTCTGGTGCATTTGGACGTTTGTTAAGTTTGACAGAATTTTTTTTTTTTTTTGGCGATAATTCAGGGCTCAGAACATACTTGCACTTGCATTTGTTGGCCACAAGTGGGGGACAATTTTCTACAAGATAATTTCATGACTACGGATGAACAGCATTTTTTGTCCCTTTTTTATATGTGCCTCATAACTACGAGTGATTTGATTGGTTGTTACATCACACACAAGCCTAATGAATGTGAATGTATAATTATCTACTCACACAAGAGCTCCTTTCCTTTCCTGAATCTGCTTTTTGGCTGGTTTGAACATATGTGCTAAATAGACAATGCCACGCCAACTTAATATTACGTGCAGGCTACTTTTAATTTCTGACAGTAAAAAGAATTGATTTACACCACCACACAATACAGCTGGGATTCAACGAATCCATTTTTAGTAAAGTCTACAATAGAAAAGATTAAAAATATGTTAAAGAATACTGCTGAGTCTGTGACACTGTCAACATTTACACCAAAGCCCTTGTCGAAGTTTGCTGTGGAAAAAAATATGCAATTTACCTGTCATACATACCTCTATTATTGGAGAAATTGTATTTGAAACCCTATTTGACCCTTGATTTAACATAAAATATTGTAATTGTAATAATTTTTTGAACACCCAAAATTAACAATGAAAAATATATTAGACATAATATATAAAGCTCTTTTGCTATTTACTGCATTATTTGTGATATTATTTGTGGTTTTCAATTGCTCTACAAACCGATTTCTGGTATTTGGTTGTATTGCTTAGTATTTTCATATGGCCTATCAAATGCAATGCTACTGTTATCAAACATCTGTAGATTGGCCTGGGCTTCTCAGCTGTATTTAATTGAAACACAACTAATAAATTACTTTAACAAATATTTATTAAAACAGATCACCTCCTTATCTGTAAATTAATCTTTTTCCTCTGTATTAGTATTTTCTCATAGGTATGCAGCCAGAATTTCTCCACTGTTAAGCTTCCCTTGTGTCCTATAGATGCGAGCCGTATTATTGAATTGTATAGGTATGACACCCCTACAATCAACCAATCTATTTTACAAACGATGTGATAATACAGAGGCCCTGACACACACTGGATGCTATCAATGCGGGCTTTGTTAGGCTACTGAGCCATATTAAAATAGCCATTCGTTGCTTGCCATTCGTCGTTTATTAATTTATTTAGGCAATAATTGGACATTAAAATTTGAAACACTGAGTCCGTCTATTGCATAATGTGCAAAACCATAAAAAGGGGATGTCACTTAGTCTACATTAGCCATTAAGAGATATAAGTGTTTCATCCCTTGAGGCGCATTGTAATGCAGATTGTCTATGAAGGAGAAAATAAACAGAAAATTCCTCAAAATTTGCATTTTGCGATAAAATAGTCCAGCCAAATTGAAAGGTTTGCAGTGATAGCCTGTTTCAATTTTGCCTTCTGATGTTTTTTTTTCCTCCATGTTTGCAAAGGCTCTGTGTACCAGCGCAGATGACCTGATTAGCCTATTTTGCAAAGTATGTATGTTAGCAAACGAAATTCCAATTTTTGTGATTAGCCTATGGTGATAATTGCTTAAACATAATTTATATCTGTAAATATTAATATAAATACTGGAAACCTAAGTAGCTTCCAATGCTCACAACCACATGATGCCCTCCTGCAAGAGAAGATTAGAGTCTCTATTTAGATCACTATAATATGGATCGAGTTGAGTTCGCGGTTGCACATGCTCAGTTAGTGTAGAGGGAGTGCTTGTTAGCTCCTCCCAGACGTGCGCGAGTAAGAAAATTGCAAACAGAGCAAAAGGATTCTAGCATCACAGAGCAGGAGTCACAGCGGCCCCGGGACTGAAAGACAGTCGCTGGAACCCCGGAGGATCAGACGGAATACGTCACCGAGGAGAGGAGCTCTGCTCAGGTAAAGCTGGAAAAAACTCGACACTGCAGGTGTTGTATCTGTGTGCTGTACGAACAATGGAAAAGGTGTAAGGGATGTTGTTATGTTTGAACATCTGTTTGAAAGGGAAGCCGGTCGCAGGGTGCAGGTACTGTCATAGGAAAGCGCGAGACGTGGTCCCATCATCTGATTTATGGCTCCAAACCTGCCTAAATAGATGGCTCTAGGGGTAGCCCCTGCCATCTGACGGTTCGCGTGGTGCACCGCTCGGGAGAGGAAAATGATGTAGCTACCTGATTCTTGTGTCTGCACTGTAAGTAAATGATAAACATTGTACGCACTACCCAGTCCAAACGAGGCTATAAACTTAGCAAAACAGCAATTACTATTGTAACATTTTTTCAATATGGCTGGTAGTAGCGAAGTGTCTAAATTTAGCAGAACATTTGATTAATTCCGTCATAGAATAGTTGCTGCAGTGATACCGCTTTGCTCGTGACCAGGTTATTCTAACGTAAATGTGAGGGCGCTTGCCCGAGAGAGCCCAAAGTTGATTGCTGTAACCGACATCCACGCTTACCTTCTTCTTGTTCCCTGTTTGAGTATTATTAGCCATGCAGTCAGAATGGACAGTTCATACCTCCTGCGGATACCATAATTTGAACAGATGTTGCATGAGTAATGTTACGTTTTTCTTTTACATATGATATTTTACGGATGCTAATACAAAGGAAAATTATGTAATAGTACTGCTCAGCTAATGGTCTCTATTCTCATAACTGTATGGTCAGAAGACTACAATATTTACATTGTCTTGCTGTTGTCCATAAAATTAGGTTCCTTCATAAGCTCAGAAAACTAGCTTGAGAGAAAAAGAGAATGATGGATTGCATTGATTGCAGATCTCTCTCTCTCTCTCTCTCTCTCTCTCTCTCTCTCTCTCTCTCTCTGTCTGACCGCCTTTACCCCCTCTGTCTGTCTATCTGTCAGTACAAGACAGATAGATACGGTTTATACATTTCAGGGAAGCTACTCCTTTTGATATATTGCATATTGATTCGGATCCTTTTCCAGGCTGTGTGGGAAGCTTGTGTATCAGATCACTAATGACAGTGGCATATCATGACTAATGGAATTACTATCGGTATATCTTGTTAATGGTGTGTGACATAAACTGATTGTAGTGTTGTGACTTTAATTAACATATCATGATATTGCCGACATGACCTACATAGCATGACCCGCCGTTTACATGTCATGGCGATTGCTTCAACAGTGTTGCCCCCAGACTGCTGATATGATTATGACATAGCATGATGTGAAATAATTCTACTGGCGCTGCTGATTTAACATTATCTGTGACATGACTGTAACATGGAAGAACTATGGTAATGGTATGTTCATTATGACACTATAATGGTCACCATGCCTGGGATTTGTGTCTCATATTGCTGAAGTCAGGAATGAAAAAGGTTACATTATTTCTGTTGAATCCAGCAACTCTATTGTATGATACTGTATGATATTGTATGATGGAAACATTATTTTATAAAGTTGACATCAATCTTTTAGTGCTGTGTATATTGTTTATCAAAGAGAATCATAAAATCTACTACTGGCAACTGAAATTTACAGTAAACACTGAAATACAGTACTGAAATAAGTTGACAGACCAATATTTTTGAAGTAGTTTCACTGATTGATCATGTAATATCATATTTCAGGAGGGTCAAGCATTCTTTTCAGAATTCTCTCAAATGAGAACAACTTGTGTCACATAACAAAATGTCTTCCTAACTTACTGAGGTGGAAGAGTGCCCACTTGAACTCCTTGGGCTACATTACATTTTCACTCAAGTAAAACAGTTGAGTACCTTATTCAAGACACCTTCTGGTGTAACTTCCGTAAGAGGTTATACCTCTGAATGATATTGAGAAGCATGTTTCCCGTCACAAAGATCATAGAAACATATATGATTTTCTGTTATAGCGCTGACCTTGATCACCACAAGGAGATTTCCACTTGCAGTGGAAATTAGGCCGTTGATTAGGAGTAATTTTTTGTGGATTTAGTGAATTGATTATGGGGGAAAGGGGTTGTCCCCATGCATTCTCGCCCATGACAGAGACTGTGTCTGGGAATAATTCTGTAGTTCTGATGTAATTTTGATGACGTGTCCGTAACCTTACTCTGTCATGACTGGGGATGACACAAATGTCTGTACCAATGTAGTCCAGTCAGAGTTCGTTGGACTTTACTGATGGCTGTCCTCAGGTGTCTGATGTATAGGTGTCTGAATGTTCCTGGTTTGCAAGCTATTGTCTTGTCACGACCTTGCAGCACTTTCTAAGCCAAGAACATCCATCAACCTCAATATTTATGGTTGTTGTCCCCTCAGTCCCCTGGTATCAGACCTCTCCTGCCTCATTCGCAAATGCCATATGTGAAGAAGCCGTATATGTTGAAATAAGATAATCTGAACTATAGATAATTCCTTACTATTCAAAAACAAATTTGTTGTTTTTTGTATTCATGGTTTTTATATTTACTTTTATTTTTGATAGAAGTATTGATTGCTCTTTGCATTTCTTAATCATCTTTGAATTTTGGTTTTTCAAGTTATTGAATGAAATTACATTGTATTGCCCTCTGTGTTACCTGTAGTAGTATTGTTTCTGCTTTTCTGAAGTAAATCTATACAATATAAGATGATATCGCATTTTCATTGCATATCATTGCATTGCATATGTAAGTAATACCTTCCTTTGCTGAGAATGTACTTACTTACCACAATATTTGTGGTGACACTGCCAAGATGTGGTATCATCAGCCAAGATACAACACTCTAGCTTCAACTGCATGGCTGCCTTAAAACTGTAGCACAGTACTGAGGTGACTGTTTGTCTTGCTCACACGCCAAAATGGCAGAATTAAAGAAGATGGCACCATTTTGGTGAAGTTTACTTTATGGCCTCAGCTAAGATGCTAGGGATATCGTGTTTATAACCTTCCTTTGTAGCACTGTCTGTTTTTGCACTGTGAACTCAAGTCCAGTCACATACTGCAACTGTACAGCGAGGACATGTTCCCCTTCTATTGGAAACAGAGTATGGGTGACAGCAGTGGTACTCTGAAGTATGCTCAAAAATAAGCTTTTCCTCTGTGCCTGTGTCAAGGTTGGACAATGTGCTAGATACTTCTGGTTTATGCATCACCAAACATTTCTACCCCCTATTTCTCTCCTGGCATGACTGCTTTCAGTAAGTAACTTTCCAAATTATTTAGGAGCCAAATCAAATTTTTAGGATCCAAAATCTCATTACATGTCACATATGAAATAAATTAAAAGTATATAAAGTGCTTTGAAAAAATGTTTGCCTTTCTTACCTTCTTAAATTTGTCTTTCATTGCATATTTATCTCTCTGAATGGTTTCAGATAATCACATAAAATAATATAATATACAAGGAACACCCAAGCATACATGAAACATAGTTTTTACATCTTTATTTCATTCATTCAATAAAGTCACCAATTACCCGTATTGCCCCTATGAAGATGTAATTGCCCCCTTAGTTATAAAACAAAGAAATCAATAAATTTGTTATTGAAAATTATATTCAGGTGATTGACCACAGCCAGAATTGTTTGCAACCAGCTCTGCCATATGTCTGAAACCTTGCCATCAGAAAGAAGTAGTTACCTTAAAGTTTCTACAGGCACACAATGCCAGGATCAAAGGAACTCCTAGAACATCTGAGGAAAAACATTGTGGTGCTGTATCAGTCTGGAAAAGGTTGCAAGCCATTTCTAAGGCTGTAGGACTCCAGCAAACCACAAACCTCTGAAGAACTGCATGTCTCTCTATCATCAGCTAAGATAATTGACTCTTAATTAAGAAAGACATTGGGCAAAATTGGGCCTCAAGAAGTGGCAAGGTGCAAACCACTGTTCTCATTGAAAAACATAAAGGGCCCTATTTCCGCTAGCAGAAGCAGCGTCCTACAACTGATTTTACATATTTTGGCAACAGGAAAAATGCAGAAGCAAAAATCCACTTGCACCTCTGATGTAATAAATGGCAGTTGGAAGTGTTTAGGACCTGAAAACAACCCTCTGAAAACAAATTTAGAACCTGAAAAGGGCAGTTCATGCTTGAAGACCAACAAATGTTTCATCACAGTTATTGCCGCTGAGGGTGGTCAAACCAAACTTTGTTTAATTAAGTTTTAAGCAGTTATTTTTCATAGGGTCAATATTGGTAATTCATAACTATCATTGAATGAATGAAATAATGATGTAAAAACTTTGTTATAAGTTTGGTGGGTTTCCCTAATATTTTATTTTATTTGATTATCTGAAACCATTCAGTGAGAGAAATATGCAATAAAAGAGGAAATCAAGAAGGCGGCAAAAACATTTTCACGGCACTGTATGTTACATCGCTCACTTATTTTTTACTCTGTGATAATGTGGCAAACATAAGACAAACTCCTGCAACCAAGATGATTTAAATTGTCTTTCAAGCAGTGGAGCTGCGGGCACGTTCGACTCAATTAGCTGTGCTTCACCATCATTATCTGGCAATGACTAAGCTGACCGAGTTGGGCTGCGATGACTATACCTCTGAAATTTGATCAAGTCAGTCTCTGTATCTGCATCTGGTGTCGAAGAGACAGGGTTTGGACGGGCAGGGAGTGAGAAAAGTTGGATATTTTTTGTTTGTTCATTTTGTTTTCTTGTGAATTGTTCCAACACTAATGGTAGCTAGCGTTGGGTTGTTAGCTAAGTAGTTAGCTACAGTAGCTAGCGCGGCACTGAGGCAAGTTTCAATCAATGTGGACAGAACAGGACAAAGACAGTACAGGAGTGCACTTGATAGTGTAGCAGAGCAGGAACACGCAGGAGGAGATGAGCGCATTCAGCAATTTTTGATTGTGGTTTTTTGATTTTTTGGTTGTGGAAGACGGTCGCCACCGGCAACTGGCAGGAAAAAATAGATAACACAAAATAAATTTTAGTTGCATTGGCGACCATGTTGGGCACCATCTAGAGCCCTGTCCATATACATTTTTTTTCAATAATTTTCAAGTGATAAGGGAAAAGACATTCCATATTATATCCAGACCATCATATTCAGACATTTGACCTGTGTTAGATTGTAGCACATGTATTTAAGTGTTACATGCTTTACTGTTGTTCGTTTGGCTTTGCAGCAACTCAGCTATTCTGAGAAATAGTGTGGAAGTGGGAACAAAGGCTGTCACTTTAACTCAAATATGACATTTTACTAGTCATGTTCATAAACAAACATAGTATTCATGTTTTTCTGGCACAGAACACCACAAACATCCTGCATTCACTCCCTAGTTAAGATTTTCTTTTTATCTGTAATAGCAAACTTTGTGAATGGGACAACTAATAAATTATGGTTAACCCACATCTTATGGCATGATTTAAGGTATCACTCCATCTGAAACAAATGTTTCCTGCAAAGAAATCATGCTTGTGTCAATCACCTGAGTTCTGCTCCACCTCCAAATGCTAACAAGATTACACAGCCGTCTGCTTTATCCCGCAAAGGGATCTCCCTGGCAATCCGGCCATGTTGCCACCAGCTAACAGCATAAACCTCTCTCCTGTTTCTTTGCAGAACAGGCCATTGACGGAATCAATACTTCAGGAGGGAAATGTGCTACTTTCTACTGATATATTCTTAGAGAGTGAGTTTAATGTATAGTTTGAAATTAAACAAGATAAACCCTTTGAATATCAAGGAAATAAAAAAAAATGCTCACTCAGTCATGGCCTTATGATTTTCAGACCTGCAATTTTTTTGATTCAGGAAATCCATTTTAGGAATAAAAGATTTTTTATCTGGATGTCCATAGAAAACATGCACAGTTCAGTCAATCCCAGATAAATCTTACACACAAACACTGCAGTGTTTCTAAAGCCTAATTTGCATGAATCATTACATTCAGTGCTGAGTGATTAATTTATAAATTGCATATTTTGTCACAAGTCTGATGGGATGGTAAATTGAAAGCACAAACAAAAATAAATTGTGGGCCTCATTAATGGTTTAGAGTTGTTTAAAATGTATTTTTTTATGAATGGAAAATGCTTCTGGCTTGTGTGTTGTTAAGCTTTTGAATAAGTGTGGAATCAGTGCTCTCTTACCCTGGCACTAAGTTTTCTTTTTTATAATTTTGTCAGTGCTGCTCTTATTGGTATCCTGCCAGCTATGTGTTATTGAGGGTTTATTATGTCTGACTGAAGGTGTCAGTGCTTCCTCTTGAATTCTGGTTGAAGGAGAGGTGTCAGTGCTGTTATCCTAGCTGTGTGCTCTTTGAAAGGCTTTCCGTGGTAATATTGTATGGATGAGAGGTTACTCTGGTCTTCTGACGCAGATGCAGTGTACCAGCCAGTGCGATTTAACCCCTGCCCTTCAGCATTGTCCGTTTCCTAGGTTACAGGCCACCTGCAAATATGGCAATAAATCCACAGCAGTTAAATGAGACAAGACCGCAGCACTGTGTTCAATTGTCTTCAGTGTTCTGATCTGTGAATGTTATTTTTCTGCCATACATATCTCACAGCAAATTAAGCTATATAAAAAAAATATGTCTGAGAATCTGTAAAATACATTTTTAAACCAGTTTTGTGTAGTTAAAATAAATTGTGAGTCACATTTTGATCTCAATAGTACTATTTCCAGCAAAGTTATTATATGTAATACAATTTTTATAATCTTAAATCTTTTAATTAATACAAACATTTAAAAATAGATGCTAGAGACAAGGGAAAAGAGGTCAAATACCTTGTTACTTCAACAGGAATGGCCTTGAAATAATAGTTCTTTGATGAAGTATTTAAAATCTGGCCTGCACCTGAAGCACATTCTGAAGCACAGACATTGCTCCATCTGTCTGCCTTGGGTATTTTTCCAAATGTGTTATTACATTCTTAGTTACACCACAAACGCAAGTTGGGAGATTAATGTCTTGTCAGAGATTGGGACAGAAAGGCATTCAGCAATTAAAAGGAAACAAAACAGCATTCCCACCCCCTTCACATATCGGCCTGGCATAAGCCTCCCACAAAAAGGGAAAATATGCCATAACAGTAATTATTCTCTCTGGATGATATAAGCTGTGGTGGAAGATCACTGTATTGAAGTCATTTTCAGAATGTCATCTCCACAGTTTTTGCCAATGAAGAAAAATCTAGTAAATATGCAAGACAATTAATCGCCAATCAAAATTCCCTGTCTTGGTTAAAAGAGTGAGAATTTGACAGTATCATTTCATCATGAAAACATGCTGTTATATAGATCCTCCACCTAGAATAGTAATAGACAAGGGCTGGGGGTTGTTACTGTTGCACTGGTGAGAATGATCCTGTCTTGGCTAATTTTGGAGCACATTTTCACTCTGTGTTCAGTCCACTAGGGAAGAGCACCTTGTCGTGGCTGGGTGGGCTCTCTGAGGGACTTTATCACAGGCTTAACAGAGTCTGATGTGCTTCCACCTGCAGCACAGTGAGAAACGACAGAGGCACGTGTCACCAGAAGAGCAAACAGCATGCTGTGATGCAATTAGTCACGAGAGTCCCGGCATCTCCAAGGAGATAATGGGATGAGGAGGCAAGGAAGATTTGACCCAGTTGTTGACTGTAAAAGGCTCTGCAGCAGTTCAGCTTCTTTGCGTGAACATGCTCTCTCTCTCTCTCTCTCTCTCTCTCTCTCTCTCTCTCTATACATATATATATCTCCTTCGCTCTCTGCTCCACAGCGCCCCCTGTGCGCCGTTGCACTGTAACTGCTGGCTGCAGCATGTTCTCCTCAGTGAAAGCATACGAGGGACAACACTATGCCTCCCTGAAGAAACAGTGTCTGCAGAGCGGCTTGCTGTTTGAGGATCCCCGGTTCCCTGCCGTCGACGAGTCCCTCTTCTATCAAGGCAACAGGATTGGGCGGGTGGTCTGGAAGAGGCCCAGGGTGAGATGCTTTTAGTCATTCAATTAATCACTCAATCCACCAGTTTGATTTATCGATCCAAACCATGGGTGAAAAACACAAAGTAGGGCAGGGGCAATGCGTGGTGATGCGTATAGACCAGTCCAGCTCTGTTATCCAGTTGCCTTTATCATGTTGTCCTGGCTTTCCAGCAGTTTTTAATGATTAGTGTTCTTTTAATTTGGTTATTAATATTACATGGAATGTAATATTTTTGAGTTTTGCATTATGGCCTTGCTAGGGCTGTGATGGACATGGTAATCAGAGACTGAATTTAAGTAGTGCCACCTTCAGTTAATGAACATTTTTACACATCTGTCACACATGAACATTTTAATTCTGTACAATTAGTGTAAACAGCATTAACCATGACCTGAGAGGCTCTGTTCTGATAGTCCAAACCCATATCACTTTGATAAAAAACAGTTATATTGAGCATTTGGCATGTCATTTATTTGAAAACCCAGATCTGTGTTATGTCTGTATCAGGGCAGCAATTACTCAAGGTAATATGCAATATTTTGACCTGTGCAACATTGTTTGACACAGTTTGAACCATTAAAATAATAGAGACCAACAGAATGCAGATCTATAATTCAGTCTGTAGAACCCTTTTCTATATGTACTGTCCTTGCAAAATTACTGGGAGTTTACATGATAAAAGTTTCTGAAAAGTTATGAATGAGTTATTGAGGTCATTGACCGCAGAAAAATAGTGTCAGTGTAGAGTAGTATCTGCTGTCACAGACACGAGGCATCATGGTATTTTCACCACAGCTCTGCATTCTTTGAAAATGTAAGGTTTTCTTCCTAACTTTAGAAAAGGAAGACCCTGGTTGACTCCTGAACTAAAGGAGTTATTTCAGAATGCTGGACATCCTTTCAAGATTTCATGGTCTGAAAAGTCCCAAAGTCATTGCATTGACACATTTTAACCATGTGTCTCCTGGACATCTGCTCTGAGTGATGTAGTGGGCCTTTTGCCATCCTGAGAAATTCAAGATCAAATTTTGTGCTTGAAGAAATCTTCTGGGGCCCAAAAAAACGCAACCTCACAGTCACCTACAAGCAGACAGAGTGTGAAGATTATCTGAGTCACTTATCCCTGTTTTCATGACCTGCGCTCTGAGTGTTTCCTATTTCTGGTGCCACGACGGCTACTATGACAGGATCAGAGACGCAGTCCCATCAATGAAGTGCCAGACTTATGGTTTAAGGCTGCGTGCTGCTCTCTAAGTCACTGATCATGTCATTTCTTTTTATAATAACACAGCAAGACTGCCTGTCTCCATTTCCATGGTGACACAGCAATGTCAGCATATCCATTGTTTTGCTTTATTCTACCTGTCATAATCCACCGGGGAAATGGCTCTCTGTAAGGAGAGCTATTTGGCAGTGATAATTGGATTTGAAAATGATGGGTAAGTCAGTGGAGAGGAAAGCCAACACTGCTTTTATTGATGGATATATCTGTTGTGTACAGTGGTCTCTTGCTTAAGTTCACTCTTCAAAGACACTGCTGCAGGGGTGGTTGGTAGCTAAATGGGGCATAAATTGGATTCCGTGATGCTACCTTCCCTTCTGTTTCTCGTCTTGTTGTAGTCTCAGCAATCAGCTCAATTCTTGAAGCCCTCTGGTGAATCAGTTAAGAAATTCATAAGAGTTCACAAGACATCTTCCTGAAGCACAATACATATGCCTCTCTGACTCAGAGTGTGTACCTTGGAAGGCTTAAGTCCCAGCATGCCTCTGCACTGTGCATGTTTTACGTGAATGGTCTCATGATGGCCAGCTCTCCCTCAAGGGAGTGGCCCTTCACAGCAAATATTAGTTAAGAGCTCTTGTTGGTTTGGATGTTCATGTGGACTGAAAATCTATCTACCAAAATAGCAGTGGGCGGGGCTCCTTCAGCCTCCCCTATTTGTTGTCTATACTCTTGTCACACCTTCAATGTGCAAAATTTGGCCCTGCTCGAGAAACACCTGTACATGATAGAATTAATCGTCACTAAAACTAGATCAATGCGTTCACTCTTGGTGTTTTGCACTTTGTTTCCTTTTGAGTATCTTTTTGTCAGTGAGATTTGATTTAAGCTGAGTTAAGCACAATTATTTCCAAGGGTTATGATATCACCATGTGAACGTTGCCAAGTAACAGAGGAATTGATCATGTTGCTGCAATACATTGGGAACTTGCGAAAATGTAATTCGTTCACTGGATCCATATATAAACACCTCTGGACATATTTATGGCCTGAGATGCCACTGAGTCAAGAAAATGAATTATTGTTCTTTATGAAATGTCATTTCTCACCCCCTCTCTCCCCCCTCTTTGCTTCTCTCTTCTCCACATTTTCATTCCTCTTTCTCTCCCTCATTGCTTCTTTTTCCTTTAAAATTTTCCTCTTCCCCTCCCTTCCTTCCTCCATTCCATTGTCTCCCTCCCTCTCACTCTGTCTCTTCCTCCAACTCTCTGCCCCCCTTTCCCCTGCATCAATTTGCACTTAGATTAGTTGTGAAGAGATATGAATGCCTTTGAGGCTTTAAAAAGTGAGTGTCATTTACTGAGTGTGTGGATCTCCACAGCTGGACCGCAGGGACGAAGATGAAGCCCAGATCAGCATGAGATCTGTGCACACTCTGTGTCGTCTGGGCCTTGGAGTGTTAAGACTAGTCTCCTAATCCTTATCAACTGTGGGTTTGCTCCTGGTCACTAAAATCCCATTATCATGGTAATACCATGCAATATTATTGTAGGGTATATTTATGTGACTGCTCTGGCACAAACAATACAAGGGGCATCCTCTTAAGATTGCGCATTAGATTTATCTGTTGTTCCTCCTACAATCATTCAACAGTGCAATCATTTGTCTCTGAAATGGAACTAAAAAAAAAAAGGCAAAAAACAGAATGATAGAATGCATGATGGAAAAAATGAACAAACGGAGCAAGGAGGAGGCCCTTCAGAGCCCTTCTGGTGTCAATGGACACACCAAAAACTTCCCTGCAAATTTACACGCACATCTCCATAAATAAACAGATCTTTAATGATTCTATGGTAGTTTTAAGTTATTCCTCTAGCAGCGTGAAAAAAGAAGGATCCTGCTGGCACATGCACTGTAGGTATGCACAACAGCACCACTGCTGAAAAAAAATCCTAGGAGAAACACGTATCTATTCCTACATTCACTGGGAGCCAATCGTTTGTTTAACATAATGAGCCCATCCTGAGGAACTGTGGCCTGAGCCCCACTTTCACATAAAAATCCATCTGGAACCATTTACAATGAGGATTTTATAGGCCCTCAGTAAGTGAAGCAGAGAGGATGCTAGGAGGATGTCAGGCCTTTAGGGGGATGTGACTTTAGGCATTCATGGCTCTGATTAAGAATTGCGTTCCCACAGAGAGATGTCAGCTGAGTGCGCAAATCGCTGACCCCTTGGGTGGGCACTTCCAATCAAACCCCTTCAGTGACAATATATGCAGGGCAGGTTCCTAGGATGTCACCAGATGATCACAGAAATGCCCCCTGGGTGATACTTTTGAATGTCATTAAGGTCTCCAATGTCATAAACATTAATAAACACTGGAGCTCCACCTCTGCCTCTCAGAATCCATGGTACTGTCCAGGGAGTAATCATGTGGGATGTGAATACATTATGGATCAATCAACCAAAATTTTAACCAATTATACCACATACAGGCACCAACCTTTGAAATTCAGTAAAGATGTCCCTCTACTTACTTAATCTGCAGCTGTTTGTTGTAATCCATTTGAAATAAACCTCATTCGTTTGAAACTATAGATAAGATGACACATACAGAAATGCCATTTTCAGTAGAGGTCTACATTTTAAGGGAAGGACTGGCTCAGCCTTGCCAGGGAAAGCTAGGGGTAGGCCAGCAGGTGCCTGCAAGTGAATAAATCAAGTATATGCTGACTTTGCGTTTTTCCAAGACATTGTCATCACATTTTTGGTGGCATCTGCAGAAGTAAGGGCCATTCATGATGAGAATGGGTGGAGTTGCAGATTCCCAGCTTTGTCCTCCTGAACTTGTAGGGGAAGGTTGCTGTTTAAATCTCAGCAAAATGTCCAGTTGTTAGAACTGGTCATTTGCAAAAAATGTCATTATATGCAAATGTACTGCAGCTTCTCCAGCTGAAATGTCAATGATTCTAATTAAAAATCCACACAACTCTTTTATTATGCTTTTGCAACTCCCACCACCTATAATGATTTTGTTGAATGTCATGCTCCGTGCACTTAATTTTGCATAAAATTAACATATTGTCAAACAGATTGTTTGGAGTCAGATCATTGACCTCAAACAACAATCAGCTCAGAGGCAGAGGCTTCTGGCATTGTAAGTAAGTGGCACCGCTGGATTGATTTTCCCTTTGGACAGTGTTGTCTGGAATAATGAAGAGAGGGACCTCGGAAAATGGAGAGAAGGGAGGTTGTGTACTGAAGTGAGGGAGCAGGGAGATGATAACAAACACACTCGTAGGATTAGGCCATTTTTTTGTCAGTGACATTTTCCAAACACTACTGACACATGACAGCAGCATCTATGTCATCATTAATTGCATTTGTCAGTGTGGTGTGAACATGTCATATGTGTGATGAAATAGATTGGAAGCATATGATGTTTCTGTATCCTTACATCAAATTAACCACAGTTTATACTGTATTGGTCCCTACTGGCTAAATAATCGCACTGCCTTCAGCAGACATCAAAAATAATAAAAACATGTAGTGAAGGTGAAGTAATTAAATTAAGTGTTAAATGTCCATTACAACACTATAGTGAGGTCTGTAGTGCTTTTTACACTTTCTGCCCATACATATGGGTGGGTAAATTCCACAGAAAATCTTGAGTAAAAAAAATTTAAAAAGTAATTTTTTGTCTTCCTCCTGTCACTCTCATAATAATGTCAAAACACATATGTAATTTCAAAAGGAAGTTGAGTAGGCAGTGTCAAGGTAAACATGTTTCAAAGCTGTCACAACAAAATTATTTTTATGATTCTCAGTTTAAATTGACATGAATCAGTGCTACTGCCCAGGGACTGTGGATGGTATTTTTCTCATAAGTATCTGCTTTTATTCAGAGCTTGTTGGCTCTGAATCCCCTTTTTGTAATGGTGTGAACTATTGTGGAATGTGTGAAATTCTGCCATTCAAATTCAGTATTTCAGAACCAGATATAATGCATTGAATTCTGTAAAATAACTAATTTGGGTTGTCATCAGGACGAATTTCTCAACTTACATATTTGAAGGATCATACAGTTGTCCACATAGTTGATGACTAAAGACAGACTGAAGTGGAGGTACAGAACATTCATTAGTTATGCATTGACTTTGCCAAGATGAATCAATTAATATCACGGATGAGAAAGCAATCCAGAATGGACTGAGTGAGACTTGACTGAATTAAGAGACAGAGCCTCTGAAAGGCACCTTGCGCTGTGGGTATGATGGCTTCCCCTTAAACTTCCTCCCAAAAAAAGCACATCCTCTTCAGAAGATCAGCTGATCTGAAACACAATTCTAACAGTAAAAAAGATCTGTTTGCTTTTTGTTACTCTGGCTATTTCTACCCACATGTGATATTGATGACTGCTCATCGTTTCTCTGCCAGGGAGCATGATAAATGTATGGTGTATGCCATCTCAGAGACCTGTGGTTAATTATTTCACTCAGTATGTACAGAATTCAAATTATGCAGTTGCATTTTGCCAAATATGTCAATAGTTTATTAATGTAGGCAAGGTTTGACAGTTTATTGATGAAAGAGTAATGGTTTCGGTAGTTGATTGATGAAAGAGAAATAGTTTATGTAGTTTATTAATGTCCAAATAAAGAGTTTGGTCATTTATTAATGCAGTAGTGCATTATACATGCAGAATTGCATTATTGAGTAAATGAGGTTGGCCCTTCTGCAAAACATCACATGATTTTATGTACTATAGCTAAAGGCTATACTGACATATGTTTAATTCAGTACTGAGTTGAGTAGGTCATTTATTCAGCAGAAGGGTCTTCATGAGGAATTTAACTGTCTAGAAAACAATAGAATTCCTCCTGCCTGTAGTTCCTGAGGATTCTAGATGTTATGTCTCTGTGATGTAATAATTTGTGTTTGTAGATGTTCATTGAACTATGGAATAAATCACAACTGGTGGTGCTGCCACAGGGGGGGCATTCCACTCACATAGATTAATGGAATAAAAGGTTAGAACGAAATGTAAAAACTGGTCAATAGTGGTATGATGTCACGGTGGTGTCTAGACAAGAAAAGTGCAACAAAACTGAGAAAGTGTTGTCATAGCAACAGCTAACAAGCCTCTAAATGCAGAGCACCTTTGATTTATAGCGACATCCATTGCAGAAAGGTGCGCTCTGTGGAGATAGGCAGTCTAGAGACAGTGATGACAAATCCTATGAATAACAAGTAATTAAAAATGCTTTATTAAATTCTTTACTCTGAGATGCTTCACATTCCAAAAGGAGAGTTAGAAAAAGCATGATATCTGTGACCAGTATCTATAGTTTTATCATACTGTGCAAACAAATGATTGTAAATTGTTGCAATGGTGTGGCACATTGTGACACAATGTGACTTCATTTCTAGTCCTGTTAATAATAAAAAAAAAAAATTTGAGAATGGCTTCGTAGATACAGCTTTTTTTCTGCACTTTGCAGTAAACAATTAAGGAGCGCTACATCTTGCTGCTTCCCAACACATGTTATTCTAGACAGATGTATGCAACAATTAAATGGAGAGACAAAGAAAATCATTAAAAATGGGATTAGCTGAATGAAGATCTAATTAGTTGGCCCACATTCCAAATTGCCAAGTGCCTAAGGTAGGTACTACTAAAACGTTTTACCCTCACCTGTTTGCAATATCATGTAGCAGCCAAACCAAGGTATTCCTAAACATTTATTGGAAATATTATCGCTACCGTTTCTTTAACGTTCAATAAAAAAAAAAAACTGTCCATGTCTGTTGTACTGTTTAACCATGGAAGTTATGGAAAAATAAAGCACACATCTACTACCAGGTGCAACAGGTAACTAGTAGCTTTGGTATGTTATGTTTTGTTAACTTGTTAATGCTTGAGACATTTGTATGTCTTGGTCCATTGCATTATCTGTTTTGGCTGGGTCATGATTTGGTAGTGTTGAAGATTAATTCCTGAATATAAGAAACACAAAGCACCACAAGTAAGTGGAGGGATGGAAGAGATTAGAGGTGGCATGAGAGACAGAGAGGGTCATGAAAGAGAGTGTATGGAGCAAGAGTGATGGGGGACAAATAGAGGGCAGACAGAGAACAAATGGTTGAAAGAGAGGTTGTAGTCGGTAAATGGCAGATATAACAGAGACATATAGACTGATGTGAAATGCAGACGGGAAGGAAAGAGACAGAGTTATACTGGGTGAGTGAATTTTAGGGTGGTAGGAGACAGGGAAATTGAGAGAGGGAGACATGGAGATAGAGATCAGTCGCCATCTGGCTGAGATTAAATGAGAGTAAATGATGTTCAACATCCATTTTGATCCTCAATAGCAGAGATGTCAGAAGAGGTAGAATGGACAGGAGGTTTGTTTGGTAGACAAAGGGGACTCTGTAATTGGCTTGTTAAGTGGAGTGTGTATGTGTAGTCATTGTGATTGGTTTAACTCCAATGGGATTACTTTGGGCTTTCTGAATTCCTAGACAATTGGATGTTTGGATGCTCGGACAGAGTTGTTGACACTGAACAGGTCCCACAGAGATGTACACAAGATGCTGGAAGTGGAAAGGCAGGTAAAGAGTAGAGGTTAGGGCTCTTCACTCCATTCCTAGGAGTTGCACTGTGGAGTAGCAAGTAGAACACTCACTGAACTGCTGATTACAGATCCTGGGACATGTTGTGGGTGCTGAACAAAAAATATCAATAAAGCCAACCATAGATCATTCTGAGATCCAATTAAGACATCTCTAATTATGGTTCACCATAACAAATACAATACAGTTATTCAAGGTAGCATTTATTTCAAATCACATTTAGACAAACACTCACCAACTGTACCAAGACAAGGCAGTCATTTCTTGTTTCAGTCCTCTGTGTTTAAAAATGTCTGGTGCACTGTGTGAAGCTTTTTCTGGAGGCATCTTTGTGTGCAATTATAATGTGGAGACACCAAATGAAGCCATGACCCCAAGGTCCTGCTATCAGTATACATTAATTGCCTCTGTATCAGAGTGTCTGTCTCTTATCTCTTCTGTGGAGAAGTACAAGCTTTTTTCCTCTGAATCTCTCTTTCTGTAACAGAACACACCAAGCGAGGTCAGTAAGCGCACAGTGTGGAGTCATATTGGGAGCTATCAGGGCTTGTGAAGCCTGTTTGATTTATTATGTATCTGTGCTGTGGCACACTCTGTACATTCGGGACAATTACTGCCGTAATTAATGAGTAAATAAGATGCTCTACCAGTGACACTCAACATTTGTCTTATTCCCCCCTGCTCCCCTCTCTCCTTCTCCTGCTGTTTCATTTCTCTTCATACCTTGTTGCTTTCTCTTAAAAATGCTTTACCTCCTCCAGTCAATGCCTCTAACCAGCATGCTATTACTTCTACAGCTATCAACATACTTCTACTTTCTTGCTTCCCTTTTGTCTCATGTATCCCTGTGCCAAGCATAGACACCTCTTTATTAGGTACAGCTTCAAATGATCAGACTATGGTTTTTAAAGCAGGGAGGCAGGTTGGCCTACATGATTTGTTGACTTGAGCAGAATAACAGAACAGGCTACGGTCAGTTGGTACCATAGTGGTCCCGAAGGAAGCAGAATTTAAAGCTTGTCGTGTCTTGCCACTGATGGAAGCCAGCAATATCTTGTCAGTGAAATAAGAAGTTGAGGTTACAGTGAGCTAAGAAGCACAAACAGTGGACAGTATAGGATTGGAAAAATATTGCCTTATCTAATAAATGCTGGTTCCTGTTGTGTCATGCTGAAGAATACAATATGGTGTGAGTCCACCGTGGCCCAATTCTTAACAACGTTGAAAAAGTTGGACTCAGGCTGTAGCCCTGCCTTAGTCCACAACCCTGAAAGAAATTGTTTTCAGTATTAATTTCACGTTTGTATTTTGTATACAGTGTTTACTCCCTTTCTGTTTCTCCATCTCTCTGTCTGTCACTTTTCCTGTTCATATTTTCCTCTTTTCTTGACACTGTCAGTATGTTGCCATTGACTTGCTTTCTTGTCTCTCCCTCTCTCACACTTCCTTCCCCTGTTTCTTAATCTTCCTGTCTTATTCCTGCTGTCTCTCTCTGTCTCCTACAGGAGCTGTGTGATGACCCTCACCTGTTTGTAGATGGAATCAGTGCCCATGACCTGCACCAGGGACAGCTGGGGAACTGCTGGTTTGTGGCAGCTTGCTCTAGTCTAGCCTCCAGGGAGTCTCTATGGCAAAAAGTAAGTCACGCTTTATATGTGTGTGGGTCTCTGTGTGTTTGTAAATGTGGAATCTATGCATCTATATTGAAGGGGTTCATGAGTGTATACATGAACATTTGAATGAGCTACAGCCATATTTATTGAAGAAGCATGCCAATGAAAACACATTCCAAACTGGGATCTGCTTTCACAGACCAAGCCCAGTGGTCTTTAGTAAATATATTTTATTAGATATGTTTGTTTTATTCTTCATCCCATTGGCCAATGACAAAAAAAAGCTTTGCCAGATGGCAGCTGTCTGGCAGTTTTTTGTGCAATGCTCGATCTATGAAGACAAAGAACAAAGGTGTGAGGACCCAGTCTGTCATTGTAATTTAGCCAAAGTCTGGCTCTCAGGATATGCAGGAAGAAGTTGACACAGGAATTAACAATGGCCCCATTTAATTTGAAATCAATTTAAAAGGATTTGCAGTCTTGTGACAGTAAAATCAATGCAACTACGTTTTATTGATTGTAGCTTCAGTATTACAGATAAGGAGCTGGACCACTCTTTTTCTTTAGAACATATTCACCCCTTCTTGGAATACCGTTACTCAGCTTTTAAAGCTGTGGACCATTCTTCAAAAATTGTTAGACCATTGTTGAATAAAGAAAGCCCTACGTTCTGTGAGAGATAAAGGAGGTGGAAATCTATTCCGTACGACCCAAAAACATGAAATAATTTCTTTGTCTGGTGATTGGTGAAGCTTTGGAAAGTGTGAAGCAATAGAAGTCTGACTTCATTCTGGTGTTAATGGAAGCACTCTTGAGTTCACTAGCAGTGTGTATGGGGCGTTATCTTGGAATATTTCATCATCTTGAGGAAACAATGTTTGTATCATAGGGTGCATCTGGTGGCCTGAAATGGCTCTCTGTTCCTTGGCAATAATTCTATCATGCATGGTAATGCATGGATCCAATGGGCCTCATAAAGGATACCTAAGTATGATCATTGATAATAAGCTGCACTTTCCATGAACATTTAAGTATTCATCTTTTTTATGGCGATTGATTCTATGGTACAATCAAAATTGGAAAGGGGCTGAAAGTGTTTCTTCTTGGAATGCATTATTCTATATGTTAAGAAAGTTAAAGTAATTATGGACCTCATATTAAAATCAAAATATGTGTATCAATATAGTTATTGGCCTAAACAGGTTATTTATAAGGGTTTTCATGATTATGATAATTGTAAGAACAAACCAAATATTATTTTATGGGGACTTATAAGTAACGGTCACAACTATTTAATAGAGGACTTCAAGTTCAGACTTCAAAACCCTTAGCTCATGTTGAGAGTTCAGTCACCCTTTCCTCGCAACCCTGTAACTCCCACTCCCCCCACTATCCACAGGACTTCATCAGATTTCATCAGAGAATACTTTCTGTTGTAGAAAGAGGACTGTGCATACATTGCTACTTGAAGTTAAGATAAGGCAGATACAACAAACTTTGACATGGTCATGTATAGTGGGATTTGTGAAATAGGTCAGAATAGCATAGAATGGAAACAGTGGTTCCGCTAGAATAAATCATGTCAATGTGACGGACTAGGTTGAAAAAAATCTGGCAATGTCTATTTGTACCTGTCACATACAGCAGGGTATGGCTGGAACTAAAATGACCTGTTCTCACATTTATGCTGGTTTTGTTGGCTATTGCAGTCCATGCTTAACTCATCTGCAACAATGTTTATGTCTGTCAAAATGACTAATGGCATTTGGAATTTTTCATCAAACCGTCTAACATTTGGTATAATGTAGAGTTCTCACTGAATGGAACTCGTGTAAGGAAAGTTGTACCATCAGCTAAAACATTAAAGTGTAGAAGAGGCATGTGTCTCTCTGGGCTTGCTGTTGAGACTGTGTCTTTGATCACTGCAAAGGTTATTTTCAAGAAGGGTGACTCTGAAGCAATGATCCAATGTCTGGAGATTCAGATGAGCTTTCAAAGCAGAGGACTCTCTGTTCCTTTCCTTTCTGTTCTGGGGAATCACCATGACAACAGTTCTCAGATAACAGAATGCACAGCCACTGTTGAGTTGCCACAAGGGTTTGGCCAAGAGGACATCTCTCATACTTTGTTCTCTGACATCAAGGACAATATTATCAAATGCTATTCATGGTATTGTTTTATTTGAATTCTCACCTGAATTTTACCACTTCAATTGTACATGGGAAATTAGGCCGTACTCCTGATATGTTTGCCTGAATGGGTGGACCTGTCATCTTTACCACCTCTAGATTTGATACAATAGAGATACTCAACAGTTGGACTGTAGAGCCTGGGTAGAAGAGTGGGATTTGGATGTTCCAGTCACTGCTGGTGGTTACCAGGGCAACTGAGTTGGTGTAAAATACTTCACAGTGAAAGCATTAAGTCAAATGATGCTGAGGTGCACATATTTTAATTTTAAAGATTAATGTGAATGAAACTTGTTCATACAGCTTCCTAAGATCAGTCTAATTCAAAGACTTTTTTAAAGTTACATTGAAATGACAATTGCAAAATTACCATTTGTCTTGCAGATGTAGTGTGAATATAAAAAATTGTGTAAAAAAAAACTGATTCCAACTAATACATTACTGGTTATGAACAATTTTTAACTGGTATTTTATAGGAACTTAAAAGGTTGAACCAAGAAACATGCATACTAGCATACATGTGGCACACTAGCTCAGTGATACTGGCAAACCTGTATATTCAGTTTTAAAGCACTGAGATGTGGTATAGTAAATGTATGCAATTACTGTAGAGTAAAACTGGTAATTTTGCTTTTGAAGAAGCTGCTGTGACACACCTCATATGAGGGGCAGTTTTTAATATGATCTTTTATACTGTTCAAAATGAACTGCCAATAATTATTTTAACTGACAAAACTATTGATGACATGAATATGATTTTACAAATTTCCACAATGTCTGATTTAAATTTTGTATGGACTTGTACAGACAACATTAGCACAGCAGCCATTGGATCATTAAGCTAATGTGTTCCACTGTTAAATCATTTCTGAGACTTGCTGATATATGTGGAACAAAAACAAATGATTTAATATGGTTGGACCCATGCCTCCGCTAACCTCCCCTATCGAGTGATCAAGTTGTCTCCAATTTACCAAGAGAATCGGCAAGCTCAAAGGCAGGATTTCCACCCTCTATCACATAAGAGACAATGAGCGCCTTCTCAACTCCCTCACTGAAACTGCCTGGCATTTTCCAAATGTAGGCAGAGAGCCTGCTCTGTTTTAATTTGGTGCCGACCAGGGTAGATGACCTCTGGCCGAAGCTGGGAGCGAGGCCCAAGTCTCTTGCCTGCTCATCCCCTCGCGCTGCAGAGCCATGGACTCTTGTCCGCGGCTGCAAAAGGAAACGAAGGCATTCACCGCACCCCTCCCTACTGGTGGCCCTCCAACTTTAAAACTTGTATCAACAAGAGCAGATATCTATTGTTTCCCAGGTGCTAGAATCCTTGACATCGCAGAGAAAATCCCTGTTATTTTTACGAGAATCAGAGAGTCTAAAAAAGGACTTTAATCACTTACTAAATACTCTCAAACTGTCCAATATAAAACATGTCCTTATTTTTGACCCTATTCCGACACTAGGCCATGGGATTGGGCGCTTCAGCAGACTACTGAGTCTACACACCTGGCTGTCCTCAACCTGCAGTACATACAACGTGGAATTTCTAGAAATCTTTAATCTTATTTGGGAATGTAGGAACTTCTTTGCAAAGGATGAACTTCACCCAAATTTGCTGGGTGCGAGAATTTTGTCTGCAAACTTGCAACACTGCTGTGTTCGTCACTCGATACCTGTCCTTCCGTCAACTAATAGCGCTCATCTGGCGAAATCCCTCTGTTTTTTGTTCCACTGTATAAATTGTCCGTTCTTCTGGGTCTGGACCTCAGTAAGTCAGTGCTTGTGATATGCTACTTCATGTTAAGTATAATAATCTAACTGCCATCCCCACAGCCACTTTTTCTATCGATACTGTAAATCAATCAATTTTAGTTAGCCCTTCTGGTCACTGTGCAGAACATAGCCCCCTTTTTCAGTAAGGAAAGGAGTAATAGAGCATGCCTGTTTTAATTAAAAATTCAAAACAGAGAACAGTCAAATGGAATAATCAGATAAATCAGAGTCAAATGGAGTAATCTTTTAACTGTCCCCCTGCAAACAACTACCTCTTACAAACAAAACCCAAAACTCAAACTAAGCTCAACATGGCACTTGGGAATGTAAGGTAACTAGGAATAACTATTTTTTATTTAATGACCTGATATGTGGTAGAAATCTGGATGGTTTGTTTTTAACAGAAACCTGGTTAGGACAGGATGGACAGGCCGTGCTGAATGAGGCTGCCCCATCTAATTTCAGCTCCTCTTTTTCATTAAAAATGGCAGGAGAGGGGGAGGCACAGTCAGCAACATCTCTCCGTCTTTAGGTCATAAATCCCTGTCCTTTGGTCAATTTTCATCTTTTGAATATCATGCAGTACTACTAAAATGTAAACCTAATATACAGGTTGACACAGTTTATCGGCCACCTAAGCACAATGTAATATTTTTTAATGAATTTTCTGCAGGGACAAATTCTTGATCTTGTTATAACTGAGGGACTTTCCAATTACATCAGTTTTTGATTGTACTGTTTCTGATAATGTTTGTGTATTTTGTACTGTTTTATTATGCACTGAGGATAATTATACTGAAGTCACCATTAGGAAACGTTACCTTGACTGTGATGCTGTTGTCAATTTTATGTTTTTAGCAATTTCCCATTCCCTTGCTAACATTTTAAAATCATTACACTGGCTGCCCATTGATTTTAGAATTGGTTTTAAGTTGCTCTGATTGGTTTTTAAAGCAACACATTGGACTTTCCCCTGACTACTTGAATGATCTTTTGGTTAAATATGTTCCTGTCAGAGCTCTCAGATCCTCAGATTCCTTCCTACTATCCATCCCTCGATCTACAACTAAAACATATGGAGAGGCTGCTTTTAGTTCCTATGCCCCCAGACTGTGTAACAAGCTTCCTATGAATCGTATGGATTGTTAATTGTCTTGCTGTTTTATTGTTCACAGTATTTTTATTAATCTATTTTATTGCTGTTTTAGATATATTTCTCTGCCTTTCTGTTTTCCTCTTACTTATCTGTTTTTATTTCTTACATCTTTCTGTAAAGTGCATTGAATGGCACTATGAGTTCAAAATATGCTATATTATTATTATTATTATTATTATTAGAAGAAGAAGAAGAAGAAAGGACACATTTTAAAGGGCTTTCCATATTCAGAAAATTCTGTAAAATGTTCCACACACAATGTTGTTAGTGGTAAATTGGAAATTGAATCTAGTACAGCTTGCTTCTTGGAAACAGGGGTTACCAAGTTCAAGTTCACCACTGTGGTGACGTCTGCAAACTTGATAATGCAGTTTGAGCTGTGCTTCACATAGCTAAATTCTAATTCATAATCATTTATTACAGCTTGCATACATATGCAATATGAGTATCAGTGGCTGTATTTTATTAGTCTGAATGAAGTCTCAATGACAGTGGGTGTAAATCTGTGAATTGTTTTATGAATAAGTGGGTGGTATGTTTATTATTTGTTAATGACACACAAAAAACTATTTTTTTATAATTTTTTTGTTTTTTAGAATTTTTTGACTTAAAGTGTGTTTATTTTTGGGAGGTCTGATGAGAGAGCTAAAAAAAATGAAATATGTGCAAATAAATACCAATGAACTTTATCATCTGATTAAGACTGGCTGCAGATGTGAGGAAGTATATTATTCTGGAGTTTATACCATTTGTATATAGTTTGTGTTTAAAGCTCTGGCTTGAAATGTACTAAACGTTTTTTATTTCTATGAAAGCTCATGAGGCGCCTCAAGGTCAGCTTGTGTGTTGTTCATTATAAGGTTTAGAAAGCCAGAATGTTTCGATTTTGTTCTTACATTGATGTACTAATACCCACATGTGCTGGCTTCATTCGGGTACCTAATAAAAATACTTTTATTGTGGGTTAGTGTGTGCTTTAGCTTTACCCTTGAACCAAATGGCTTCTGAACTTAGACCAAGGGGCAGATCCTGTGAATGGGGGTCACAGATCTGCTCAGCAGTGACATCAAATTTCACCAGAAAAAAGTGAGAAATTACAACTGAATCTTCAACAAAAGGCAGCTGAGCTCTTTAGTGCTCAGTATGCAAATGACATGACTTGGATTGTTGCTGTTTCATACCTTTATAGACCAAAAGGTTAAATCCACAAAGGTCTCACAAACCTTTATATTACACTTCCCCCTTATGTATTCTTTTCTACATCAGTCCTATGTCTATGTCAAGACCTGAGTCTATATCAAGAAGGAGAGTATATATTTTGAATTCTATTATTCTTCTCCAATTCTTTTTTTATTATATCCTGTTTATCATTGCGAGTGTATTTTTAACTTTGCTGCAACCAAATTGCTTTCCAAGGACAAAGAAGTATTGAACTGGATTCTGTCTGTCTGTTGTGGGTGGCTGAAAGTGATGACGCTGCTCCAGTGGCAGGTGCAGAGATAGGAGGGCAGTACTCTGTGCAGAAGGAGGTTATATCTGCTATGACAAGGAGCTGCACTGTCCCTGCAGCAGCATGGTAGACACCTCATTCTCCTTAGAGACCTCATTAGCACCTCTGAGAACATCCACTCCCCAGTCCTCCTGGCTACATGCTGAGCATCCCAGTGGCACAGTTCCCACAGAAATGACACTGGCCATCCTCACAGGTGCCTGCTGGGCTTTTGGCCATGGCGTAATCCATCACCTGTCCTCAGACAGTTGGAGGCGATCAGAGAATTCCAATGAGGTCGCCTGGTTTCAGAGAACAGAGGCAGAATACAGAGTGCAAAATAGCTCTCGTTTTCATCGTAACGTTCCTGCATTTGTGTTTTTGGCTGTGACATAAAAGAACCATGAAAATTGTTGACAGGCAAACCATTGAGAAGTAGTGTGTAAGTGGTCAGTACTGTCATAGCCATGTCTGGCAAAGGCAAAGAGCAAAAACTTGGCTAATAATTAGCCAAAGTTGCCTTTATCATATCAAAGTTGCCACTGTCCATGGTACTGAAAGCCTCCCAAACACAGACACACCAGAGTGCTCTGTTTATGTTGGAAGTCATTGTGGTGATAAAAGTGTATCTTAATTGAGAATGTATCATGCTGAAAGAAATTGTATAGAAGTGTGAGAGGTTTGTGGGCTTTTGTTTATGAGACCATTTAACATTTACTCACATGCTGCTCAGGAGGCCCATGCCATATTTATGTTTATGTGTGTGTTTATGCATTCACAGGTGATTCCAGACTGGAAGGAGCAGGAGTGGGATGTTGAGAAACCGGATTCCTATGCTGGGGTTTTCCACTTCCGCTTCTGGCGCTTTGGGGAGTGGGTGGATGTGGTTATTGATGACCGTCTACCCACTGTGGACAACCAGCTGGTGTACTGCCACTCTAATGACAGCAATGAGTTCTGGAGTGCCCTGGTGGAGAAGGCCTATGCCAAGTAAGTACAGTCAATAGCAGCTTGATGGCCAGGCTTGGGGAATTACAGCACAGAGAAACTAATGAGAGAAATTCAGACCCTTAGAAAAGAGACTTTAAATGCCATTCACAGCCCTAATTAAGTTTAAGGTTTCCAGAGACCACTTAGAAGATGGATCTTGAAGAACAATAAATGAGGATTTTTTTTCATCAATGTACAATTCAATTATTTGGCATTCATAACACAAAATCATGAATACTGTCTGGAACTCAGCCCAAATTTTTTCATCTGAATTCTTTATTTATAATGATATAATTTATTTATTTTAACAATAAATGGAGTTCTCCAAAATACAATGTGGCTTTGTTTTCTTTGTATTTTGACAGGTCTGTTAAAATGAGCAGCACTTCTATTACACACTAGGCTCCATTATATGGTGTTCGGTAATATGTGTGCTTTCCTGTGTTTTGAGTCAGAATTACCTCCCTCTGCCTTTTTTTTTTGTGATCAACTTTTTATTTATTGGTAAATTTACATATATGACATTCAGAGTTCCATAACTTGAACTATATACATTTGGCCAGAGCTTTACCAGTTGAATTCCTTAAATAATGTTACATGTCTCTGCCTTTTGAGACATGTTATGGAGGGTGAGCTGACAGTGATCCTCATGTCATCCCCAGGGTCTATGGTTGCTATGAGGCATTGGACGGGGGCAACACAGCTGATGCCCTTGTGGATTTCACTGGGGGTGTGTCAGAGCCCATGGACCTGCTGGAGGGCCAGTTTGCCCAGGACGAGGCCGCCCGCAACCAGCTGTTCGAGAGGGTTCTGAAGGTCCACAACCGGGACGGGCTGATCAGCTGTTCCATAAGGGTAAGGAGTTATACTGCAGCCTTGCAGTGTTACAGTGTGGTCTTCTCTCCCCTGCTCAGGCATGCATACAAAAGGTTGTTCATTTTCATGTCGTCACCCAATTCCTTCATTTGGCATACTTTGTTAGAAGCATCCTTTTCATTCATAGTGTGTAGTGAGGATAGTTCAGTCAATGTGCTGAACAGTCAATACCAGCTTTTGTTCTATTTTTATGTCATTTAAACCTGTTGAATACTTCATATTCTGCAGTTGCATGGTTTATATTATGTAGAGACCTGGTCTCTCTCTGACAGCAGGGTGGGGTGGCCTCATGTCCTTACATAGCCTGCATGTGACATTCTCACAAGGCCATTCTCATGTTTTGCTGGAAAAGTGGGTTCACTCCAGGGCTGATTCTCCTGAAGGAGTTAATTTTCATTTACCTGTATGCTTCTGGTCGACCGAATGCCCCATATGAAAGAGATTGTCCGCTTTTACAATCCAATTACCATCAAGAGCATTTCTCTTCATTCAGATGCACTTCAAGCTCTTTGTACTGTGCTAATACAATCCAACACCACCATTGAAGGAGAGATGTGAGACAGAGCAGTTTCGTTCACTTAACATTTGCTAAAATCTGAAACTAAATCCACTATTAATGCTTAACTGTGTTCCCAAGATCGATCTGAAAATAAGTCTTTTAATGGCCTGGCAAAAAGTGAACCCTTTGCACTGGAAATTTTAGTTTTCTAATTTTAGATTAGATTAAAAGAATATGATCAATGCAGTACAGTACAGTTTATATTGCAGTGGCCTTAAGGCTTAAAATCTGTGTTCTTCCTGGTGGAGTCCCTGGGAGGAGGCCTCTGTCATTTTTAGAAATGATAAAAGCAGTCTTAATACTACAATAATACAACTCATTCTCATTTCACTATGTTTCATTCAAAACTATCCTTGACTTCAGACAGACATCCATAACAACAGACAGGCAAGAAAATAGAAACACTATCAAAGGAGATTTAATCTTCAATCCACCAGAAGTAGCGGATGTAATGAGCGGAACTTTTTGACATGCAATTTGAATATTAATATTTGTTCATATTCACAAAACAATAACAAGTTTGAGGAACTCATTGTTTCTCCAGAGCCTGTATTCTGATGTTGTGATTTCAAACACAGCTGAACTTGAGCAAATTGAGAAAACTGTTTTGTATTCATGAATTTCCAAGAATCCATTTAAACAGGCGAGTAGCCAGACAAACTGAAATGAATCCTCTGAGGAGAATCATAACTTTGACACCCTTTTCTGGGGAAGAGGTCTTATTTATAAAAGCAGCAAGGCCTCTTTAAAATGGCACTGATGCCACTCCCTTAATATAAACCATAATAGTTTGTTTTCCTTTGCCTACTCTACAAATCCAAATCCACTTAAATCTGAAAAATGAGTTGTGTTGGATGAAATGGCAAAGCTCTTTGAACTCTTTGTTGTAATAGGTCACTGTCTGGGAATAGTACTGAGCCTTCTCAGGGTACGGTCACTGTTTGGTTCCTCAGGCGACCACCGTAGAGGACATAGAAGCACGGCTGGACTGCGGCCTGGTGAAAGGCCACGCCTACGCCGTTACCGACGTCAGGAAGGTCAGGCTGGGACATGGGCTGCTGGCCTTCTTCAAGTCAGAGAAGCTCACCATGATCCGCATGAGGAACCCCTGGGGGGAGAAGGAGTGGAGCGGGCCCTGGAGTGACAGGTGAAGCCTCCCCATGCTGGCTTAAGGACACTCTGACATAAATGTGTCAACCACAAAAAGAGAGAAAGTATAATTTACCTCCATGTTAGGCCCTCAGTCTAGTTTTTATCATCTTTTCTTTCAAGTCTGTGAGGACTACTTACTATATAGCAAGTTAAATAAAGTGGTTTCCCAAAGAAGTGGTAGTCCAAAGAGGTGGTAGTCCTTCACACTAAATAAAAGCAGAAAAGTATGGGCATTGATGTGATTGGAATTTCCAATGATGCCTTGCACTGAATATAGTTTGCTTAGTATTTTTGTGTAAAATTAAAACCTACATGAGCAGTAACTGTAAGAACCAAAACAGGCTTTGCGGTACTTGGTGTTTACACCTTAAAGATTTAATTAGAAATAATCTATGGGGTTTGTTTCTTTTGATCATGCTGTGCTGTGGAAAGCTGGGTGGGAGAAAAGGAAGGTATAAAACATGACGTTACACCTTGACATTTTACTGAAATTAAGGCTTTCAGTCATTTTGTAACAATTTTGCCAGCTCTGTTTATCCCAAAAAAGGTGAAATGGTAAGTTTGAAATGAGGCTTTACTTTTACGTCACTGAAGCTGTGAGACAGAAATGAGTTTGAAGTTTCAGGCTGGAGGTGAAACAAGGTTTCAATTTCAGACAGAAGATGAAGCTGTAAGACTGAAATGAGGCTGTGAGATTTAAGGCCAGAGGTGAAGCTGTGAGATTGAAAGGTCATAATTTGACATCACTCACCCTTCCTCAAATTATTCTCCTCTTCTGTCATGAACTGCAAATGGAGATGGCTCACTCATTCAGCTGGGCACTCACTCTTGGGCACTACATTATTCAAAAGAAAAGAAATTGATTAAACTAAAGCTAATCATTTTTAATAACTCTTGGCATGAATTAATTATTAGTTGTTAAATAAGAAATATGGCTCAAGGATTGTATTTAGGTACTTTATCAAAATCAGTGTGTTTTTATTCTCTTTCATTGAAAAAATCATTACACTTTATTAAAGTGTAAATGGAAGAATTTAAATCCTAATGTCCTAACATGCAGATCACGTAAGTCGGGGTCCATCGGAAAACAGCAGATTTTCAAGAGAAGCAAGATTCAGAGTGAATTAAACAAACAACAGTACATATTCGCATACAATAAAGCATAAACATTTTTAGAAAATGTTCTTCCCAAATTCTTGAAATGTTATCAAGTCGTATCTATGCTACTTGAAGTTTGGTTCTGTTTTAATAACTAAATATAGTAATTGAAATAAAACACTTACATTTGCCCAACGGACCTCCCCCACTGACCCAGGAAGCAGCTAGCCTTAATTATTTATTACATTATAAATGTGACACCAATCATATGCCACATATACTGTCAGAGGAATATTGAGTCTGTATGTCAGTTGACAAACATACAGTTGTCTGGACAAACAGGAGAGGCTTCTACAGAGCAAAGCAACTGATGAGTTTGACCGACTTGCCCTGTATTTTTCTCCAGTGAGCCAATTGTTGTCTTACCAATGTGGAGCTCCATCCACAGCCAGTAGTAGTAGCTGGGTGGAGTCCTATGGAATCCTAGCAGTGGGACTTACGGCTGCACATTGAACATGTGCCTTTATGCTGTGTTCCCAGTGAAGGAACAGTGCCTGGATAGTATTTTTAGAAATCAGTTGTCAGCCACAGGTACAAGTAATTCTTAGAGCGCTTACAAATGTTTGTTATATCACACTACTTGTGCCTGTTGTAGTAGTGGTATGGCAAACACAACCCACAAGTTATCATTTGAGGGGTTGTGTATTTCCTCTATTCCCTGTGTTATTCAGTGATACCTCTTAATCATGTAGTAACCTAACTCTAGAACCATATTCAGTCTCAATATAACTATTGAAGTGCATCTCTATAATGGCTCTCACAAGGAAAACCAACAACCAAAACATTAGGGCACTGACAGACCAGGTGAGCCAACAGATCTCACTATTGGTGTGCAATATTACAGCAGTGCTCTGGGATCAATGCCCATGCTACCCTATATCTCTAACCTGTATGCCGAGTGTTTTCACCCTAATCTGCTGGGATTTGATCAGACATTGGGTAACAATTTGGCTTTCCTGTGGGCTGTTTGTCTGAGTCTGAACTCAGCTGGTCACCTAGGTGGTCACGTATCTTAATGTCTTTCCTGTGGATTCTGTTGCAGTTCTGAGGAGTGGAAGAAAGTGAGCAAGAGTGAAAGAGAGAAGCTGGGGGTCACAGTCCAGGATGATGGAGAGTTTTGGTGAGAAGATCTCTTCACCCATCCAACCCCTATCCCCACTCCTGAAAAGCTTGTAGGGAGTCTTGATTATTTGTGAATGTCCCTTTTCTTCCTTTTCCATTCACATACAGTAGGGTACAAAAGTCTGAGACCACTAGTGGAAGTGCATTCTTTTATACTGTAGTACAACATTTCTTGATACAAATTATACTAACAATTTGAGTGAAAAGCTAAATTGAAAAATGTACATGAATTTCAGAGTGTCTTAGATTTTGGTATTTCCTCCTTTTGCTTTAATGACAGTGTGCACTACAGCTGGCATGGACTCCACAAGTTTGTGAAAAACTTCCATGTTATGCCATGGTCTTTAAGTCTCCAAAAACTTTCTTGCCCTTTAAATGTTTGATGGGCTCTGACCTTTTGTAAAAAGCAGTTCATGTGGTCAAAGTCACACATTTGCTTAAATAAGACCCTTAAATAGTGCAGAATTTTAAATATTTCTTGAATAAATTTCTTTAATAAATATTTATTAAAGGTCATAACTTCTAAGGCATATCTTGTTTTACATTTTTCACAATCCTAAAACTTTATCTCCAGGATTACATGGAAAAAAATTTGAGGAAAAAGTTCAATATGGTCTCAGACTTTTGGAACCCACTGTATGTGGCTACAAACGGTCTAAATCAAAGTTCTTGTAAGATTCTGCTGTTGCCTCGCAACCAAATTGTGAGAACATTTAGCATCAGTTTGAGGGTCTCCATGTTGTCTAACCCTTGGTTGAGGTCCTCACTCATCCCCTGGTTTGCACCCCATTTACACTTGTCCTCACTCATTTTCCATGTTCCTCATTCCTTCTCACTCCCTCTGATCCTCACATATTTCCTTGGTCCTCACTCGTTCCACCTGTGCCTTCCCACCCCCCTGGATTCCCGCGGCATGACATCAGGATGACCTTCGAGGATTTTTGTCAGTACTTCACGGACCTGATCCTGTGTCGGCTGATCAACACCTCCTATTTGAGCATCCACAAGACGTGGGAGGAGGCGGTGATGAGGGGGTCCTGGGCATACCGGGACGACCCACTAAGGAACAGGTCTGGAGGATGCATCAACCACAAGGCCACCTTCCTCCAGAACCCACAGGTACAGATCTCTATCAACAGGGGCACTCTTATGATACAGAATTTGTACTTATGCAAAATAGAAACTTCTCAGCCCTGATCCTTGAGAAGGGTGTGATTTCAGCCTGATTTATAACATTCCCAGCATCAATGACATTATGAAGATATGGAGGGTGGTGCAGTCTGCTGATTAAAGATGATGACACTTCAATGAAAAATGATGAAACAGAATGTAATATGGACATCTGTGTCAAACACTCAAACTTCTGGTGGTACAATGTTCTGTTTGCAGTATGTGTTTGATGTGAGGAAACCGGAGGACGAGGTTCTGATCTGCCTGCAGCAGAAGGAGCAGAGGGGCCGACCGAAAGAAGGCAAAGTGGAGAACCTGGCCATTGGTTTCGACATCCACCGGGTGAAGAGAGGGACGGGGACTTGGCTGGGAAAAGCAGGGAGGCAACTGGGTGGGGATTGGAGGGTTAGTCCAGAGTAAGGCGGGGACTTGGCAAGAATAGAAGCTAAAAAATGGGATAGGTTACACAGGGTGTAATATAGGTAGGTGGGAGAATTTTAACTGGAGAGATCTGAGTGAGGGGTCAGAAAACAGAGGGAGAAGATGAAATGCTCAATTTTCTCATCTTTAGTTCAAGTGAGTTTTAATAGTTATTTATACACCTACTCATACACATTCACCGAGGTACACTTACCGTTAAAATTCTGATAATCCTCAGGACTGTATCCTCAGACCTTTTCTCCATGAAGATAAAAAGGTTCCTGTGAAAGCAGGTGCTTATGAATATTCATTTGTTTGCTAGATCAATGCTCACTTGGTACTGATTCTAATCACTATTAATATGTATGCATTGGTAACTGTCAGTCATTCAAAATCTAAATTTGACGACCTACCTGCCACCTGCTCATGAATATTCACAAGCACAGCATGTCTTCATCAGTATTCATGCTTGGGGTCTCTCAAGTGGCTACAAAATGCCAGTTGTCATCACTGAGAATTACGTAGTTCATGGTCAGTTTAGATATAGTACTCTTTGTACTTGGCACAATGACATTAAAGCTCAGCCCAGTTGGCGATTCCAAAAAAAACAGGGAAAACAGAAAGAATGTCTGTTATTAAAAAACACTAATGAATTAAAAATCTTTTCTATCTTCACCACTGGAAAGAAGGAGTGTGATGAGTTCCCTCTTTCCCAGGTGGAGCTGAACAGGAAGTTCCGCATGCACTCAGCACAGCAGAAGGTGGCGGGCTCGATCTACATCAACTCCCGCTGTGTGTTCCTAAGAAAGGAGCTGAAAGAGGGACGCTACGTCATAATCCCCACAACCTTTGACCCTGGTCAGCAGGGAGAATTCCTGCTCAGAGTCTTCACTGATGTGCCTTCAGACTGCAAGTAATTCCGCCAGCCAGCCCTCCTACCCCCATGCCTGTCATATCCCATGTTTCTGTCATTCCCCTGGTTTGGTCAGAATGGACCTTATCCTTAGCCACAAGCATTTGATGCAAAATGGTGAAATGATCCAGGGTCGTGACAGTTGTTTCAGTAACATTCTTCTTGTCTGCTTTCTGCTCTCACCAAGCCTGTCATCACCAGCAACATAGGGCTTCTGCTTTATTAAATAAAATTCAATAGTTTTTCATTTCCCCTGACATCAGTTTTTCTCTCACGGGGGAGATGTAACAGTTGTCTTTTTTTACAGACTTATTGTGCCTTAACCCAGGTTGTCACTCCTTGTCTTCTCACTGACTGTTACACCAGCTGGCTTTTTCACCTCCCTGCCACGTGTTTTTCTCTGTTCCGCACTGCAGAGAGCTGACCCTGGATGAACCAGCTCAGACCTGCTGGACGGGGATGTGTGGCTACCCTCAGCTGGTGACACAGGTGCACGTGTTGGGGGCAGAGGGGCTGCAGGGCCAGGACGCCAATGGAGGTACACCCCCATTCAGAGGGGGCAGAGTGCGGGCACATACAAGCCTTTCTCTTTTACACAAAGCTGTTGCTGGTTAGGAATTGAACTGACCCAATGAATTGTTCCATTTGAAAGGTGTCTCACCCTTTTCACCATTGTGTGAATCCTATCAAAGCTGCTAGGTCAACTGCCCATTGAGGGCTTGGTGTTGTAGACCCTCTGTAGAGTGACACACAGGCTGGTGTTTAAGATGAGTCTCTTAGGAATCTCTTCTGGTCACATGCAGAACTCCACTGTCTGAATCCCCAGAAGAAGAGACACAGCATGATGACAGGAGGTACCTGAGCACCACCTAGTGGCCAGTAGCTGTAACCTTAGGACGATGTAGGTGTTAGTTTGTCAAAGGTACTATTGACAAGATTTGACCAAGTCCTTCTGCATAAGATTGTGAGACTTGATACTCACACCTGATCTGATTCAGTTTAGCACCTCCAATTGTTATTAACATCTTAAATGAACTTGGAATCTTGTCAATAGTTTCTTTGCTTCTTAAGAGTATTGATATTATAGATTCATCACAACATCCTCTTTTAGTTTAAAGAGGTGTCTATAGTAAGACGGAAAACATAAACTAATCTTGGTAAATTGACCACCTGAAATGTTTAAACATTTCAGCACTAACTAATGTGTTGTGGAATTTAGCTTTAATGTATTTATATGTGACCTAATTGTAGACATTTGTTACATGAGGGTGGTGTCACAGGTTCGCCCCTGGTAACATTGATTAACAGGAATTGCTCTATTTTCAGCCTCTGACCCATATGTGATAATCACCTGTGAAGGGGAGAAGGTGCGCTCTCCAGTCCAGAAAGATACATGCAGCCCTGACTTTGACATCAAAGGCCTTTTCTATAGGAAGAGGCCAAAAGAAGGGATTCATATTGAGGTTGGTGCAGTTGGACTAGATTGTGTGCATTAAGTCAAATAGATGCAAGTGAAGCTACCATATTTGCTCAAAGATATTACAGTTTTAAGGACAGCAGGTAGCTGTTTGCTATCTTTTTTTCTTCTGTATGCCTGTCTCACTTTTTCCACTTTGTAAAGCTACCATTTTTATTCTCTCCACTTGCTTTCATCTTTACTTCCTCTGTCTCTTTATCGCTCTCTCTCTCTCTCTCTCTCTCTCTCTCTCTCTCTCTCTCTCTCACTCCATGAACCTGGTGAATGGTAACTTCAATGGGGGCAGATCTACAATAAAAATGTGATTGTCGACTCCTTCCTGGGTCAGGTGACCATTTACAGCGACCCCACCGGCCGACAGGAACAGCACACTGTCCACCTGCGTGATAAGGGCAACCAGCAGAGCAGCGATCTGCCAGGAACCGTGACTGTTCGGCTGATCACCTGCAGCATGCTCACTAACATCTGAGCCCAGTGCCACGCCCCCACACCATGCCCATCGCAGCCTTAATGCCCCTCCCTCCAGACCCCCTGATCCTCCCCTTCCAGTGCCAAGAGACTTCCATAGGACAGGAGTTTCCCAGAGAAGATTATAAGGACATTTATACATATGTACATGGATATATATGCAGTCTGCATGTATTCGAATGTGGTTTCAAGGGCTACACATAGTCAGGAGGGAGCTTTCCTGTGTTTTTGACCGGCCAAGGGGTGGGAACGCCCACGTTCAATGCCCTCTTGGATGACCCTGCACCATTAATTTTCCCACTCTACCAAGGTCACCCCAGCTTGCCATCCCTCCCGAGTTCTCCCGCCAATGCCCTTTCTTCAATGCTGTGTCCCTTGTGCCCTGAGACACAAAAACCGCAGCCAATTTTGAGCGCTTCATCCATGAGGAGGCTCCCCTCATCCCAGAAATTGGCAGAAAGCCAGTCTAACTGTGAGCCTCTGAAAGCACTTTTGCAGGGTGCCATTAACTGACAGGACGCCACATACTGTACTGTACTGTAGGTACTGGCCATGCAGACAGCTCATCGATGGATGTTGTGGATGCGTATCTCATAGCCTGCAGGTGTACAATTTTTTTATTTACTTGCCAAGAGGACAGCGCTGTTTCTTCTTGCCTGTGTCATAGCATCAAACAGTACCTTTCTGGGACCAAAGACAGCCATATGATGACATCATTTACCGTCTGCCCGTCTATCACTACTCCTATTTCCCCTTTTGATCATATTCATGTCAGTCTGCTGACTGCTGAGAGCCATCATGTGTTACAGTGCTTACACTGGTGTGCACTCAGCGTTGGATGCTCTCAATATACACCAGGGATCGCAACGGTACTGTGGGATGTGCAATTACTGTAGTCCTCCAACCACAAAATGTCCAAATAACAAATTTTGGTAAATCGTTGACTAATGAGGGAATACTTTTGTATGTCAGCGGCAGGTGTTCATGATGGAATGTGGTACAAATGACAGGCAGATGAAATTATGTGCCTGTAGCCAAGAGAGGGACGCAGTGCATCTCCAAAGATTCTCCAAGGTACTGTAACAATATACATATCAAATCCTTTGTTAGTCACATCGAAAAATCTAGTCCATGCTACTGAGTGTTCCATCACCGGAACTCCTTAACACCAGACCTCCTTAAGTCCTCAATGATGTAAATATTGGTCAGAGCTCCTACGCTGAACAAGAAAGGAACATAGACTGAGCATTCTCCCCTAGTCAAAACCCTCATCCATGTTAGCTTAATGTGCATGAGTTAGCCTGTGTCATTCCATCTTAAACTTGTGTTCTAATCACTGTTGGTCCTAGACCTGTGTGTTGGAGATTTTTTTCAGACTTTATCTCAGACACCCCTCGCAAAGTCTAACTAGTGTTCAGCAACAGCACTAGTTAGCACACCAGCAAAATAGTCTAGTTAACAGTCTAGACAATAACCTGGGCATTTTAAGGGCACTAGAAAAGTGAAACCTTGGTGAAAATTACTCTTTTTAACCTTTCCCCACACAGTTCTGTGTAAGTATTACACAAGTATCCTAAAGCTATTTATTTCTAATACAGTATTAAATTGTATTATACAATAACTATATTACAGATATCCTGGTTTTAACATAATGAGGGAAGGTAGGATTTAGGTGTTATCTCAGGTTATGAGAACCCTCAATTATCATTTAAAATGATTAGAAAACAATTTTTGCTCAGATAATTTGCTCAGATAAATGGTAAGCAGAATATACCTCACCTAGCTGTTATGAAACTGTCATGTGTTGTGTCATGGGTTTGAAAGGAGTGAGGTCTGGATACTATACACTACGATACAGCAGTTCAGCTACGCGCATCACTTCCAGGTCAAATGTTGTACACCACAGCATGGATTGTGTGATCTGGAAGCACAATAGAACCTTAAAGTTACTGACCAACCGGTCAAATGACTGTTAGATTATTGATTAATGTTTTATAGCAAGTAATTGAGAGTGGCTTAATTAATTTGGATGACAGTAATGTAAGGAAAGATTCCAATGAATGATTAATCAATTCAAGAAACATACACCAATTTAAAGAATCAAATTATTTTAAATTGGTGTATTTTTTCCTTTGAATCTACACACATTTTTGTGTTCTGATAGCCCTATGTTCCCTCTGTGGTCGTCTCTCGGAAATTCTACCATGTGAGCCACCATGTGTAATTCTTGTGATGAAGAGTGCCCTGAAAGCAAAGATGACATGTAATGCTCAATCAGATTGCCATACTTATCTATTAATCTTTAAGATATAAGCAGATGGTTGTACTGCAATAGATGTTATCTTTTAATCTTTAATACACATGAAATAGATTTTAGATAATGAAAATGAAATGTTCCTCTTCAATTATTGTGACCAGCAAGATTTACAGCCATTAAGCAGTGTTCTCATATGAGGTTTAGTGTAATTACATAAACCTTTCTAACCATAATGAAGGAGTATTATACAATCGGTTTGTTTTACTTTATCATTTAATGCGATGTTGCCTAAGTTATCTGTTGTAAGTCAGTATAGCTGTTTTAGGTCAGTTACATGTAATTGAAGCCATATTCCGAAGACAAAGGCTATTTTAAATATTGTGGCGATTATTAAAAGAACCTTATTAAGATTTTTGTTACACAAGGAGATTGATCCTCATTTCATTTTCTTCTGATTATGGCATGTTATGCCCCTCAGCATATTTTATTGATCATGGGAAATAGCATGTTGTCAGTGACCTCATTACTCAAATTCAGATTATGGTGCCCCTAATGACACCTGTAATGATCCACTGGATGCACAGTGGTGTGAAAAATATTACATATTAGATTCAGATGTGTTTTGGGGAACTTTTTTACAGTTGTGAATATTAGCCAAACTATAGCAGAAAAAGCTCTTTAAAGATTGAAGCCGAAATTACATGTGTGGTTTGGGAATTTGTGTATGATTGTGTATGATTATGTATCAAACACTAAAGGTATTGATATAGATATGATTGTTTTTTGCTGCCAGCTGAATATTACCTGTTTATTTGGTGCATCACTTTGTGTCAATACAAGTGTTATAAATGTTGTTAGATTACATTGGTTTAAAAAACGTATGCCAGATAGATTAGCATTGTTACATCACGAGGGTAGAAACAGCAGTTCCAAATAGATTAGCTGGCCTGAGGTGTGTCATGGTATGGGAATCGTTGTGACTTTATTCAGTTTTTCTGGGGAGATACTCTCACCATGAGCAGGTAGGATTTCCTGCTTTGTGTAGAAGTTTAGATTGTAGGTTTTATAAATATAACTTTAGGAAGGACATATTCAGTCACCTTGTATCATAGAGTAGCTATGGTGTGTCAGTTAGGCAGATTATATGTATCATCCACATTCAAGTCCAGACTATTAACCCCTTTGAGGACCATACCACATACAAATATTCCAATGGGCACTGTGCAACAAGCCAAACGGCTCTCCACCAGAGACAGAAATATTATTGAAGTAAATCTTATGAGGTGTGTAACATGCAGTTTTTTTTAAACTTCTGTGAAACACTTCCTTGAAAGTTCAGTCCTAAAAGTGCTTTATGGATACAGCCCCCAATGTTTACAGATTAAATCTGCATCAATGATGGTGACAAGAAATAGGTTTACAGGAATCGTGGGTATTTCAACTGTACCTGGACAGCAACCATTATAATAATATGAAACAATGTTGCATTTCATATGTGTTTTATATCAAATATGACAGAAATGTGTTGAATCATATATGAGACTGTGTAATTCAAGCTCTGTTCATGTAGGTCATTTTATGCATATATTGTGGAATGTATTTGTACATATGTATTTATGGTACAATACATGAAAAACAATGCAATATAAAGAATTATTGGTAATATTTGACATGTATTGCTACATATTTTAAGGAGTATGTTTATTAAGTTCTTTTTGAAACTCAAACTTTGACATACATAACCACAACATGACCATACAGGTACTGCACAGGACCACAAATGAGAAACCCTACGTGGTGTGACTGTTCTCTTCTCAACTGCCTTTTGATGAAATGGGGGCAATTCATGTTGCTGACTCCAGTGCTAGAATGCCTTCTGTCTGATCGTAGACTTTTTGTGCGCTTAAAATGAAATATAAGTGTTGAAGAAATAGGATTCTCTGTAGGGAGTTACTCTCAATTGCCAAGATATGTATTGATTGAAAGTAAATGTACCAGGTGACTTGTGTAGCAAATGGTATGTTGTATACTGTATTTTGGGTTGTTTTATGCTGTAAGTGTGTTACATTTTGTTTAGTTTGTTGTGTAGTTCCTCCTGAAACATTATCAAGGCCCTTTTATTCAGATAATTGATGAGCCAGTACAATTATGGATGGCACTGTATTTGCTGTTATGTTCCCCCATATTTATTCAATTTGAGATAGGCATTGTGTTGAACTATTTCATTGCATGAATTTTGTAATCATGTGAAGTTTGCCTTCAATTTTGAACTCCTGCTGAAAATTTGAGGACATTTGGGCTGTAGTTCTCAAATGACTTCAGGTGAAGGTAAACCTGTTTGCCAGGTAAAATATCATGAATTTATATCTCGGTCAAAATTAAGACTGAAAAGACAAAACACAGTGCGCTCAGAACCTAATAGTATGTATTCTTCTTCTCTTGTATAATTATTGAATTTGCTTTGTGAAAAAAACAGCTATATTCAGAGAGTGTGCCAACAGACGCTCAAGTAGTTTTCTCTTTTAAAGTTTGACTTGCAAAATATACTGCATGATAACATTCGATATAGAGGATCTAAGGCCTTTTAATGCACATGTTTTGTCAGTATTTTGTACTTCTGATTAATCTTTCATATCTGTTGAATCTTAGGTTCCAAGTATATTTATGTTTACTTGCAATGACATGTCTGAAAGCTGTATATGTGATTGAAAATGTTTTATTTATGCACTTATTCAATATTCTTTAGGGTCACACTGTGGTTATTTTATATTTTTTGGTTTAATTTACATTTTTTATCTTTTTTTGTATTTTTTCAATTGGTGGCATGAATTTGAAATAAAACCAAAAATCAAATAATATTGATGTCATTTTATTTGTAAGAATGTGTCTTGAATTAGCTAATGGTGGGTAGAGCAGAGCTTTCCTTATAGTAATGTAGAAAATCTGGGAAGTAACATTTTTTTATTATTTTTAAAATGACCGATATAGTTTCAACCGCCATGCTTTTCTTTGTGATTCAGTGTTGCCAACCCTGCCTTCACCGTCAGATTTCTATGAACACCTTCCGGCTGGACCTCTCACAAATGAATCATAATCTGTTTTTATGTAATGGCTTTGAAACAGATGCAGTTGTAAGATCACTAAAATGTTAATATAGGCCCTGTCATACATGTGTAACAGAATTCTGGATGTTTTAGTAGAGGTCATGTGTTTTGTTTTGGACACAGTACAGGTCTATGGGTCATTTGTCATTACTTGAGCAAACACTGTAGATGATGAGTGGAGAAGTATTCTCTGATTGGACACAGATTGAAGTAAAGTGCATCCTGAGTGACTGCTGCTGGTGACATCAGTCAGACATTTCTGCATGGAATGCAGTATTCTTGCTTTGTAATTTCGCCTTAATTTTGAAGTGTAACCTGTTTTTGTTAATTACAGAAGATCTTTTATTCGTTTCAGAGTGAAGTACATTTTATGAAGGGCAATGCAAACAATATTCATTATGAAAGAAAAAGTTAACATTTGTTTCTCTTGTTTTGGCACAAGCCAAGAAGTTGAATTCTGTAAGCAGAGCACAAAGATGGACCTCTTCGTCAGGCAGTTGTTTCTTGAAATAACGGTTTCTGAAAGAAGTTGCATTGTGGAGAGTCAAGGAATAATCATGTGTTTGTATAGTCAATGTATGTGTGAAGCACCATTCATTTAATGTTGGAAATGTTAGGCTGTATTTTTCTGATAGAACAGACAGAGAAATCTTGTGTGTGAATTGCTCATCCATAGACCTGTGTTTTTACTGCTCCACAGTGCTATTAGTGGTGAGGTACTGTGTGGAGCCCTCCCTTGGGCTATGTGGGGTAAGTAGGAAGGACACTACAGTAAATATTTTGCTCTGTGTGTATAGGGAGTTTGTATACCTATCCAGGCCACCATCAGGAAGGGTGTGGTGGTAACAGGCCTGGGGGAACCCATAACACAGTGTTTTAACTGACAAACTGCTTTGGCTCTCTGCTTTCCTCCTTGTTCCACTCCAAAAAATTAGTGCTAGGTAGTGTGGGGAATCTCGTACAAACTCTTGGGACAAACAGAGAAGGCCGTTCTAAGGAGGTTGAGCTGGAGCTCCAGGGTTGTGTTTTTGCTTCCATCCACGCCCCCCTCCTTTGTGCCTCCTACCTCCTACCCAGCCGTGCCGTGTAACCCCTCCCACCCTCTAGAGCCATCAGTGAATGAGAAAGCGGCTGTGTCACTCCAACTCCTCCCCTAGACAGGACAACTGGGAGCAACAGGTACCTCAGCTACCTCCCAGGAGACAGAACAACCTACACAGAGAGGGACAGAGACAGAGTGTCAAAGAGAAAGAGAGGGCAAGACTGAGAAAGAAAGACAGTAGAAGACAAGTAGAGGAGGATATACTAAAAGAGTGCAAATAGGCAAAAATAAAAAGAGAAATAGGGTGTTATAGTGAGGAATCTCCTCTTCTCTGTTCTTAAAGCCCCATACTCACCTGTATACATTGTGGACTTTGACAAGAGGACACAGGAAAACATATTCACCAGAGGAAAAAGCAAGAGAGGAGAGCCAGTCCTGAATCTGCAGAGAGGTGAGTGAACAAACGACAGCGGGGCTTAGTCCCAAGGTACGGCGCTTCCCTAAGCCCTTAGCCCAAAGCTTCTTACAGCTTACATTTCCCCCTCAGTGTAGTTCATGCCAGGCTTTAAATGGGGACATTTGTGTAAGTTTAAAGAGGCAGTGTGTGTGTTTTTTTGTTCCTTGTTCCTGATATCGCATGGGTTTTGTCTATATGTTGCTTGAAAAGAAACACAGGGAGAACAGAACCCGAAGTTGAAATGTGTCCTGAGGAGTGAGGTGTCTTGTGAGGCTAGTGGAGCTACTTGTGCAGGTAGAGGAGCCAAATGAGTAGATCATGTACTTTGCCTGTGATAGAAGGAGACTGTGATCCATCTCTTGATGAGAAAAGGTCACTGACCTAGGCCCTTGACGATGCTGTTGTTTATAGTTTCCTGTTTTACCACTAGTTCAGCATGGTGAAAAATAATATAGTAGTTGATGGAAGAGAATTCCTCCTTGTCAAATAACTAATTACCAAGGACTAGACATTTACTGTAATAAACAGATACCATGCTCAATGTATATAACTCAGGATACAAGGAGAGTGCCTTATTCCTGACCCTTCAGTCACCCCTGGCCAGATTCTATTGGTGCCACAAAAAAGGATGACATATTGTCCTTGGTAGGAACTTTCAAATGTATGTGGATCCAAAATAAATGCATTTGAAGAGTACATCTTTGCATATTGATGCTTCATATTCAGCCATTTTAATGCCCTCTGAGTTTATGGGAAAGAGTGATCTTGACCATGACTGAGCCATGACTGGTGTCTGTCTATCAGCAGCACTCATGGTCACTACACTTATTCACTGTATCTCTTTATGTGTAAATGCTTGGGTCTGCTTTTCCCATTATGGCTTCTAATTCTGAATGTGATTTTCAGGTCCTTGCTTTTAACAAAAAGAAGTACATATCTGAGTGGAAACTGTATATTTTGTAACAAAGAGGGGTTAGGCTGCTGGACAGTGTTAACAGTTACCCTGCTGTCACTTAAATAAAATAGCCTCATTATATCTAATCACCACACAACATTGGGATTGTCCCCCTACATCCCTTATATCTACAGAATCCTTAGGAATCCTTATGGTATTAAAGACATCCAAAATCCTAGTCAGAGAGGTTTTGGGGTGGGGGGGATGTTAGTTGGGGGGCTTTTACAGTATAGCAGTCAGGATGTGACTAGGCAGGTAGAGACTGTAAGGTGACTGTAATGGAGTTCATGGGTCTTTCTAGGGCTCTATCAAATCAAATGATCTTGGATATGGGAGGGCTTTGCCCTGGGTAAAAATGCCCAAACTTGTGGCCTTTTACCATGTATATCTCCCCTTTTAGGGCTTATGTTTCCATATCACAGTGGAGGATTGCTTGCCAAAGGCTGAAGCTTGGCAGCAGACTGGCACCCTGTGGTTCTGGATAAGAAGCTCTTATCTTGGTCTCTATATGGTGTTGAGATTTTAAATTCTAGCAAAGTTACGAGGAGGACTGATTGTAATACAAGGAGATCTCTGAAGATCAAGAACAGCTAGTCCAATAGTGTATTTTTTGATATTTGCAAATAGAGGGGAGGGTACAATTCATACTTAATTCAGATGATATGGCTGACTTGACCATTTATCCCCTTAAGAACAACTCTAGGGAAATGATCCTAACAAAGACTGAAAACAAATGGATTTTGTTTAGAATTATCCAACATTTGCATAGTTTATGGTTTGCATAACAGTTGAGATTAGTCCAGGCATCAGAATGAGTCCATAATGAACTGAGCCAGGGGTCTTTTGCTGCCACCAGCTCTCTTCCGATCTGCTGACAAGAGGATGCAACCTGAGTATTACCAGCTACAGTGGGGCTGCAGTGTTCTTTTATTGATTCATTTCTATGAGAAATTTAAAAGAGCACAGCATCTGAAAGGTGCCTGTAAGATATGTAAGATTTGTACATGTAAAGAGAACCAGAAAAGAGAAAACTGAGGTTCTGGTGTACCTATGAGGAGAAGCATAAGAGATAAACAAGCCATTTTCAAGCGTTGGTGAGCTGAATGACCAATTTTCTCATCACAGTGTTTTCTTATGCATTGTTGTATCCCAGACCATCAGTCTCAAGAAATTATTCTACAACGAAAACAATCAAAAGAATTGAAGTTTCTTCTGGTAACTGGGGCACACCATTTATTCAGGTTCCATCTTTGTATTTGTGTATTCTAGAGCAGGAGTCTTCAGCCGATCTTGTGGATTGTGTATATACTTAATAGAACAGAATCAGAAGTTTTACTGAATGGCCCATTGCTTTTCAGTTGCTAAATGTATTGTACACCAGATTTATACAGGTAAATGCACCAGCAATAAGAGATGGCATTTTCCTGAAAACTAGCAAGGTGTGTGGCTTTTAAAAGCATTGTGTGTATCTAAATGATTCTTGGCTAATGATTGATAGTTGTCAAATCTGACACAGGCAGAAGGATGGGAGGGCAGAAGGCCACATAAGATGTAATAGGCCACCATATAAGACTGCTCGAGGGTGTTGACTGGACTGAGTCAAAGTTTTTTTACATGCAAACAAGGCCTGTAATTTAATCATTTTTGGGGCAAGGCGATTCAGCCTTCAGTGTCAACAAATATTTGGTTTTGCAAAGGTCAGATGCCAAAGTACAATTACCACTGAGTAAAGCAAGGTGATTTGGAGTTCATGAAAAAAGTTGAATTTAACTGAATGTTCATCAAGTGTTCCAGAGATTAATTAATAAAACTTATAACTAATTTAAACCACACCCAGATACCCATGAGGAGGTATGATATTTTTTCTCTCTATGACCAATAAGAAAATAAGGGCATGAATAAAAGGATTAATTATAATAATGTATTTACTTATTTCACTATTGTAACTTGGGAGGCGAAGGGAAATAGCTTTCAAGATATGTGCACATCTCAACAAAGCACCAGACAGAAAGAGTGAAAGGCAAGTGAAGAAACGAGACCCACGATGAGGGCATAAGACCTTGTACTTGGTGTCCCAGCTAGCAGTCATATTTACCATAGCCATCACAGAGACCATAAGATTATAGTTCTTTGGCCTATGTTGAATAGCAATATTTTATGAATAACTGAGTATGGCTTATGATACAAATATGTTGTAAATTTTACACTTATTTTCTGTATGTGGGTTTTTTTTGAAGTCATGATTTTTTTATGTCATTGTAAAGATATGTTTATCAAAGATATTTTTATGTGTAATTTGCATGCACACATTGATCCCCACATATTTTTATTCAAATGTGCCTGTTAATGAACAAAGGGACAACTGTCTCAAGTAAAATTCTTCAGTTGTTCAGTCATTGTCTACCTCATTAGACCCATTACACTTATCTTACCCTACACTTATTGCTTTTAATAGTATGTTTACGAGGCTTAAATTAATATAAAACTTTTACACAAACAACAAGCAAGACATGTTCACAAAGAACTTACAACCGTTACTTTTGATGTCATTTAAAAATAAAATCAGTTAAATTAAAGATTCAATCTAACCTAATTTAGAGCTAACTTGAATGAAAACCTATGGGACACTGTAAGAAAACACAGGCAAGGAGTTTAATCACATTTTTTTCAATTCATTTAATCCAACATTGTATTCCAGTCCCCAGTTCCAGTGTTTTCAGCTCTTTTTTAATAAGTGGACCATTTGGCATAAGTAAATCAGTGCCAGAGGATAGCATCATAATGACTGAATCTGTCTGTGTCTGTCTGTGTCCTGGATGAGGAAAGCCCTCTCAGAAACACATGGCAGCATGATAGGGGGGTATTGTGCCAAATGCCCCTTTACATAGTAGGTCACTATTCTGTAAAGGGGATATTTGGTGCAACACTGTGGGTAGGATTTTGTGGATGGTGTAATAGGCACTAGGAAGTTACAACATAAGAAAACTACTGCTTGGACATACTTCTCCTCTGGCCCTCCTATGAAATCCCAGTGGCTGTTCAAGAGAATGAAATACCAAAAAAAACGTTTACGTTGGTGACATGAGAATCAGTTGTCATGACACTAAAATGGGTGGGTGAACCTTCCATATGCTACAACACACTACTCACAGATTTGAACCAATCATTGTGTTTTATCATAAAACACAATACCTTTTTACTAGTTGAAAATTAAAACAAGTCATTGACAACATATTGCAGCTCCACTTGTTTTTGTTGCCATGGTACCTGATTCAAACCATCACTAGTGATGGTGACACATAGGATGTGGGCACATGCTGGACACATGCAGAGATGGTGGTTACCCATGATAGCAGCATTTTGTCTGGGGAGTTAATAATGGCTATAATGACAGGTAGAAAGGCAGAATGATGTGAATGAGGAGATGGCTGTGTAATCTTAGAGCTTTAAATAAAGACTGGCCGTGACTGTCTCTCAGCTTGAGGCTAATTAGATTGAGCCATTGCCTTGGATTACCATGGTGACCTGTCATGTGGCAGGGATTGAAATGAAGTGAGAGAGAGAGCGAGTGAGCAAATGATAAGGAGAAAACAGTCCTGAAAGCCTTACTTGTGATCAGAACTGTAAATACATTCCTGCTTAGCTTTGCAATCATAACTGTAATTATTCACCTTACCCAAATCCAATTTCCTAAACATGGATATTATGTATTCCCCAAGCAGCAGTGAAAATATAAAACCTGAATTCTAAACCTGACCTTAAATTGACCAAAGAGCATCCTGATTGGCTCAGTTGGTAAACAACGTACATGTGCATACTGTGGTCCATAGCTTTGACATTATGAATCTGAATAGCGTGCCAGGCTCACGCTGTAATGTATATGTTGTTCTAGTGAGCATTTGTTTACCCATCTGTCTGATTTCTCTGATTCCAACTACAAGGCTGTGCTCACTCCTCTGAATGTTGGAGCAGAGCGCTCAGGATTGCGGGACAGCCCTTTTGTGAATCCTGTAAAATCTTGTGTTTATTTTTAGGCCTTTGCTTTGCACAGGGTATTCCTCAAGCTATCAGAGAAGGATTGATGTCACATGGTTGTGCTAAGGAGTATTCCTAGGTTCACAGAATGCTTCTCTGTCATTGGATGCCTGTGGATTGGAGACAATACTCAACTATTTATAGAACATAGCTACTTATGAACACATTAAAAAAGTAGTCCTCGTATTTCTTTTGATGTCAGTTTAGCTAGCATGGAATCGCTTAGCCTTTAGAGCCCAGGATAAGTGTGTGGACTGGAAAAAGTCTCTTCTTGTCCTATCACAAGAGTATCAACAAACAAGAATAACAGATCAGAGAGAGCATAAGTATCTGGGTTGCATGGTGTATCTGGGAGCTGTGTGTGTGTGGGCATGTAATGTGAGAATAGTAGGGTACTGAATAGAATGTTTAATAATTATATGTAGTCTGATTCATAATTGGATAAGTTCACACAGTTTTTTTCTTATGATTTTGTAATCCCAATTACTCTCATGTTACCATGTGTCCAAATTTTAATTTCTGAGCATTATCATTTACCTTTGGCACAGTAAAACACTATTAACTATTATCTTCCTTTTTGCATTGGAGATAATAAAAAGAACAAGAAGCTAGATGTGTATAGTTTATTCCTAGAGTTAACGAGCATGCTATCCTTATATTCCTACATAACTGTACTCAGAAATGTCATTTCTTAGCTGGTTATTCAACTGGCTAAGTTTTGGTTTAGTGCTCTCCTTTTGTATATACCAACATATTGTTGTAGTTTGGACAATTTCACTCTTTCCTCTCGGTTTGACATTAGGGAATATTGATACATTAATCTGAGTTACAGCTTAATGTATCAGTCTATGAGAGAGATTAAAGAGTACCATTTTGCGGGTGTCCGATTCCCGGCTTCACCATACCCGGCCATGGACAGAGACCCCATTTGTGAGGCAACAATTGGCCAGCCTCGCCAGGGTTGGCCTAACTCATCACAACAGCACCCTCCTTGTCATGCTTGGGTGCCTGCAGCAGCATGAACCGACTGTATGCTGACGTCCTCCGACGTCATAGGCATAGGTTGGTGGTGCGGTCGCAACGTGAAAAGAAGTGAGAGCATTTTCACGTTAATCAGAGGAGTCACAACTTCTCATTCCACAGCTGTCAGGGTCAATTGCTGCAGTGAGGTCAACAAGTTCGGTTGAACATGCAGGTTAGGTAAAAAGGGGAAAATGTGCTAGAGGAATTATCTGCATTATCTATAGTATGTGTATTTTATATTCAATATTATGCAACCCTAAAATTATCATTACAGTAAATAGCAATTCTGGGTTCTGGGTGGCATGTTCAGGAATCAGCCATGCACCCTATAACTGCTGTAGGGCCACATTTGCAAAGCAACAATTGTTAGGAGGTAACATTGTACTGTTTGAAGACAATCGACTGGGTTATACAGCAAACCCTGTTCATAGCTGGATAAGCTAATACCGTAGAGTAATCCCAGGATTGCACTTTTTCATAAAAAGAGAACAAAACAAGCTCACAGTGGGCTCGGTTTTTATTTAGTATTCTATTTTTATTCCAAGTGTTTTGTAGCACAGGGACAGCAGAGCAAAGAAGCAAACATGGGATGAGGTAATATTCTAACATATTCATAAACACATAAATACAGACACACATGTAAACACACGTGTACACCCCTATGTTGTAATGTACAATAACCAACATGAATGTGTTTCCTGAGCTCCTGCTAGACGTGATAGGCTTGTTGCTTAGTATTGAAATTACTGCTGATTACGTAGGGATTTTTTTTCAGATGCTCAGACAATATGTGGCATGATGCATTTCATAAGAACCACATTTTTGGCTTTAAACTGTGTTGTGTCCATCCTTCTGCATTTACCTAACCCCAAAACAAAGACATTAATAACTTAATAATCATTTTTTGTCCAGAGCTGAGTTGCACCACGTTGTGTGAAGTCAAATAAATTAGTATTTTTCTTCCAGTGAAGCTGCATGTGTTTCTAGAATTAAAACATGGAAACATTGTACATTCTGGAACATAACACTGTATACATAAGTTTTTAGAAATTGATGTAGAAAAATATAAGCCTTTATATAAGGCTTTTACTTTAGTGTTATGGAAACTCAAGATGGTTGGCTTAGAACAAGGGATCGCTGTGTTTGTTGCAAATAAGGAAAGATTAACCTTAAACGTCATGTAGGTCACTGCAGTCTACATACTGAGGCAATGCAATACTCCTTAGTGAAAAAACATTCATTTATCAACAATACAATAAGTAGTGCTGCTAAATTAGATACTGCTTTTTCTCTTTAATATAATTGTTTTAACCTTGTACAAGTGGTATGTAGATTAGAGGCTACCACATAAGATTATTATATTTCTTCAGGAGACATGATGGATAAATAAATTGTGAATGGTTCTGAATGAAACAAATTTATTGCATGCAGAACATAAAATACATTGTTAGATTTTAGAGTGCTATAACGGATACTACAGTAATAGTAATCCATGTCCTGAGTACATTGTTCATATTCCTCTCTTGTTCATATTCCTATCTGCTCAGAGTTGGACCTATATGAACATAAACATAGAAAATCAGTGTTTTAACTCAGTCAGCTTGTTTCCTTATTTTGTTATGTTTTTATTTTACTCTGCACATGTCCTTTGCACCCCCATCGCTCTCTCTCCCTCTATCTCTCTCTCTCTCTCTCTCTCTCTCTCTCTCTCTCTCTTTCTTTCTCATGTGAAAGGATTGTTTTTTTCCTCTTTTGCGTCTCAATCCACTAGGTCATATGACTGACTGGATCAGGGGTTTTGAGCCTGACTGCCCAGCACGAGACGTTTGTCACGTTTTCTTTCATTGTGGAAGGGAACAATGTTTGGTTTTGATGCTGTGCTTTTCTGCCAGGTGTTCCTGGGGCTTACCTGTATCTCCTGTCTTACAGGGTCTCCACATGGTGTCTTCTGATGTCAAGGAATAAACGGGCACCATGGTCATTCTACAGCAGGTACAGTCTTGTTTTTATGTTTTAGACACTGAGATTTGGAGTAAACTAAAATGGGTTTTTTTCTACACTCCCAAATGGTATTCAATATAGGATATACAGTCATTTGTGTTTTCTGGACATCCATTATGTATGAAGCAAAACACACACACACACACACACAGACAGTCCCCGACTTATCATTTTTTGTATTATGTCTTGAGGAAACCAGAGCAACAGCAGAAATGCTTACTGGTGGAAGAAGACAGCCTCAGGTTTATTCCCCGACTTTCGATGGGGGGTGACGTTCCATAAACCCAAATTCCATAAAACTCAATTAAAAAAAGTTAAAAGCATTGAATATGCATATTTTGTAGCCATGTGAGTTTTTATGGGCAGCTTCAAGTTGGGCTCGTATACACCATAAAGGTATTCAGTATCAACACTTTCTCATCTGAACACTTTTTCATTTATCAGTGTTTAGATAACTGGTTATGTAAACCAGTTATTTAAACACCAAAATGAGGTTTCAGAGCAAGCAGACTTCTTCTTCTCTTCATACAATGTCTATATTTCCAATATCAAAATCTACTGTTTTAAGGTATGAAAAATTGTATATTGAAACACCTTCTTTTAGTGTGCTATCATCATAAAGACGTGACATGAAGAAAGTCAGGTGACCAGACAATGAGAAACCAGGAAATAGGAATATGCCATTCCTATGAACTTTCTTACCCGCATGGTCCTTGGCACTGTCTGCTGCCCCACATATTGCCCAAACTCACCAGCTTAACTGGCCAGGCCGCTCATGGCCTTGTTTTAGCACCAAGTTGGATACAGACCAGAATATTTTCAGGAGCCTGACAGGCTGACTAAACTGGGACTCAGGCTGCATCCTTGTTCCACAAACCCAAATTTGGCACATTTTTAGGCCATTTTTGGTCTGTTTGTGTATTTCATTCATTATATAGGTCAATTCAAAATCTGAGTTCAAGTTTGAAGTGAGAATTTAAACATTTGTTACATATTCTATGTTTTGGATCAAATGTGATAATGTACATTGAGGAGAACTGTTTTATGAATCACCTCAGCTACCACATCATTCTGACATAGCCCCATTAAGAATCATCTTTTTCTCTGAAAACTGTGCCATTTTCATTTATTCTTCCATTTTGGGGAGACATACAGAGATACAATCTGATAGCGAGACAGAAATTATTTTTTGTTCCACTAGCAGTCATTAAAAGAATTGCAGGAGTGAAGTATTTGCCAAGTCTTATGATAAAGTGTGGTGTTAGTAGCCCCCCATCACACTACCTCTACTATTCCCTTTCCTTTTGTAATACCAGTTTGTTGGGCTGGGAAGGATATCTGTTTATGATTGCTCAACCTTGGAAGTTTTTTCCTTCAGAATGTGTGATAATCTCCTAAGCGTGAAAGAAGTTGACTTACCCAGAGCTCTGTATGTAACATAAAGCTGTTGAAATGCCTGAGCTATCTCAGGAAAGTAATTCAAACGGGATTTCATTTTATGTTTCACATTTATAGATAATTACATGGTTATGAATTTCATATATTGTAATTTCCTGCTGTGGATACATGTAGAAGCTCAGGACATTTTGTCATTTACCTTTAGCCACCGTTAATATGCCCACTTTTACCTTACAGGAAAAAGCACATTAATCTTCTCCTTTTATTTGGTTTAATTATAATTTTAAGAAACCCATATTCTGCAACTTTGCTGCTTTTTTGTACTCATTGTCCAGGCCTCAAAATGAAATTGTTTCCTAACTTGGTCTTTGGACCCATTATGTATGCTGGCTTGATCTCTACATCCGTTTTAGGGTTGATGAAATGTGTTCAATCATATTTTTAAAATAATTTAATTGCAGAATTCATATTTTTTGTATTGCTGTGTGCTGAGTAATTGCTCTCTGCATTTTCTACAAATGGATTCCAGGTTACAAATGGCAAACCAGGTCTCTACACTTCCAGAAAATAAGACCTGTTGGAGTATAATTAAGTCCATTTTAAAATGAAAATGATCTTTTTTTACGAATCATTTGTCATACAGCACATTATAGAAACTGAAAACATTATGTGAGCTGACATGGACTCAGTCCATGTGGAAATTGGTGGTAAGTTTGAAGGTCTGTTTTGGAATGCTTTTCCAGGGGGACTACGTCTGGTTGGATCTCAAGACTGGCCGAGATTTTGATGTCCCCATCGGCGCTGTGGTCAAGCTTTGTGAATCAGGATTGATCCAGGTTCTGGATGATGAGGGAAATGTGAGTGACTTTGCATAGCATGGTCTAAAATTGATCAGGTCCCTGCTGATAAAAAAGTAATATGAAAACCCAAGAATTTTAAGTGAAAGATCTAGGACCAGATGCTATGCAAGACTGATGAATAAATACAATCACTATTTCTAAAGTATTAAATTTCACCCTTTGCAACCTAGAATCATCCAGGTCTCAGAGACAAATGTGATTTCTCATGAATTCATAACCCAGTTTTGAGAAGGGACAATGCAGGATATCAGTGCCTGTTTGTTTTAAACATGAAATGCACAAACAACCAAATTCAATATACAGGGTGGGAACTCATGTCACATGCCACAGTAAACATACCATATGGACATGCCCAAACATGAAAGATATTGGAACTAATGAAATGAATCAACGCATAATAACATAGAGGTCATTTCTTTCCAGAGGACTGGAGATAGAAATTTCCTGAGATTTTCATCTGTTTCCAGATACATAACTCTTCCCTTCTCCCCCATAGGAGCACTGGATCTCACCTCAGAATGCCTCCCACATTAAGCCCATGCACCCTACTTCTGTGCATGGTGTGGAGGACATGATCCGTCTGGGGGACCTGAACGAGGCTGGCATCCTCCGCAACCTGCTCATCCGCTACACAGAGCACGTCATCTATGTGAGTCCCACCCCCAAGAGGTCCCAAGGACTTTGTGTCACCCCACTGCTTCCTACCTTCCACGATGCAGGCAAATACACACACCAATCTCACCAATAAATGTTGTCTTAGAAAGGATAGTCCCCATACACAGAGGATTTTCTAAGATTAAAACATTTGTATTTTATAATCGCACAGCAGTTTGCTTCAGTTGTAATAATATAGCTGAGTTATGACAGGGAGGAAAACAATTTTAGCATTCTGCTTTTTATTTGACCTTTTTTAATTCCTCTGAAAGCATTTTAGTCATGTGATGATGACAAGGGTTCTTTGAGATTAACTTAAATGGCCAAGCATTATCTTAACTAATGACCTTTCTGTAGATTAATGAGGGCTTACTGAGGCCTAGATTTTCCTAATGAGGCAGATGCCCCTGAAATGTCTGTCAAAGATTTGGTCAGGGTGTGTCCATTCCACTGTGTCCTGATCAGAGTCAGGAAAAAAGAATGTGACCCAAACAAACATCCAGACAACGTATAACCTAGCCAGAGGCAAGGTCTCATATTATGTCTTATCTCATTTCTAAAATACTTTTTCAATTAAAGTGAGGCATTTAATAAGAGGTGTCCCAGGGACTGGTTGTATTGCTGACAGAAGAGAAACCTGAAACCTTTAGGTAGACATGATCAGGTTCATTCCATTATTTAGTCAGCCACACCACTAACTGTTTGGCCAGCTTCAACTCACATACAGCTTAGACTCATCCTACACCTGTTACAGTTCATAGTTCACCTAAAACTCATCTGATCATTAGTGCTGATGCTTACAGCTCAGGTCACATTCAACTTCCATATATGTTTCCTTGCGTGTCTTTTCCCATAATGAACATGGTGTTCTATGTGTTGTCTGTCTCTTTCCCTCTGAAGACAAACTGTGGGGGGAGGGTAAGTACTTAACCATCCTGCATGGCTGATCGGCCACCCATTCCTTGATCTGAGTGCATGTGTATAGCCAATTTCAATTTGAGGAACAGCTTGCCAAATCAAATAACAGGCCGAGACCCTTGGGTTATTCAAGTCCAAGTTTGATGCAGTCCAGGATATTCTCAGGGCAGTGACAAATGATAAGCCCAGGTCATCACATATTATGTTCTTATACATCGTAATGACTCAACTCTAAAAGGGTATGCACCTAAAGTAGCTGTGCAGTAACATGCTGACAGTTGCATGCACAAGCTGCCCCTCTCGGCGATTCCATCCCCACAGTCAGTACTACTGCATCTGTTTCTGTATTTGTAATGTGCTGACTGTAACCACAGTGTGTCATGACAATCTGGCAATTTATCATGCCCTTGAATGCATCACTGCTTCAACTCTCCAAGGCATCAGAAGTAATTGATTCATGACCCAAGCTGAGTTTAGATGATGATTTTCCTATGATCATGCTCATATTAGACTCGTCCATAAAAGACGTCTTGTTGGGTTTGTTGGTTAAAAATGATAAGAAAATAATATAAATCCTTTATAACAAAATGGTTGGAAAATACTGAAGAAAGTAATGATAGTAGGTAGAAAAATAATTGTCACTGAGTAGTGTCAATGACTATAACTATCAATCATTCTGTAGTGTTAACTGATCACTGTTTAGCCAATATAGTCTCAATGATGTTTGTAAATAGTCCCCTTTGGTGTGAAAACTGAAATTATGAGGAAAAAAATATGTTAATCTGGCTATATGCCACTTTTCTGTGAATTCTATTTAAGGATTCCATATATTACCTTTGTAATGTTGTGAGGATTCAGAGATACATCATACATTGGTGGGCCTTATGGTACTGGTTTTCATTTTTAATTATAATTGAATTCAGCTGAAATGAAAATCAGTGGCATGTGAATTGAATGAACAGTTGCTTAATTTACTTTTTTGAAAATGCTGTGTATTTCATATACTGAATAAAAGTAAGCAAAGAACAATCCAGGTGGAGGTCAGAGCACAAATTTAAAATGCTAATAAATCTCTTTCACTCTGTGAAGAGGGGCTATCTAAGTTTGATTTAAAATCCACCAACCACCATAAAAACAAGAGGGAAAAGAACACGTTTCAACTAACTTTTGAGATTCCAATCCCTCCAGTTATCCATACCTGGTGTATGACCTAACCAATAGTCTCTATAGACCTGGTATGTGTGCAAGATTTTATGTGTGCCAGAGCTTTTTTTAATACCTACATTTGGGAGATACAGGGACACATGAAATTTGCTACCCTAATGATTAGGAATAAAATGTGTAAGAGGGAAAGAATAAGAATACGAACCATTATAGCCAGTTCTCTGTAGGTTTGTATGGCTAACAATGAATCAATCCCCTTAGATATAATATCCTAGAGCAGGTTCAAATGTATTATCAAGGGTGAGTTTTCCAGCTATAACCTTTCAGCTGAGGGTTTCAGCTTTAAGTTGCATCTTTTGAAAAGTTTTTCATAGAAACAGATTGTCATGCAACAAGTCACCCTGTGTTCTCAATTAATAATCATCACACATTAATATATGTATATTATGGTCTTGGAATATATTATTTAAAAAGACTACTTCAGAAACAGCTGAACAAATCAGTGACATCTCAATTTGAAACGCGTATTATATCCAAAGGGAACAGGAAATGCTATTGGTGTTCATTTAAAGATGGGTTTACAAATGCAAATGGACATTGGATAAAACATCAGGAAAAAGAAAACAAGTGATCTGAAAGGCAAAATTTTATTAATCTAATTTAAAAAGCAAAATGAACTGAGACGTCATGTTGTTCAAGACTCCATCAAATTGATGTGTTTTGTCCACCTTGTCATTTTGACCTTTGACCTGCAGACTTACACAGGGTCAATCCTAGTGGCAGTGAACCCCTACCAGCTGCTGCCCATCTACACGCCTGAACAGATCCGCCTCTACACCAACAAGAAGATCGGGGAGATGCCACCCCACATTTTCGCCATCGCAGACAACTGCTACTTTAATATGCAGCGCAGCAACAAGGATCAGTGCTGCATCATCAGGTACTGAGCCAACAGACTGCTTACACTATGTTCTTTCCAAGAACACAGCAATCAGCTTACACTGTACTCTCTCCAATAAAGCAACAACCACCACCCAATGTACTGTACTGTACTGCACTGTACTGTACTGTTTACATGTAGCAGGTAACTAATTGATTGTTGATTCTTTACAAAAAGCCTTCAAGCAAAATGAATACTGCATTTAGCAATTCATCAACACTATACATCTTCTGTAAGCCCAACATGTGAGCCTAGCAATCACCTGGCTTCTTATGAAAGCTTATTTGTACATATCCTTTTGGGTGGTTGTGCAAATGCCCACTCATGCACGTCTGCACTAGCGGAACAAATCAGTACCGGGCTGGGGGCGGGGCACATGACCGGGCCCTTTAAACCCAATAAAGCTCATGATAACATCGCTTTACAACATACACATGCCCGCAACAGCGGGGCTTACAAGCACACATACTACATTTTTGACACAAGCAACTGCTGAGTCCATAACATCACCGCTATACAGTTGAGAGAGAAAGAAGAGGATATAAGCTGGGCTACTAGAAATAACAACCGTCAACAGTTTACAACAGCTCACACATTGGGCCTTATTCATCAATATTTTCCCTCCACTCTGCAGTCCCTCTCTAACGTCATTTTACCTTGTATAAAAATAACGAGAATGATTGTACTAAGAACTAAGAACCGATATAGTAGCAGGAAGAGTACTAGAAGCAGTCAAAGAACAGCAGAACTTTCTGTTCAAAACCTGAAATTGTCATTGAAGATCATTATACCTGACCAGCATTGCAGTGTCATTATATCAGGAAAGTTATTTCAAAATGTCAAGTCCGGTAAGGTAGCTAACCGGCAAGCATACTGTATTCTATGGATAATTTTTTCAACTACTTTAAAATTGCAGCGGCAGTTATAATTGTTGCTTAGTAACGTTAGCAACATTAACACGCTCAACACTCCACCAATGTGAAGTCAATGGAGGCCGTTTTTTAAAGCGTTATAGTTAAAAAATGAATCTATCGCTCAGAAAAATACAAGCAACCTCACCAGTATATTTACGCCAAGTTCGGTATGTCTACCTTAAAAAACTGTCGGGGGAGATACGTCCGGAAGAACCAGGAATAATAATAATATTAAGAAGAAGAAGTAAAGATTCTATGGAAGAGCAGTAGTTTGCGCCTTCGGCAAGCAAACTAATTAATTGTATTCATCAGTATTACACAAATGAAGCCGAATGACCTGTTTTAATGTTGAATCCAATAGTGATTTTATATAAGACTTTGAACCGTTATAATGTTACGATATTACTGCCAAATAATTTGCTACTCATTTTTAATCAAATAATCATTTTTAATCAAATAAAAAATGAGTGAATGGAAAAATAAAAGCAACAACACGAAAAACAAGCTTTACAGCCGTGTTTTTCCATTTACGCACGCAATACGAACATATTAGAGCACTCGTTGAAATTCCTTCGGATCCTACAAACTGATATACGAAAAGTTTGATAAATCCCACATTTTTTGCGTAAATACACTTGGAGAAAATATCGGCGATCCATTTGTAAATTTGCACGTAATGAAGTTAAATGTGAGAGTGAAAATAAAGCCGGTCATGCAGCACGTCATTTTATTCATATTTTACACCTAACTACATCACTGAAGTCAGTCTTGTAAAGTTTTTACCAACCATGACTCATCCTGCCTGGGGTAACATATATAAGCACACATATATCGCACATTGAGCGGTGTCGTCGGGAGGGGGCCCGGTCCCCCCAGCCTGGAACAGAGGCTACGGGCCCCCCCGGGCCGAGGGCGCGCCGCCCTCCCAGCCCCCCCCGGAAACTCCGCCCCTGCACGTCTGTGCGTGCGTGCGTGTGCGTGTGTGTGCATACTTTTCTGTGTAATTGTGTTTGCATATATTCATGTGAATGCTCATGTGTGTTTCTCACAGTGGTGAGTCAGGAGCAGGGAAGACAGAGAGCACTAAGCTCATTCTGCAGTTCCTTGCATCTATCAGTGGGCAGCACTCCTGGATTGAGCAGCAGGTCTTGGAGGCCAACCCCATTCTGGAAGGTCAGGCGTTCTGCATTCTATATACTTACACATACAATACATGATCAGACTTGGGGATAGAATCTGAACTGGTATTACATCAAAATACTGGGTCATACATGCTATTCTCAGAGGGAATTTGAAGCCCTTCCAAGTCTGGCTTGAACTCATAGAGAAGTGAAATCAGTGGCCAGAAGTTACTCACTACATGTTCTCTGTGAATAGCTTGTGTGACCCAGAATTTTGACTATGACCTATATTGTACAGCCATTTTGAATCTGATATGGAGGGCAATTTGACTGTATCTTTTTTGAAGTTGGACTCCTGGCTGGCACAGAAAACTTTTCTGGCTTTTTTCAACCAGTGACTGTGCAGATACACATGGAGTCATCACTGCACTATGTGGTATAAATCTGTGATTTTAAGTTCAATAAATGTATACAGTATCTATCCAGTATTCATTTTAACCCTGTAGCACTGCCCGCTATAAGCCCGCAAAAATATCTTAATAATAACAAACAGCACATCTATTTTATAGTTTCAGTAGTAAACTGTACTGTTTTGCTCATGTTATTTTGATGTATTTTTCAATATAGTCATATTTTTATGCATGTTTTTGTCATGTCTGACTAGATTTGTGAAACATTACTCTGATCTTTAGTTCTGCACTGTAGCTGTTAAAAACCTTGTTGAAAACCTTGTTGAAAAAAAAAATAAAAGTAAAGTATGCACAGTTAATATGTTATTATGAACCACTTTTGCAGTGCTCTGAATCAATTTCAGTGTAATGTCTCCTTCCTGCAGCTTTTGGCAATGCAAAAACCATTCGTAATGACAATTCCAGCCGTTTTGGAAAGTACATCGATATTCACTTCAACAAGAAGGGAGCGATTGAGGGAGCCAAAATTGAGCAGTACCTGCTGGAGAAGTCTAGAGTATGCAGACAGGTAAGAGGGGAGCAATTAAGAGGCAAAGATTGAATGGTATCTGTAAGCCTTTAATCAGAGCTAGGAACATGAGCATCTGATCAGTTATTGGAGCAAGTATGCAGAGCTTACTGCCATGTTCAGAGAAACCGAGTGACTGTCGTGTGACTTTTGACACGGAGATATCCCTGGTGTTCAGAGAAACCCACTGTCTCTAATCTCTCCTGTAACTGTTAACCACACATCAATCCATCTGTCAACCCACAAACCTGTAAAATAGCTTTCACAGTAAGGAACATAGGTTGGAACCTGATCAAACAAACTTAGTCTCTTTAAGGTTTTATGCACTTAAATAAACCATACTTTAGTCTTTTAAAGAATATGTGCTATTCTATTTTAGAACAAAAAGAACACATTCCTAATTAAATATTTGCTTGTCCTAAATGAAATAGAAGGTAGTCAAAGAACCTTGTTTAGTCTGTTTTGATTGAATTTCATATGCCCATGACAAGACTATGACCATTTGATTGGGTCCCACCCATTTTTGCCTAATGTCATTTTTGTCTAATACCATATGGCATATCTCTAATGATGGTTGTCTTCTCACTAGGCCAAGGATGAGAGGAACTATCACGTCTTCTACTGCATGCTGCAGGGAATGACCCCTGCCCAGAAGAAGGAGCTGAACCTTGGCCAAGCTGCAGACTACACCTACCTCACCATGGTGAGACAATCACCTCTCATACTTACCACCATCAAGCTGATAGAGCTAGCTAAGTGGTGATGTCTTGTGAAAAGAGAAAGAAGATGAGAGATCCTTCAAGGCGTTACTGGAAAAACTATGCAAAAATCAGCTGGTTGTTATTGTGACTGTTTTGCATCTGTGTACGCACACATGTGTAGGTGTATAAGAAAACACATTCATGTACATGGTAAATGGTTTTCTTTTCCCTGCTGGGGTTCTTCAGGGGAATTGCACTACATGTGATGGCCGTGATGACCTGAAGGAGTACTCAAACATCCTGTCTGCCATGAAGGTTCTGATGTTCACGGAAACTGAGAACTGGGAGATCACCAAGCTTCTGGCATCTATTCTGCACATGGGCAACATGCACTACAGAGGTGGGCCTCTAATGAGTGGACAATTCTCACCAAGCTGTAGCTGAGGATGTGTGTAGTTTGTATAATACATGTATCTCTCTGCCATTAGACTCAGAGATGATACAATATGCTGGTGAGGACAACCATAACAAAGATTATGGTGTAAATGGTGAATATTGTATAAAACAAACATACTCCACTCTCCATGAAGCTGAAAGTAAACAGAATACTCAATACTGGATTTACTTACAGCTCTCTGATGAGTAAAGAGGTGATGTAATTGCCCTGCTCAGCTGTGATATGCTGTTACTCCAAGAGAGTCTGAAAAGTTCAATGTTAAGTGCTTCAACCACATGATCACTTCCATTAATTCAGCATTATAATCCATCCAGTTATATAGCTGACATCTGCACACCAGGACGAGGGTTGCTTTCACCTGCAGGTATTGACTCTGGGAGGGTCTTTTTACTCTACCTCAGGGATACACACAGAGCTCAGCCAGCATCTGTGTTGAAATCTAATTCTGACTTGTACATTTGAGCCTGCCCTGTGTGTTATTCATTGTCTTTCCCTTAGCTCGGACATTTGACAATCTGGATGCCTGCGCTGTGATGCATTCTCCTGACCTTGTCACTGCAGCAAAGCTACTGGAGGTGGGCAGTCATTTGCTGAGCTTCTATGACGTAATACCTTGATTTTTACTTTTAAAATTGCAGAAGTGAAATAGCTGTCAGTCTGAGTATCATTTTACATCATATCTGTCTCTAACCTGGTGAAGAGAATGGCAAACAGTTCTTAGTGACCATCTCTGAAAGCAAGAATGCGGTGACCTCTATACATTTAAAAGCTGTCACCTTTAAGGTTATAAACTACTAACTTTTTGAAGAAGGTCATGGAAAAAGTAGACAACTGATTGACCTTACAAAAAGTGAGGCTAAAATGTGAAATTCAGAAAATTCACCTGTAGTATAAATTATTGCTTTTTTCCTTGAATCTCACCATAACAGCAAACACAGCAAGCACAGTGTGTTACCAGGTCTTCGGAGCTAAGAGATGCTGTGTAGAAAGAAAAAAGAAGTAATACGTTTCCAGTCAGAAAGTTTTTTTGGTTAATGCCCATGAGTCTTACCCCAGAGAAAGCAGAGTTTTTGATAAATGGCCATGGTTCTAACCCCAGACAACGCAGAGTTTTTGAGAAATGGCCAGGGTTCTAACCCCAGACAACGCGAAGTTTTTGAGAAATGGCCAGGGTTCTAACCCCAGACAACGCAGAGTTTTTGAGAAATGGCCATGGTTCTAACCCCAGACAACGCAGAGTTTTTGAGAAATGGCCATGGTTCTAACCCCAGACAACGCAAAGTTTTTGAGAAATGGCCATGGTTCTAACCCCAGACAATGCAGAGTTTTTGAGAAATGGCCATGGTTCTAACCCCAGACAATGCAGAGTTTTTGAGGAATGGCCAGGGTTCTAACCCCAGACAACGCAAAGTTTTTGAGAAATGGCCATGGTTCTAACCCCAGACAACGCAGAGTTTTTGAGAAATGGCCATGGTTCTAACCCCAGACAACACAGAGTTTTTGAGGAATGGCCAGGGTTCTAACCCCAGACAAGCAGAGATTTGAGAAATAGCCATGGTTCTAACCCCAGACAAAGCTGGGTTTACATTATTGTATTTCCTGCTGCTCCACTATTGTGACAAAGTCACCTCCATTTATGCCTCCAGTTCATTGTATTACAGTATAAAGGCCAGTTTGTTACACAACAGAAGGTTGTTGCATAAAATTAACACTGAGAATTGCTGAGAAGTGCTGAGAATTTTTTGAATATTTAGTCAATACTATTTAAATTCTGTTTTGATGAGCAGTTGTAATGGTAATGTGAAGTGTAATGAAATTCATAATGGGTGAACCTACAATAAGACATTAGTCAGTGAACGTTTTAACCATTTAAAGCTGCTGCTTTCTACAGTAATACACAATTATTGGTTAAGCTCAGTCAGGTACTGATATCATATGATCGTGCCAAGTATATTTTCTGATGTCATTGAACCTCATTGTGACATCACTATTTAGCAGCAGAAAAATGGAGATAGAGAGCATATTGCAATTTCTAAGCAGAAGTTTTAGGGAGTATTCAGATGGATATTTCCATGCATGTACAAAGCTGTGTTCATGTTACATTTTAATTAGCAAATGACTTTGAATAGCTACATTCTCTTTACAGAGTGCAAAGGATGAAGGTTAATTGAGCAGCTCCAGGGGACAGGCAGATGAAAAGGGGCTATCTCATTATACACAGGGATGATTCTCAGCTCCTCACAAAGCAATTACCCATTAAAATTTTTACAATTCAAAACAGCTTCAAAATCAAGACCTTCATTCCATGTAGTTCCCTCCTGCCCTGTATGTCCTTGCCTGCATCAAGACATCTGCTGCTGAGTCTGATGGTTATTCTGCATGTTAGCCAGAGCGGTGTCACTAGAGCGATAACACTTACTAGACCAATAGCGCCTAGGTGTATTTGCTGAGGGCAGGCATAGTGGAGAGGTAATAGCCATCATTAAGGTGATGAAAGACGGTCAGAAGAGTGATAAGCACCAATGTGAAAGAGAGGAATTGTAATTGCACATGCTGAGAACATTATGAAACAATGTGGCAGAGGCAGGAGCTGATCGAAATGTGAGAAAAAGATTCTATTCAAGTTGTTCAGAAGGCTAGATACGGTCTTGCATGTACAATGGATGGCAGAGCCCACTTGTGACAGATTATATGCATGATTACATACATTCTATAATATCCTGCAGATTAAATTCTGTTAATTCCAGTATTCACAAAGGGGTTTTTGTACTGTTTGTACATGCATCTTTAAACCTGAAAACACAGAACAAACCTTTATGGGCCTTTGTTTCAAGTGTAAAACATTTTTGGTTTTGTAAATTGCATTTTGTGGTACAGGAAGTCAAGTTCTTCATTACCATATACACAGGGGAAAAAAACTGGTTGTTCTGAGACTTCTTGTGCACTGAAATATTTACTTTGCAGAACTTATGCCATATAATTACATTAAAGTATATGATATAAACTTTGTGAACATAGAGTAGGAGATTGTCTATAGAAAAAAATAAGTAATGCAGGCAATAAAAAATAGTAAAATATGTATAGAATACATGCATTATATATGCAAGGTATAAAAATTTATTTTCACTGTTGGTTTTTTATGTTTTATAAAGGTGAAATGAAAACATTTGTTGTGTTCTGTTGTGCTTGATGAAGGTGGAACCTAAAGATGTAATGAGCTGTTTGACTACCCGCACCCTCATCACACGTGGCGAGTCTGTCTCCACCCCTCTCAGTATGGATCAGGCCCTGGATGTGCGGGACGCATTTGTAAAGGTCAGCCTCTCCATGCCTCTTTTTCCTCAGCAACGGAAAGGTGTGGTGGGTCCAAAAGATCCTGAATCCAGTCAAGGAGGGACAGAATGACAAATAAGAAATGATCAGGTCCAAATGTGTGTGCAAGAGCTACATCATGGATTCTATTGTAGATGTACGGTAGGAATGCAGTGATTATGAAAGAAATTCATTTTTTCTATGTGTGTACTGAGGCAAAACAGAAAAATATGAATTTGACATATCTTCTAGGGAATTTATGGAAGACTGTTTGTGTGGATTGTGGACAAGATCAACGCTGCCATCTATAGGCCACCTTCCAGTGATTCTAAATCATTGAGGAAATCAATCGGCCTGCTGGACATCTTTGGGTTTGAAAACTTCACCATAAATAGGTGAGCGTCAAAAAAATGCACAATGCAGTTATTATGAATTCTTAAGGAATCCTATGTGACTTCTGTTCTGTCCCTTTGCCTTTAGTCTATTAGTCTTATGTTGCTCTTCAGTTATGTTTACTTAATGTATAATGAAAATCTCCAGCATTCATGCTGCATTCTGCAAGTATTAGCCCTGCTTATTTCCCCTCGCTATTGTGCCTCTTCTATTTAACACCTCATCAGAGAACATGATCAGATGTTTCTTGGATTTGACATTTAACAATACCAAAGCATAGTTTTCTGATTATCCAACTGGATTTAATGAAGAGTGGAGTATGATGTAAAACTTACTATTATCTAATCAAATAAACACTTTGAGCTTAACTGGACAGAAATAACAGAATATCCTGCCACTGATTGGACTTGTTGCTGGTTGGCAAGCCAAGCTTCATGTTGTTGATTTGGTCATTGCTCAGGTGATGATTTGATTGGCTGTTCTTCTGTCACCCTCAGTTTTGAGCAGTTGTGCATCAACTTTGCCAACGAGAACCTGCAGCAGTTCTTTGTGCGGCATGTGTTCAAATTGGAGCAGGAGGAGTACAATCTGGAGCACATCAACTGGCAGCACATTGAGTTCACCGACAACCAGGATGCCCTCGACATGATCGCCATCAAGCCAATGAACATCATCTCCCTCATTGATGAGGAGAGCAAGTTTCCCAAGGTACCAGTCAAAAGTTAAGGTGTCGCCATAGCACCCTTTACAAAGAGAGCAAGTTACTTCAAGCCACAGAGGGGAGTAGCATCTTCTCCAGTGGTATGCTGCAAATTTCTATTGAGATAGAATATAGTTTTCAGTGGAACATCTGAGATTTTCCCAGACAAGCTAATAAGCCTCATGCTCCATAGCTAGTTTGAAGTGTTCTTCTTAATATGGATATTCATCTGACTCTAACTAGTAGTCCTCCTGCCTCTCACTGGTGAAGTGGGAATTGATATTTTTATTAGTTTATTATATTGTGTTTATTATTATTTAAACACAATAACAAACACATTTCCCTATATCACATAATTTTGGCCTTTGCATTTAGCTGAAGCGACCATGAAACTGTATTCTGTTTATAAGAATAGTCACCGACTGCTGTTATTGTGCTTTTTTAAGGTACAGATGCCACCATGCTCTACAAGCTAAACTCTCAGCACAAACTCAACACTAACTACATCCCCCCAAAGAACACCTATGAGACTCAGTTTGGGATCCAACATTTTGCTGGGGTGGTCCACTATGAGACCAAAGGTATGTGATATTTTGCTTCATTGTAAAATAATATCTAAGTCATAAGATGCCCATAATTGTCTGTTTATGAAAGGTATTAAAAGAGTATACTGAAATGGTGCTCCCATACTCTCAGTTGGTGCTCCCAGCTAAAGCACCAGTCTTTGATTTATTAGAGATTTCCATAGTCAATAATAACATTTTTACTGTGATCTGGAGTCCATAGGGGGCAATGGAAGAAGATTGCACTTGGCAGATTATTCCCTAGTTAATGTAATAGTAGCTTCAACAGTTGATGGAATGTTTGCAGCTTGTTTGTGCTAGCTGAGTATACAGTCATCTGACACAGTGTCTGCGCAGTGGAGACAGTGGAATATAGGGGAAAGAGAAGCAGCTAGCACATGCTTCAGAGAACCAGCATGCTAATCTCTGCTCTTTCAATCTGAGCAAAGATACACCACTTTAATCCCAAACCAGGGAAAAACAAAAGAACATATAATTTTGGTGAGAAAAAAACTTGATTTCTTTATAGCAAAGACACCATGGGTTTCCTTTCCACAAGAAATACAACTATTTACATTAATCATTCTATTAAGGTTTTCTGGAGAAGAACAGAGACAGCCTCCATGGTGACATTATCCAGCTGGTTCACTCCTCCAAGAACAAGTTCATCAAACAGATCTTCCAGGCCGATGTTGCTATGGTAATGTCAAAGTACCAAAGCAAATTTGTGATCAAACGTCTCAGTCCTCAAAGACAAAGATGTCCAAGTAGTAAGCTAGAGGCAAGACAAAATATAAGCATGTCATTTAACAGTAACTTTTTTTATTCATTATGATAGCTAACTTTAAGTCTTTCTCCTGTTTCTCTGTGTAAAATTTGACATCAGTTTCTATGTGGGTATCAACCACCTTCCACTCCTCCTCAGAAGGTAAAGATCCCCGTCTTTCCCTTTGTCAATCTCCAATACCTTGCACCACTGGCCCATCTTTGCCTTGTATCCTTTCCTACCTCGTGACTGTGTGCACATGTACTACAGCCTCCACTCATCTCTCCCCACTCCAAGAGCTGTCCAACCCTAACTGATCCAGGATCAGTATATCAATCCCGAAGCTCAGTTACCAATTTGGATAAAAGTTGGATACTGATCCCAGTTTAGTACCTAAGGGAACCTTTACTTCCCACTGTATTCTGCCCTGCGTTGTAATGACCACACTTCCCAGCTCAATGGTAGGTGAGCTATCCCTTACTGCCTAAGCTGAATAAAACATCAGCATTATTTGGGGAATGAAAAGTGGAGACATGTTGTGTCTATTAGTCGTGTAACTTGAATGTATGTTCTTTATTTTCATAGTTCAGGAGAGATCATTGTTCATAACATGGTTTATTGCAAAATTACACAGGGCATAATTCAATTATTCAAAGTGTGAGAGTCTCAAAGGGATCCGCATTGTATTTTATGATATTAACAGCTGAGCCCCATTCAAGTATTCATTCTAGATTTTAAGTCAAGTCACTCTGAAACAATCACATTAATAACCTGGTATGTTGCAGTGTCATCTTCATAACAGAAACAATGTTCACTACTGCTCTGATACTCTGCCCATGTCCATTCTTCTTCACCTTAGAAAATTCTTTAGGACTCAATATTCTCCTGCATCAGTGTCTTTAAGATATTCTGGCAGTAACAGTAATAGACACAGTTTGCAGAGAGACATTTCTGGGCAAATGTTAGTCATCAAAACCACAGAGATTTGTGGAAGTCATTTAGTGGCTGTAGTCTCTCCATCCCTCTCTGGGAAAGAGTTTTTGTCTTTGGAAACTTTGCTCTAAGCTTTTCCCCAGCAGCTCCAAAATTTAAGGAATAGAAATTCTACCCTTTGGATACTCATTTTAATAGCACTTATGCCACTTATATCTCAACTTCCATGCTTGTATTGCCGGTACAAGTCAGAAAGATGGCAAGACTGAGGTGAAGAGAAAAGGAAAATCTGGAAATGATAAAGGGAAAAATACAATGTAAAAGTGAATGGGAGATGGAAGGCTCAGAAAAGGGAATCCTGCATAAGAGACAGTTGGCAGAGCTGGAAAAGTTATCAAAGGGGTACTTATTCTGTTAGGACCTCCCCTCTTCTCCCCTCTGTGATTTCTCTCTCCTGAGGTAATCTCTGTTGTGTGAGCGCAGGGCGTGGAGACAAGGAAGCGCTCCCCAACGCTCAGCAGCCAGTTCAAGCGCTCACTAGAGCTGTTGATGAGGACCCTCAGCATGTGCCAGCCTTTCTTTGTGCGCTGTATCAAACCAAACGAGTTCAAGAAGCCTATGGTGAGTCTGCAGCTTCCTGCTTCCACAGCAACCATCACTTCGGCTGAGGTCACTGGAGGGTTTTAGGGGACGAGGGGGGGAAACTGTCAGTTGATCTGTGATATTTGCCTTGTAGGAAGGTATTTAGCTCTTTGGTGGAGACACATCTGCAGCACCATGATTCCAAGCTTATGCAGTTCTGATAATGTTCCTGTTGTTTTGTTGCAATAGATTAAACATTGGTGTACTGCGTTTCTTCCCTGCAGCTGTTTGACAGAGAACTGTGTGTCAGGCAGCTGCGTTATTCTGGCATGATGGAGACCATTCGTATCCGCCGGGCTGGTTATCCTATACGCCACACTTTCATGGAGTTTGTGGACCGCTACCGCGTTCTTGTGCCTGGTGTCAAACCTGCCTACAAACAAGTAAGCTCTACCTAATGCAAATGTTTTGGTGAGACTCCACATACCAAACAAATTATACTGGTTCATAAGCTTTATAAAAGCTGAGCATTTCCTGGTACACAAACCCATGTATCATGTATGTGTATCTTGTCACAATCTAGATTTCTTGCACAGGTCTGTGTAATTAAATGGTTGCTCTGTTATCTGGAGTTCAATTCTTTTGTTATGGTCAGCCTGCAGTAGGCCTGCAATTGCTGTAGGATCCTCTGACTCTACCCCTTGTGTAGTGTCTGTCTGGTGATTGGTAGAACATCTAGAAGGTCCTACTCTCATTACTGCCAACATTTTGATCTTTCCCAGGAGGACTTGCAGGGGACTTGTAAGCACATTGCTGAGGGGGTCCTGGGGAAGGAAGGTGACTGGCAGATTGGGAAGACTAAGATCTTTCTCAAGGTGACCCTTCTTGTCCTCATTAGAACACTAGTTAAGAAGCCAGGTGGTTAATACGGAGGCCAAACCATATAAAGCAAATTACATTATTATTGGAGGGCTTGTTCTTTACTCCAATGATCTAGCATTTAAACCAGATCCAGAGTCTTAATCAAGAATAGACAATCTTTTGGAGCAGAAAGTCTCCTACTACAACAATAGACAGACAGCAATGAGTAAACTTCCAAACAGGATGCAAGCACAAGTTCAACTTTTTTGATAGATGTCAAAGCTATTTTCTGAACCTTTTTTGGCAATATGGGATGCTGGAGTGTTCAGGTAAGGTATCTTGGGAGTTTCAGGCCAATTATTGTGTAAAGAGGACCTGTTTTTTATCTTGCTGTGATCCTGTCAGGACCATCATGACATGATGCTGGAAGTTGAACGTGACAAGGCCATCACAGACAGGGTCATTCTCATTCAGAAAGCAGTGCGCCGTTTCAAAGACAGGTGAGTGCAGGAAGAGGATGGGAAGGGACCCCCAGGTGCAAACTGCTGGCTTAGCAGTAATGGCAATAATAATATTATAAGCAATAATAAATGTATACCATTTGCATCTGACACACTGACCATGCCTAACACAACCCTCACCCACGAAACAAGTCTTGATCTTAATGTTTATCTCAGCTATAGCCTGACTTCATATTTTCCCCAAATTTCTCTTCACAGAACAAACTTTCTGAGGATGAGAAAGTCAGTGATCTTAATACAAAAAACCTGGAGAGGCTATCACTGTCGAAAGAACTACAGTGCAGTAAGTTCTCTTCTCTCCTGCAATTGAGTATGCTGTAAATTTCACTGTCTCTCTGGTTTCATTTACATTTACTAACCTCCACTGGGTGTTTTATAAAAATGTATGAGTATGTATTCACTCGCATCATCTCTTATCAGCCACGATCCTCCAGATCCACTGTGTCTTTAGTTCACACCTTGTCGAAAGTTAAAGATAATGTGGTGTGTGTGTGTGTGTGTGTGTGTGTGTGTGTGTGTGTGTGTGTGTGTGTGTGTGTGTGTGTGTGTGTGTGTGTGTGTGTTTTGGTTGTTTCTGTCTCCAGATGCAGGTTGGCTTCTTGCGGCTGCAGGCCCTTTTCAGATCCCGCAAGCTGTACAGAACCTACCAGTCAGTCCGGCTCTGTGTCACCCACCTCCAGGCCCACTGTCGGGGCTTTTTACTGAGGCAGGTCTTCTATCGCCGCATGTGGGCTGTCATCACCATTCAGGCCCATGTCCGTGGAATGATCTCACGAAGGCTGTGCAAGCAGCTGAAGATTGAGGTATCTCTCTCTCATGGGTTAACAAGATATCACCGCTTTATTACTATACAATTACCATATGATAATAATATATTATTATATTATTAATATAAATAATATAATAATGTAATAATATATTATTACTATATAATATATACTCTTAAAAATTAGTATTGCCCACTGTAACAGAGCACTGACCACAAAGCGGTGAGCATCGCAAATTACTGCTCACACCAGAATCTTTTGAGGGTTTTTCTGGTGGTGTTATGTCATTTAATACCTGTATTCTTAATGTAACTGGATGATTTCCAAAATCAACATTTGTCCCATATGCCAGTCTTCCTTCCATCCATGATGAGAGTGGGGAACTTTTTCTATGTATTTTTTAAACTAAATAAATGGTTTGGGTGCTGGATGGTTTTATGCTTATACCTAAACTAAAGCTGTCAACTAAAGTAAGGTCTTTTTAAAATCTTCCTTGTGCACATATCTAGTAGGCTAACACCTTAAAGTGAGTGTGCTTCCAAACATGTAAGGAGGGAGAAGATGGTAACATTGCCTCTCTGTCTTTGTCTTGATGCAGTACCAGCGTCACCAAGAAGCGGAGACGTTACGCTTGGCAGAGGAGGAGAAGCTCCTGAACCTGATGACAGCGAGGAGAGCCAAAGCAGAGGCTGAGAGGAAGCACCAAGAGCGGCTGGCAGAGCTGGCCCGGGAGGAGGCCGAGCGCAAAAGGAGAGAGCAGGATGAGGCTCGTAGGAAGAAGGAGATGATGGAAGAGGTGGAGAAGGCCAGGAACGAGCCTGTTAATGACTCGGACATGGTAGACAAGATGTTCGGCTTCCTGGGTTCTACTAACTCCTTCCCTGGCCAAGAGGGGCAGGCACCAGAGGGGTTTGAGGTGAGAGACACACCTGGCATGAGACAAAGGGTTATTTGGGCTTTCGGTTAGTCTGCTGGATTCACTGGATGGACCTCCTCTTGTGTTATGGAATATTCTGAACAATTAACACTGAAAAACAGTACTGTATAAACTGTATTATACAGTAATTATTATTATAGTTAATACTTTAAAATTATATTAATGATATTAATGTAAAACTAGTATTTAATATGACACAATGAAATACACAACATAGCACAAAGTCAGGGCATGTATACAGATTGTTCTTCCTCAGTATACAGAATGTTCTTCCTCAGCCTAAACCTATGCATTATTGGACACTACTCCTTTACGTATCCTACCATGCCTGGAAACAGCAGTCAAACTGACACAAATAACAAGGAGGAGAAAAAAACATACACTACAATTCAAAAATAATACACGTCCTGCAAGGGAAACTTAGTGTCTTTCCTTTGCCCATTTAGACAGGAAAAGAAGCCCTTAAATAGGTGCAGACACAGGTGATCATGGCTGCGTATGTTATCATCAGTGCAAGTCCTTCCTCCATTCATACCGGTACAGAAGAAGGAACAGCACAAATGACAGGGATTTAGCATCTTTTGACATGTATTTGTTTGTGTATGTGTGTGTGTTACAGGACTTGGAGCAAGCCCAAATGGCCATGGATGATGAGGACCTGGATGAGACCCTTCCTCTTCCAGAGGATGAGGAGGAGGACCTTTCAGAGTACAAGTTTGCCAAATTTGCTGCAACTTACTTCCAGGGTACCGCCACACACACCTACATCCGCCGGCCACTCAAGCAACCGCTGCTCTTCCATGAGGATGAGGGAGATCAGCTGGTGGGTTCCTGAGTGGCATGGGCTGCCTTTCGCATCTGCACACAGTGTCATCCATGCATTATCTCCCACATGCAAGATATATATTCTGTTTCATACAGAGCACCCACTGTGTACTATTCTATTCTATTCTATTCTATTCTATTCACTGCCCCTAAGCAAGCCTCACTTCTGCCACAAACATTCTGAAACTTTCTTTTCTGCAGGCTGCCCTGGCAGTCTGGATCACAGTGCTGAGGTTCATGGGAGATCTCCCAGAACCTAAGTACCATGTGGTCATCAGTGACGGCAGTGAGAAGATTCCAGTCATGACCAAGATCTATGAGACACTAAGCAAGAGAACCTACAAAAGGGATCTGCAGGCGATGCAGCTGGAGGGGGAGGTGAGGAACAGACTGGGTAATGTCAGAGAGATAAGGAGGGTAATAGAGAGGAGGTATCTCCTATACATGATAGGTTAGGCATGGGGTAAGAGGGTCACCTGAATTGCATGGTTGAAGGAAGGAGGGGGACTAGATACCTCAAGATAGGAGATTAGCCTACACTAGTGACTGTTAGAAGAAGTGCTGATGGGTTTTGCTGTCATAAGGAAGAAGGGAGGGGGATGGGGAGACCTTCAAACTGAGTTTCTGAAGCATTATGTGGTGAGTCTTGGGCAGTATGGGGAATGGAGAGGGGGTTGCTGGGGAGGATGGAAGTTGAGTATTGTCTTCCCCAGAACATGCTCCTGTTTTAGACCACTGACAGCATTCTGTATGATTTATTACAAACCAAGCCAATGCTGTGTCCCACACAGAGTACTCACAATGAGGGTCAGAAGAGGAACAGTGTGCGCCACAAGTTGGTGTCCCTCACACTGAAGAAGAAGTCAAAAATTACAGAGGAGGTGAGTGTGCTGTGTCATCCACCATGAGGGGTTTTGATGTGCTCAATTCAAAATGTCTTGATATGTTTATAAATATTTCTCAGTTCATTGTTTTCACTACCCAATTCTGGCAGGCACGCAAAGGTTTATATAATGAACAAAGCTGAAATTGCATAAGTATGATTTTTTATGAGGAAAAAGCAGCAGGAACAATTTTCAGCTATGTCTTCATTAAAATGTGTTGTTGTTCTGTGTTGGTAAAACCAAAAGAGAACTGTGAGTCAGGATGTAGGAATTTAAGCAAGATGAGAATTCATCCTTGGGTAAGCATTTCATTGCTCAGGGTCATGGTGTGAGGTGTCCAGGCCATGTGTGCTGGCTGTCTCTCCAATAGCAGGCATCTGGAGGATTCTTTGATAGAGCTTAAGTGCTGAACTGAAATTATTTGGTTCTAAAACAGAATGAATGCTATCCTTATATTTTGTGGGAAATACATGATGTTTTGCCATTTATGTTTCAGTTTCAGTTCATTTAAAATTAGCTGAGATATTAAATCCAAGGTTAGTTTAATATCAAGATTTTCATTTGAAATGGATCAGATCAGTGACTGGCCACAGGTTCCATTTTTATGATATTTTTTTTCAGAGAATGTAATATCAAGAGCATTTCGGTTCAGGCATTTCCATTTAAGGGCTAAAATAACTTTCAGCAGGAAAAAAGCTGACTGTCTGATTCAAGAGACATCCTGGGGAGTGCAGTACCATCCATAAGCACTGGGACATGTGGCACCTTATGAGGTGTAATGACATAGGGAGGGTGGCATAGAGACACACACAGAGAGTGGAGGATGTGAATTAAAAAGCCCAGTAGGCCATTTATTGTGACAGATTGTGAAGGGGTTTTTCCCTGAATACCAGGAGAAGCTTCTTTTTGTGCCTCCCACTGATTTCTCTAGAGTAGCTGCAGCTGTGGATCTTCCTTGCCCTCCAGTATATCAGCTTTTAGTTGAGGAGTCAGAGAAAATGCACAACTCCTTTCTCAGGGTTCTGTAGAAGGTAGCTGGCTCTGTGCTGGATCCTGAGCTGCCAGCACAGTGACAACTTTTTTGGTGTGACAACTTAAAATGGAAAGATGAATATGAGGCAATAGTATAAAATGTCAAATGTGATACCTGTGTATCACAATGCATATGAGTTTTACCATTTTAGAATGAATTTTAGAATTGGTTTATAACAGAAAAATAGAGAGATGTGAAGTGTCACAATCCACAATTTGTAAATGACTATGGAAGAATAAGTATAAAAGTTATAATGCAAAGATGCATTATAACTTTTATAATTAATTTTTATAATGGACCTCTCATAGGCAACAAAAAAAGACCAAATAAACATTGGTGTAATGTACAAAGATGAGCCAGTAGTCCAGTACACAGTGTTTTTTAAGGGACAGGCGATGTAAAGATAAACCTTTACCAATATAGTTGGAAGATGGAAGTGTAGAGGACAAAGAAAATGCAGATGACTCAAATCATATGCAGCATTTTTATATTTCAATATAAAAAATATAGCACAATTTCAAAAGGGTGCTGCTTCCAGAATGAATGCACTGTCGACAGCACCAAGGAAAAAAGTGGAAAGCGGCAGACTGGCAAGTCAGTCCCCCAGTTTAAATGAAATTGAACATTTATTTCACTTGCCGAAGCAGGCCCTGAAGTCAGGCATCCCCAAAACAATCTGCTAAACATCTAAAAATCATGGCAACAACAGAAAATGGCTTTACTTTTAGAAAGGGCACCCAGAGCGCATGCAATATATATTAACTTTCATACAACCTTAATTTGGTTTTTTTATATGTCTTTATACTCCCATTTCTCACCTAAAATGGGAGGATTGAAGAATAGAATGTGCATTTATTATGAAGTGATTAAAATACATCTATATCTAGAAAAAAAGATGACATTCTGTACTTTTGTTGCATAGTCCTCTCTTCATCTTAAAGCGAAATTGTCTGAGCATACAGAAAAAAGGCATTTTGATTTTACTGGCCCACTTCTAATGGAGGATTTTGTACTCAGAGTTGTTCTGAGCATGGTTATGAAATTTAAAAAATTCCTGTTGATAACTGTAGGTGGCCAAGCGCCTGAACGATGGTGAGTACACTCAGGTGAACAGCATGCTGGAGGACCGCCCCACTTCCAACCTGGAGAAGCTACATTTCATCATTGGCAATGGCATCCTACGCCCAGCCCTCAGGTACAAGGGCATGCCCACAGTATGACTTCACCTACCATAGACATCCCAAAAAGAACTGCAAAACAGTCCTCCCTGTGTCCCAAAAGTACACTACGTACTCCACACTATTGTGTATACACTGTGTACAATCTAGAAAGCACATGTTTTCACTTGTTAATGTACGAGAGTGAACACACTTGATAGTATTTTACTATCCGGAAACATGTCACCAGGGTTGATGATGATGCTTCTGCATCCACTATTGAAATTTTTGGTTGCAGGAGGTACCTCCCTTCACATTTCGAGTTGCATTCTGGTAGAAAAGTGTCCATGCAAACCACACTTCAGAACGCCACCATTGTTAGTGCTAATACTTGTACTATCTAGGGCATAGTGCATGACAAAAATGAACCACACTACGTACTACACACTTAAAAAATGGCTAGAAATAGGAGGTAGCGCGCTTTTTGGACACAGCACTTGTCTAAGTGCTGTGTGGACATGTCTTTATGTTGCTCCATAGAAATGTGTGTTCCTTTTGCTCTTTCTCTCACTATCCCATCCTATAAATGCCGTTGTCCTAAAGAGCAAACACAGTTCTGTGATCCACACCTTATTAAAATGTAACCTGACAATGTTGAAATATGGAATCAAATGTTTAGCATTTCAATCAGCTTCTTGTTGATTGTAATGTAATGCATATAGTATGTGTTGTCTGGTCTAAATGATGCAAATGTTAAAGGAAAGTTTACTTTATGCCTTAAATACTTTTTTTCATATGCATGTTATGATGCATGTGGACTCCTCCTATTACTCACCACCCATGATTGGGTCATTAAATACAGACTGCCATAGATATCCCTACAGAAGCAGTAGATTACCTCCATTTTAAAATGTACTTGAATGTCCTTATATTGTATGTCCTTGTTACACAGATGATGGGATTCTCCTCAGTGCTGCTATGGTCTTTCTTTCTCCACCTCACTAATATAAATATCCCAATACCTGAGAGTACTGGAGTAGACTATCAACATATTTCTGTTCCGCTATGTTCTCTGTATGATGGTTGGCTAAACAATTTTTCTTTTGGCAGAGATGAGATCTACTGTCAGATCTGTAAGCAGCTCTCCCAGAACCCCTCCAGAACCAGCCATGCCCGTGGGTGGATTCTGATCTCCCTCTGTGTGGGCTGCTTCGCCCCCACTGAGAAATTTGTCAGAGTAAGTCCAGAACTGATTTCATACCCAGAGATGTCTTTGTTTCAGTACTTAATACCACACATGCAGTACCTTCAATCTTCAATGGTTCTTTTTCTTGTCTGACTTGGAAAGAAAGTTCCCATTCCCATGAAAAGGAAAATATCTGTACTCCATTTGAAATGCTTGAAATTGCTCTAATGAATATATAGTGTTGAAGTTTCAAAAGCACTGAGAGAATAGAATGTCTAATGCTAAAAACAGAGTGGAACCCTGCTCTCCTTTTGTTTTAATAATTCAGCATCAAGGAGCTTTACAGTCTGTGAGATCTCTCTGTTCATCACCCAACAGTATCTGCGCAACTTTATCCATGGAGGCCCGCCTGGCTACGCCCCCTTCTGTGAAGAGCGATTGATAAGGACCTTCATGAATGGGACACGGACCCAGCCTCCCTCTTGGCTGGAGCTTCAGGTGTGCTCCTCCCTCCACTCCACCCTTGGCCATTCCAATTTCTGTCACCCAACTCTCAGTCTTTCTCTAATTTCGCATTGGGTCACCCTCTGGTTTGCCTTTTGAATTCAAACAGTGCTGGGGTTGAATTTAACAGTAGCGTGGTGATGGGAGGATGAGGAAATGAAAGATTAGACATTCTGTCATAATTGATTTCTCAAGGCCACGAAGTCCAAAAAGCCCATCATGCTGCCAGTGACCTTCATGGACGGTACCACCAAGACCCTACTGACAGATTCTGCCACCACAGCCCGTGAGCTGTGCAACGCTCTCGCTGACAAGATCGGTCTGAGGGACCGATTCGGCTTCTCCCTCTACATAGCCTTGTTTGATAAGGTAGGGCAATGCTCCATCCCACAGTGACCCAAATGCTCGAACCACTATACCACATCACATATTATTATGATCATGCAAACCTATTGAGCTGCTGTTCTCAAACCCCTTTTTTACTATGGACCCCTGCAATAATAATATTATCTGTATTCTGAACTTTTGAATTTAAGATAAATACAATCTGCACATTTAAATGGGTTATAAAAATTTTTTCAAGCATAATAAATTGAATTGAAAAACCTATGTGCTTGTGCTACATCATCAAATGTATATTTAAAAAATTATAACAATTATATGACAATAATTACTAATGCTAATTCAGTTTTTATAAAAATGGAATGCCACCCATTGACCACAAGGGGGTGTACTAACAGACCACCTAACACTTCACAGACCATAGTTTGAGAGCCACTGCTATAGGGTACGTCACTTCTCCTGCTCCACGCAGGTGTCCTCTCTGGGCAGTGGGAACGACCATGTGATGGATGCAGTGTCACAGTGTGAGCAGTACGCTAAGGAACAGGGTGCACAGGAGCGCAACGCCCCCTGGAGGCTGTTCTTCCGTAAAGAGATCTTCACCCCCTGGCACAACCCAGCCGAGGACAGCGTGGCCACCAACCTGATCTACCAGCAGACCATCCGTGGGGTCAAGTTTGGGGAGTACCGCTGCGACAGGGTGAGGTTACACCTTGGGGGCCCAGTGGGGATGGGGTTGGCGTGAGTACTGCTGTCCTTAAAACACCACAAGTCTGCAATCACTTTCTAGGCCACAGTTCTTGTTGTATAATTGCTCTTCATTATCTGGCTATAAAGATAGATTACTTTCCCAGCATAATTCTTACAAATCATATGTGTTGGCTAGATAGAATGTATGGCCTGGTTTCGTGAAATCATCTGTACATGTAACTTAATGTTTTGATACTAGTGTATAATTTGAGAATACTGATAAGTCATCCTGTCATGATTATTTTTCAAGTGGGTTTAACATCAAATGATGTATCAGTGACATCAAGAAACCACAGCTTGAGAACATACCCACTGTGTTTGAACTTAGTTTGATATAACAGTTGTGTGAATCTGTCATAATGTGCCACTTCTACAAATGCCTAAGGTTGATATTGAAATAGTGTTGTGAAAGTATTAACACATGGCAGCTGGATATAACTCCTTAATTTGTGAAACCCTGCTGTTCTTTGGTTACAGTACATCCATGCTCTGCTCCCTGTTTTTGCCACATAATCATTTGCTATTTTCATTGTATCGTACTCTGTGCTGTTTCCCTCTGTGCCATGTGTCTTTGTTCTCTGTCTCTTTATGTACAGTATATCTCTCTATGTTGTGTCAACATTCTCAGTCTCTGTGCTGTTTTGCTTTTGTTCCCTGTGTCTTTGTTTTGTATCAATATATGTGTCATTTCTCTGAGTACTTTTTCTCCTCTGTCACTCTCTGTGCTCTTTTTCCCAGTGCTCTCCCTGTGTTTCTTGTCTGTCTCTTCCTGTGCCCTGTTTTACGATGTGTCTTCATTGTCTCAATGTTTCTGGTCTCAGGAGGAGGACCTGGTAAACCTAGCTTCACAGCAGTACTATGTTGAATATGGGGTTGAAATCCTTCATGAGCGCCTTCTCAGCCTTGTTCCATCCTACATCCCTGACCGTGAGATCAACTCTTCCAAGACCTTGGACAAGTGGGCGCAGCTCATTATGGCTGCTCACAAAAAGGTGCCTGACAATCACCAGTACCTAGCAACAAGGTCGACTCTTACCAATACCACTTCAGTATTATTAATGTGATGGAAGTCAGTCAGCTAATACCAGACACCAACAGAGGTGCCCTTCTCATGATCCAGATGGGAGTTTCCACATGTAGTTGAGCCCCTTTTCTCATAGATAAGTCCTCACATTATTAAGGTATTCTAATATTAGACTGAAGTGTAATCACTGTGATGATGACTGCTCTTTATCAAGTGTTTCCCAGTGTAATGTTAGTCACATGTAGGGTCTTTCATATTTTATCATTTTCCAAGGACATATTACATTTTTTTTTTCCCTCACTCATGCAGTTGTGCTTGAAGCTGAGCTTTAGTGGTGATGAATTTAATTGTTAAGAAAGCTGTTTTTCATGAATCATTGTACTGTTTTTATTTAATGCATTCTGTCATTTGTGCATTTTGTCAAAGGTTGTCTAGGTGTCCTTACTTGTGGTGTTCTTCTATTTTGATGGTTTCACTGCCACAGGGAATCTACGCACAGCAGAGGTTAGACTCACAGCGGGTTAAGGAGGAAGTAGTGGATTTTGCCCGTTTCAAGTGGCCTTTGCTTTTTTCACGATTTTATGAGGCCTTTAAATTTTCTGGTATGTATCTTTTAATAATCAGTGATCGAGTGACCACACAATTTTACTGTATTTATAAATAAGACATGTTTAAAAACATAGCATATAAATGTGTGTAATTTCTCTGTTCATTGTACTGTCTCTTAAAAACAGCTAGACTCACTGGAATTTGTAGGCGATTATCTGCTTTGGTTCTGGTTCCTGGTCAATGGATAGTCTTTCAGTATTACATTGATGTCAATGTATCCTGTGCACAAGGTCCCAGCCTGCCAAAGAATGATGTCATTGTGGCTGTGAACTGGACTGGGGTTTACTTTGTGGATGAACAAGAGCAGGTTCTGCTGGAGCTCTCCTTCCCGGAAATCACTGCAGTGTCCAGCAGTAGGTGTGTGACCTTCCTTAAAAGATCTTGCTTCAGCCCATAGCAAGATCGCTTTATGTTATCCCTTCATGACATTATAAATTGTATTTAAATTGTCTTAATATGTCACTCTGGTTCCATTTTTCTTACCTCAAGGTTGAGTCATTCAAACATTAGTAAGATTTCTAATACATTTTGTTGTGTCATTTTCATTTAACAATTAATTAAAGAAAGCTACAAAGTGCAGGTGTTGCACTTACTGAGCTGTTCGTATTGAGTTCCTGGAGCCTGTAAAGTCCATCCGCTTTTTCTTAAAGAGGAGGGAAGCTGCAGGGTCAAAGCTTCACACTGGCCACCATCAAAGGGGACGAGTACACCTTCACCTCCAATAACGCTGAGGACATACGCGATCTCGTGGTCAACTTTCTGGAGGGCCTGAGAAGGAGATCAAAGTTTGTTGTCACCCTGATGGATAGCCCTAATGCTGGTGAGCTCCTCTTTTACTGAAAAAAGGCTGATTAATGCATGCCCTGTTTTAAAATTTCACAACCCATCCCTATATGCCCCACTTTTTATGCATCATTACTGTAAATTTCCTTGCATGTGTGCTGTTTTGAATTCTTACCTAGAAAAACACTGTGACACTGAAATTCTGCAATTATCTTCTAACTGCTGTATTTTAGCTGGGAATGGATCAAACTTCCTCAGCTTTGCCAAAGGCGACCTCATCCTGCTGGATCAGGACATCACTGGGGAGCATGTATTGAATTCTGGATGGGCACATGGTGTCAATGACAGGACCAAAGAGAGGGGTGACTTTCCGGCTGACTTGGTCTATGTGCTGCCCTGTGTCACTAGACCTCAGTATGATATTGTGGTCAGTAACTTCTTACACATCTATCTGTCTGCTTGATTGTTATATTTTGGTTAATGTTTGTTATTTGTTTTATGATGGACAACAAACATTTGTAGAATTGAATCTACACATATCCCCAATTTGTGTTTGCGTGACACAGGCTTTGGTCACCATGACCCCAGCCCAGCGTAGGGCATCTATAGGCCTATCCCAGCCGGTGTTTTCAGAGAGTGTGGAAAAAGTGAAGCCCTACACCCTAGAGGAGTACTCATATGACTACTTCAGGTAAACAGTTAGTTACAATGCACTGCTACAACCCCACATGTCTACAGTTTTCTTCTAATACTGGTTCTCCACATATAAATGCTCCCTGCACAAGCACCAAACACCCTCAGAGCTACTCTTAAAAGCACATCTTAGTACACTCCCATCCACTCACAGTATCTCTCTCCCATAGACCCCCTCCCAAGAGTACCCTGAGCAGGGTGATGATCACTAAGGGCTGGGGGAAGGACCGGCTGTGGAGCTGCTCCAGGGAGCCCATCAAGCAACCGCTGCTGAAGAAGGTCCTGAATCACGAGGATCTCTCCCAGGAGGCCTGCATCGCCTTCATTGATATCCTTTCTGCTGGAATTCATGTTGATCCCACTGTCCTTTACATTGCATCTCATGATAGTCATTTCCCATTGCCATAGATTATCACACATTCCAAATGCCCCAGCCAGCATCATTTATGAGCCAGCAAAATGTAGCCAATGTTTTATTTTAGTTAGTCAGACTGTAGATATGAATGCTGTGATTCATACTCGATATGCCTAGCTCCCCCTCCGGTCCAATGTGTTCTTCCTTGATGGCCACTGCTGCACCCATAATGAAGTACATGGGCGATTACCCATCCAAGAGAACGCGCTCGGTGAACGAGCTCACCGACCAGATATTTGAAGGCGCCTTGAAGGCGGAGCCTCTAAAAGATGAGATCTTCTGCCAGATCCTCAAACAGCTCACCGAAAACCATGTCAAGTAAATCATCTATCACTGCAGTTTCTGAATACCTCTGTTCACAGTGTTGTAATGTAAAATGTAAAGGTGCAGGGATCATTGACAAACCATAATTATCTAGTTATTAACACATTTTTGAAAAAGAAGAGTGTTTTGACAGGCTGACTGAACTTCATAAGTAGGTCAGAATAGTTGTTGAAAAAGGTTAACGGTAACGGACTGTACCTATCAAATGAAACTCTGGATCGTTTTTTGCACAGTCAATTTCATCCACTGTGTATTTGATCCATGTGTGGTGTTTGAGAATGTGTATGTTGATTATAGTGGGAGTTGTTGTCACTTTGTCAGTGTGCAACATGTCTAAATGGTGTACCTCAGTGTATATTCCCAAAAGAGTGGGCATTGGAGTGTATCGCATTGTTGAGTGTTGTGTGTTCATAACGTGAGGTGGCTCTCTGAAGTGTGCTCTCTGTTGACATGTTGGTGAGTCCATGAGGTCCAGCTGTGTGTTGCTCATAATTGTGTGTCTGTGTTGTCACTGCAGGTACAGTGAGGAAAAAGGCTGGGAGTTGCTATGGCTGTGTACAGGCCTATTTCCACCCAGCAGTGTGCTTTTGCCCCATGTCCAGAGGTTTCTGCAGTCCAAAAAGCACCACCCCCTCGCCCCAGACTGCATGCAGCGGCTACAGAAGGCTCTGCGGTAACCCCTCCCACAAATACACAAAAATAGGCTCACACATTGATTCAGAAAAAATATAGAGAATAAAAACAAGGGGAAGCAAAATTCTCCACTTACACACAGAACATACAGTAGATGTCTATATGTGTATGCATATGGCTGCAAGTTTCCTTATTTATCTTTTTTTTTTTTTTTGCTGTCCAAGAACAGTTTCTTTTCCGTTGGCCTAAGAAGTCATTTCCTTATCCTTTTGTTGTTACTTTCATTGAACCAGAAATGGCTCCAGGAAATACCCCCCACATCTAGTGGAGGTGGAGGCCATCCAGCACAAGACCACTCAGATTTTCCACAAAGTTTTCTTCCCCGATGACACTGATGAGGTAAAGATGTCACATGATTAGTGGCTTGTCACTCAGTGTGGCTGTTTGTGAAGCATGTGGGGTCAGCAGCAATATAGCACATCAGAAACTATAGATAAACATTTTAGTAAAATTGTCCATGTGGATCATCAAGAAAACAGAGGATTGTAGCTTAAGAGAGAAATTTATGATAATTGTAAACAGATTTTGAAGTATAATATAAGGTTTTGTAATTTCAGGTTTTTGAAGTGGAGTCAAGCACAAAAGCCAAGGACTTCTGTCTCAGCATCTCAAACAGGCTTCTTCTCCAGTCCCCAGAGGGCTTCAGCCTGTTTGTGAAGATCTCTGACAAGGTAGGCCGCAGCCATCCTCGGTTATGCCCATGATTCTGATGCCCATGATACTCCCTGCAGTAACCATGGGACTAAAGTGCCAAGATTTAATGAATGTTCATCTTTACTCAGTCTTTGCTAATGAAATACTCCTCGTGGACTTGTTGGTCATTTCTTATTCCTGTAGTGCTGCCTGTATTTAGTGTTGGTCCTCTGACATTTCAGGTTATCAGTGTACCAGAGGGAGATTTCTTCTTTGACTTTGTCAGACACCTCACTGACTGGATAAAAAAAGCCCGACCTGCAAAGGAGGGTAAAGTATACCTACCTACATCTTCACCTTATGATAAATAGGAATTCGCTTAGTTCTGGGGTTAGGCTGTCAGTTGTGCTTCAGTATCATTATGTCTAAAATGAATTTGTGTTAATTGTATTTTACATTTGCATAACAGACTGATTTGTAACTTCATAAGCTGGACAGCAAACAAACAAGTAATTTCAGAACTAGCTGATATTCACTAAACAACAAGCTATCAAGTTAACATTGGGTGGGTTCAAGTAAAAATGAATGAGTCCTTTAACAGAACAAGTATCAATCTAGAGTAAGAGATTGATGAAAGCGTTATTGTTTTGTTAGATGTCAGGCTGTAAGCCCTCAACTGTAGGTTTTGCAAACACTGATTTCATGCACAATGCAAAATGCAGCCCAAAGATAGTTCCTTTTGAGGTGCCCTTTCAGTTTTTAGTGTCATCCTCATCAATCACCTGCCAGTAAGGACATAGGAAAAAGCTGCTGACTCATCAATAAGATGCAGCCATGGTCTGCCAGTGTTTTCTTTGGTGGAAAAGAAGGTCCATTCCTGCTCTGTTTCTCTCTGGGCTCACCCTGTACAGGTATAGTGCCTTCGCTGACCTATCAGGTGTTCTTTATGAAGAAACTATGGACCAACACTGTCCCAGGGAAGGACTCCATGGCTGACTATATCTTTCATTACTACCAGGTTAGCAACAGATTAATGGCTTATAAGGTTTTATCTATACATGTGTATTTATGGAATTGTGTAAGTATGTTTGTGCATGTAATTGTCTGTTCATATGACATATTCTCTCCTATGTTTGTGCTCTCCTCAGGAACTTCCAAAATACCTGCGAGGCTATCACAAGTGCTCCCGTGAGGAGGTTTCCCAGCTGGGAGCCCTGATCTACCGTGTCAAGTTTGAGGAAGACAAATCCCAATTTCCCAACATTCCTAAAATGCTGAAAGACCTGGTGCCCCAGGATTTCATCCGACAGCTCTCCCCTGATGACTGGAAACGGGTGAATAAAAGACCACCTTGCTTGTTAACAGCTGTCTGGGCACTAATGAATATTGATATGTAACGTCATGGAAATGTATTAGTTAAACATTGAATGAAACTGTTCTTGTGTCTCCATACAGTGTATTGTGGGGTACTTCAACAAGCAGGCAGGAAATTCCAGAGAGGAGGCCAAGCTCATGTTCCTGAAAATCATTTTCAAGTGGCCCACATTTGGGTCTGCCTTCTTTGAAGTAAAGGTAATTTATGCTGTACATAGGTTGTATGTTTTATATCTACATAAATAAATGGCAACTCTAAAATTGCAATTTGTATGTTAATATTAAAGCAACTTAAATGTTGTGATATTTGTTAAAATAACATTGTGGGGCAGCATATTTTCCTACTGACCAATATTTATATATATTATATTATATATTATATATATATATATATATATATATATATATATATATATATATATATATATATATATATATATATATATATATTATATTTATATTTAAATATAAGTTTCCTGTTTCAAATGATTTTACAGACAGATTAAATTAGGATATTGACTGAGCGCATCATCATTTAAAAAAAATTATTGAACTTTCCCTGTCAAACACTTACTCCACAGCAAACCACTGAGCCAAATTTCCCTGAGATCCTGTTGATAGCAATAAATAAACATGGTATCAGTCTGATTGATCCAAAGACAAAGGTAAGTAAATCTTTGCACCTTTCAGTAAGCAGATTTGTGCAGAACAATGCGTGCATATGTGTTTGTCAGAGATATCAACGAGGCATGCTCACACTCTGATTTTTTGCAGGAAATTTTAACAACACATCCCTTCACAAAGATCTCTAACTGGAGCAGTGGCAACACCTACTTCCACATCACTATTGGCAACCTGGTACGGGGCAGCAAGCTGCTGTGTGAGACTTCACTGGTAAGAGAAGCGATACAATTGTTGAAGCACAGTTCTCAGATAATTATTGTAGAATGACAGCAGCTGTTCATGTTCATGTTACATTTTGTTATGTTATATTTCAACACAGCAACATTATGTTACAGTTCATGAAACAAAGGGAAAGTGGCCTCAGCTATATAACCAGAGTCCAGAGATTTCAGAGTCCATTGCAAATATGTCACCACCCCTGTGTTTAGGGGTCAGGGAGATTTGGTTTTACTGAAAAGCAAGCAGCAGCACTTAACCTGAACAGTCACAGGATGGAACTAAGTGAACTCAAGGATAATAGATGATAACCATTAAATTATAAGCAATGACAAATTTGAATTATGTCGGTTATTGTGTTGATATATTTTGTGTTGTCATGTAAGGTCAAATCATATTGTATCATCAAGTATGGTTGATTTATGTCTGCAGGGCTACAAGATGGATGACCTCCTGACTTCCTACATTAGCCAGATGTTGACTACCATGAGCAAGCAGCGCACTTCCCGTGATAACAGCAACTGAACACATTGCAGGAGGATGTTGGGCTCCTATACTTGCCATGCCCTTTCAGGCCTATCTTGCAGCTAGGACCATGCCCACTTCACCCAGATGTGCAGGGTCTGTCCCTTCTCGCTCATTCTGCCAATTTGTGAGCATCGGGGCTGAGGTTACTCTAACCATACACATACACATACACACACACACACACACAAACAAATCATATATACAGATGCAATCATTGGACTACAAGTTGTTGAGAGAGGGTTTGAGAAGAGGTTTTGGCCTTGCATTCAGGCACACATCAATCCCTGGGTTGATTAGGGAGCTTTATGTGCCTGTGCTCTAATACATGTGTTGAATGGACTAAATAGTAGCACAGACTCCTCTGCTGCTGTCTTTGAATGCCTTGCTCCAGACTGATTAGATAATTATGTAGTAGAAATGCTTGGAGAATGGTATATGTTAGTTGATTGTTTTGTCTCTGTGTTCTGAGCATATGAATGGGAAACACCTGGATAGCATCAACAAGAGGTAGAATTGGCATCCCGAAGCATAATGTCATCAAATAGAACTAGGAAGAATATGTGTGTTTGGTCAACCTCAAACAGATGTCAATAGCCAAGGACCAGAATTATGTACACACTTAATGAATGAATCATTTCTGTTTTGTATATTTGTTTCCACAGAAGATATACTGAGTACAGTTCCTGAAAGTATCCATTTGAATAGAGTTTTGTGTGATTTAGCCATTTTAAGTTTTTAATTTTCAAAGCCTTAAGATAGTGAATTTTCTGTGAAATGTCACTTCTCAGGAATGGAGGCCCTGTTTTTAAATGTAACTGTTAGGATCACAGAATTCTTTGGCTTTGTGTAATTTAGTTAAACAGTTTGTTTACATTTAATTACAAATTTCATGCCCTATGTATTGTAAGGAAAGTCTCAAAGACAATCAAGTCGTAATACATTTATGAATAGACTGCTCATAATTTAGGCACAACTGAGAATTGCCCAGCTTGCTCAAAATGTTATTTTTATATTTACATAATTTACATAAATAACATTTTATAACGTTGCTGTAAAGTTCTGGCAACATTTTGAATTTTCTTTCTTTACAAATTCCAAATCCCTTTCCAGTTAAGTCATATACGGGTCCAAAGCACACATTTTCCATGCTTTTACCTACACAAAGTCATAATAACACAATATTTCATAACTTTACACAACTTATGCAATGTTTTTAAAACTGTTTTAGCAAGGATGGTCCAACCTTGCCCAACGCCCTGCTTTTTGAAATTGCATGGGTTGCTATGCAAACTTTTGGTTGAACATTGGGAGAAAAGATGAAATTAAGCTTAATTACTCGAGAGCTTCCATTTTATCCAGCATCACACCAGATAGCCTTATGATCTTTCCCATGTACACCTGGGTTTGTCTTAAAGTAATCTTTACTTTACATTTGACTGAGACAGCCCAGAAAATTCTTCTTATTGCTACCGGCACAAGTTTTCTGAGTGTTAGACAACACACTTATTATTTCTATTAACTATGGTTAGTAAGGTCAGGGTAACATGCAAAATAAAGTGTCACAGTGAGGTTTGGAGTCTCAATGGGGTGTTTACCTTTTATTGAGTACGGAAGTCTTTCTGTAAATGTGGGAGGGGATTTGCCTGATCAGCTGTTCCTTACCTACATTGATTTGACCAATGTTGTCCACTGGAGAGTCTGTGGCACCCTCAGTTCCATTTATTGTCTGAATTATTTAATTCCATTGGTCAGATTCAATCTTGAATCACATTTCATTTGAATGGTGAGTATTATTGAGTATATTGATTGAAAGGTGCCACTGAAATTCACAGCAGGACACCATAATAAGGCATGCAGAGCACATAGGGGCCATGAGCAGACTGGTGCAGTCTGTTTTGGTCTAGTCTTAAATTCACCTTTGGCCTTTGTATGGAATTGAAAGAATGCTGTGTGCTAGTGTTTAGTAATAGCACAACTGTGTTACACAGTAAGTGACATTATGCTCCTTTTAGAAATTACAATAGACTTTATCATAATCGTAATGATAGGTATACTGATCTAACTGGCCTTGAGTCATTTGCAGATAATATTGTGAAGAAACATAATTAATTATAATTGATTATACCTTCGGCACAAAATATTTGTTTTTCTGCTAGAGCTGTGTGTTTTACAGTAGAGCAACACCAGGAATTTAAAATAGTCTGTTTTACAGAACTCAGAATGTTACTTTACACTCATTCATGTAGTCCAGATATGCACTATGTAAAATTTTCTTTGTGAAAAATGTCAGCATTATGAAGTATGGTATGGTATGATGCATTTCAATGGATGTGAAATACCAAACCAACTTCCACTGGCATCATAGTTTGGGCGCTTGGTGATATAGCAATCAGAAACACTGTAGTCAACATGAGGGTCAGGACTTCAGTCCCCTGGTGGGACACCTTAGATGTTACAGGAAAATGGCAAATGCTTAAACAGGAATGTGCAATATGTAATACTGTATGTGTTGTACGTGACTGCGAAGAAAGATTTTGTATGAGGTAATGAACAATGCAATTGACTGAATCAGTTCTGATTGATTAATTTTAATCTTTTGTATTCAGTATTTATGAGTCATGATTTTTTACAAATAATATGTCTTTTAGAAATCATCATGTTGAACATCTAATTGGATACCAGTCAACATGTACTAGTTTACTAGGTGGCATGTCCCTGAAGTCACTGTCATGTCCTCACAATCAATAATTCATGCAGCTGCCATGAAGTGATGGTATTCAGACTGTAAGGCACAGCAACAATAAAAAATATTTCTTGGCTACACTTTGGCTTGTGCATTTTGGTCTCCATAAAGATGACAAAGGTCAATAAATGTTAATGTGCCCCAAAATCAAATGCAAACTGCATAAATCTGATTGCGTAGTTGCTTATCCCTCCATGAACACTCATTTTATGTTTATGAAATATTGATTCAATTGTAGTCAGTTACAGGAATTATGTGGGATTCAATTTTCCCCCTTGTAAACCATTATTTCAGGAAGCGCCCTGAGACTTGACTCCTCTGCTTTATATGGTAACAAAATCTCACTAGTTCTCAGAATGTAGATCCAGCACCAATATTGTCAACAAGTGTTTAGTTCACAAAACTGAAGGCACCCTGCTGCCCAGGGGAGTTCACTAGAGAGCTCTGAGAATGATCAGTTTAACCACCTGTCATGGAAAAACAGTCACAAGGTCAGAGAGAATTTTTCTTTGACAAATAACAAAGCTTTATTCCAATGGCCGTAAGGGAGTCGTACCTCAGCAAATCAAAATAAGTACAAAAAAAGACAGGACGAACTCAGCTACTGCATTTCAAGCATAGGTATTTATAGAGAGATGATATATAAGTGCAAACCTGTCTGTAATTAGTTATTTCCACCGATGTAAAGATGTAAGTGCCAAGAAGAAAAGTGTCCTCTTATAGGGATACAAAGTTGTTTTCTCTGCAAATGTACATTCCAGCACAAGTGCATCACTGAGGGAGGAGACCAAGGTGGCCTTGAGCTCCCCCTCAATGTCCTGCAGTGTCAGGCACCTTTTACAGTGTTGACCCCGTTGATAGGCCCATTGCTATGCTTCTCAGCAGATAAGAAGGAATTATTACCTTGATGGATAAGCTGGTTAGAATCACTCTCTTTTTGCCCGTTGTTTTTGGCTTACATGAGCCCAACTCAGAGTATATATTAGATTATATACACAGTTCAGTATAAGAACATGGGTATCACTGGCTAGGTCACATTTCCTGCCTCCACACCCACTATTCATCCCCAGAAAGCCAATTGTGGCCTAAGCAATGGGAGCTTCTGGCTTTAGCCAGCATTAGTGAGGTTGGGATTCAAATTAGAGCTGCAGTGTGCGCAGGTGCACCATGAATATGTGCCTCTCTATGCCACCTTAGAGGCCATTTTAATCATTAACAGTGTAGCTGTGTCACCCAAAAGCTTGCATATTCAAAAAAGGCAAAACAAGACACATAAAGAAATAGTAAAACACCAAATATGTCAAAATATGTACTTTATGAACACAAGTAATACTGCAATCGGGAGCCAAAATGAAAAATTATGCCATGGCTTCATACACACAAAAACATACACAACCAGCAAATGATGTTTTGTTATGATCTGTTCATGCCATCAAAAGATGATCTATACATAGTAGCTCTTTGGCTAATGTCTACAACCAAAAAAGGTCTCTAAAAATGAAATACCTTTGCATGTGTCATGACAAAAAAACTGAATCACCTTCTCTTATGTGATACGTATACAAAGGTTTTTATTTTACAAAGAAAATGAAATAATCTTGATCTGATTTTGCTATTAACAAATACGACCAAAAGCAAGGATATTCTTTTGGCTTCCTGAGCCAGAGATTTCATTGGACTAGCCAGTGAGTTGTTCTGTAGTATAACTACAAATTCAGTCAGAAATGAAGACTCTAATGTCTAATTATGTTTTCAGAACCTTCAATTTTGGTGGCACTGCAATTATATGTGACAATTCGGTGAGCCTTTTGATCTATAAGACATGGGTAGAAAATTATAAAGAAAAAAATCAATTTTTCATGAAGATTTTGAACTTGCATGTCAAATAAGTTATTGAAATTCAGTGTCGTTTGTGTGGGTTAATACAGACAGAATGTTAAAACACACAGAAACTTTAATGTAGGTCAATGTGTGTCTATATGAAAACTACTTATTCATGCTTAAACAGGCTCCATTTAAATGAATAATTCAGAAGTATACTCTTTGACCGGGACACATGATTAGACATATGAAATATGGCTAGACCCAGAGCTTATACACTCTGCTTCACATTACATTCATGAAGATATGTACCACAACCATTTCACAGTAAAATATTAAATCTGATTCATAAATACAGTCTATACATCATTTGAAAATTCATACTTTTTCTCATTACTTATTTTTACATGGTGTTTGCACATGAAAACACATAAAACATGTTAATTGTTTAAACAACAGAACTCATTTAGCACGTAAGATAATATTTCACAGTTGAGGAAACTCAGTTGAGGTTGTACACTGTAAAACACAGTTCGCCACTTGACTTTGAGAGTGTAAGCCCTCACTGACATGAATGCCGGGGAGAGGTAAAAAGAATTCATTGGATGGTGAGCACCTCATTAAGTATAAAATGATGAGAAACTTGCCATTTTGGAGATTATTTCTCATGAGACAGTACTTCCAGGAAATGGAAATGATACTTAATTTCTTTGTACATTTATAGTAGTGTACACCATTGCACACCACTGAACACCAGTTATCAGCTTAGGTTAAACATCAAGGAGTAAGAGCTGGAGACTGAAGACCAAGGCAGGGGTATAAAACACAGGGCTCCTGTTGCTCAGAGATTGAGCTCAGTTGTTCTGTGATGGTTGGGCTTAGTGGCTGTCCCACAACGTTGACACTGGAGATCGACCATACATCACTCAGCTCTGTCAGATACAAAGAACAGAATGTCATGGGTCAAGGGTCAAGAGACATGAGGGAAGGGGTAGAGCATGACTCTAGTAGCCTGATTATTGCTACATTACAATGTAAAAACTGTGCTCCATTGAGTGACCCTAAGGGTGATTGTTTTGGATTGTTTATAACTTATTTGTTGCAGTCATTATCTACTTGGAATAAAAAAATGATTCTTCTGCATTGTCACAGTCATCATTATTAAACTAGTAACTGGTATATCACTGCAATATTTTACATTAGGAATAATGTTTATTATTTCTGCGAATTGTCATTCTTTGTTCTTTACATATGTGGAGAGGGGAGCTCTTACTCACCTGTTCTAAACTTGCTGTAGGTTCCATTGTCATTTGTCTCTCTGTTGCCTGAGTAGAAAGCTAGGCCTCGTTCCCTCCACCTGAAACACACATGGTCATTTACCCGTATAGGTAAGAAAGTTTGCCAAGTCATGCCTGTTTGAATCAAAAATGCATCCAGTGATCTTACTGGTGACCATATTTCCTTTCTATGCCATGTATACATATATAGATACAGAACCTAACCTAACCCCAAGGGTATACAGACCCTGTAATGACACACTCACCAGTGAAAGACGAAAATGATGAGAATGAGTACAGCAGACACAACATCCGTAGGGATCCACATCCGATGATAGTCCTCAGGAGTCTTTGCAACAGAAAGGGGACAGAGAATAGATGAAAGGAGATAGAATAGGTCAAGCTAACAATACTAATGTGAACACATGCAGGTATTTAGCCTTGGTCAGTCCCTCACCATGAGAAACAGTGGCCTGGGCAGGTTCTTGAGGATGTGAAGGGCATTGGTGGTGACAGACTGGGCTCCAGCACACCAGGCCAAAGAATACAGCCAGGGCTGGCTGATCACATACAGGTTAGTGCTGATGTTCGCTGATGCATATTTGCTGAAAAATACACACAGAATCCAAAATGTTTAGATAAGCTGCTTACGTACTTTGAAATATGGATGTGCAAATATGGCAAAGGAAGGATATATCCACAGGGTATGACCTCAATTAAAGTAGAAGTGCGAGGGCGAACAGGTTCTGGAGACGCTCCCTGAGGTGTGAATTGTAGTTTGAACATTAGAGGCCCAGAGGTAGAGGGGGAGGAGGAATGTAGGGATGTGGTAAATTTTACGCTCAAAGGACAATGAGTTTTTTTGGGAATTGGGCAAGGGTATAGATCTAAGGACATGCTACCTGATCTGTTCCTGAGACATGGAGCTATAGTGGAGGTTGAGTTTAACAACGTGGTCCTCCTGTAGCTCCTCTATGGAGGCTCTCCTCCCAGAGGTCTGCTGTAAGGCTGGATCCAGCTCCTGCACTAAGTCTCTCAGTTCCCATGGTAGCCACAGCACCTGCACAGAATGGCCAGCAAATGTCATACAGTGAAAAAGGGAACTGCACCCTTTACCTTATGGTTGCAACTTAAACTAATGAGACGGGTGCTGAGGCTTTTACCATAATATCAGGTTTAAAAGGCATTTGAGCTAAAAGATTTTGATCCACTGAGATTTACGTTTTCCCCAGAGGGAAACAGGACTGTGGGAAAATGTGGATCCTTACCTGGCTGGACTGAATAGAGGACTCATTGTGAATGACCTCCAGAATGCGGGTGATCCAGGTGTCTCTGTAGGGGTGACCCCTAGGTGGACGGTACAGGTCAAAGATCACCATTTTCCTGTGCAGGGCGGCCAGGTCCAGGAAGTCACGTAGAGTGAAAACTGACTGGTTATGTGCGAGTGCCCGATCCTCAGGGGTTAGAGAAGAGGCCGTTCCAAAGGGGTCTCGCTGAAGAGCCGGGGGGTGAGAAGGACGCAGAGGTAAAAGAGTAAGGTAAACCATGGTCAAGAAAGTCAAGAAAGAAAGGAGAATATGATTCTCTCTGGATTTGCTCCCCTTTTTCAAACAGACTAGTTTCTAAAACAAGATCCCTAAAGATTATTGGACATAAATTTGTAAAATACAACAGAATAAATACATGGCCAGCCATATAACACACAATATGGCTGGCCATGTAATGTATGTATTCGGTTTCAAAAATTCAAAATGCGCATTTAGAGTATTTGAAGTATTTCACATATTTAAACATGGACAATGGGATCTGGCTGCATTCATAGTTTAAATACTACAAACTAACCAAAGGGATTTTTATCCAGTGACAGTAATGTCACATGAAGAAAGCAGTTACCCAAAAACGTGTGAAAGTGGTGTGCACACAGGTAGGGGCTCACCGAGAGAAACCAGGACCCAGCATTAAGCTTCTCAATCTCACTCCAAAAGAACATGGCAGCTGGAGCGTCTGTGCGGTTCGGGAACACCTCCTGCACATTCGTGGTCCTCCGAAAAGTTTTGTCATGCATCAAAAATGGTACCCCGTCATAGCTATTACAGGAAATGATACAATTATGACTACATAAAAGGTAAAACAGAACAGAATATGAAAAATCTTGAATGAAAATGAAATGAAAAAAAAAGACAGAAGATCCTGCTATTGCCATTGCGCTATGAGTGGTGAAAAGTGAGCACATAACTCTCAGCATCCCGAAAAAAAAGAGAATTGTACTATTTTGACTCAGCGGTGTTCTCTAGTAGTATACTACCTCCGACAGGGATGGTAAATGTGGCAAGAAGGTATTGACCTGATGGTGACGTCTGTTTCCAAGCCTTCACCTCCTGCTTCAACTACTTTCTCAAAGGACATCTGGGTGTTTTCTGGTGCAAGCTGTTACAGAGAGATGGTAGTAGAAAATCCGAAACTTTTTGATTGCCGACATGATGCCACAAGTGGACAATTTCTCACCTGACCTATGCGACTTATGACCATCTGTACATATGACTGAAAAAAACAAATACTACTTAATTTTTTTTTAATCAAGAAAAAATATATGTAAATATAAAAATTATGCTTGGCCATACATCTGCCAGTGCGTGTGTATGATAATGACCATCAGTTTACATAAATATGAATCTGAAGTCCTCAGATATCATGCCAATGCAAAACTATAGGAAGATGAGATTTAAAAGCCATTAATCTTTGGCATTATATGTACCATTTTTACATTTACAACGCTGGTGATTTAGTTTGGTATGAATGAAGTACATGAAATCATATATTCTTTATTTTGTATCCTTTAAGTTATAAAACAAGACCAGCCACTGCTCATGTAAACTTTCCAATCTTCTGGCCCAATTCATCCTGTTTCTTACTTTGAGGAACGTTTTTCACTGTGAGGGATACTATTGTCTCTTGGACTTCTTCCTCCAGTTGCAAAAGGAAGACACCAGTGTATGAGGATCTAATCCTGAGGCAGCCTCTCCCTTTCAGTCATAACATCATTCTGTAGAGAGCAATACTGTGAGGATGCTCGGCCATTTACATTAGGGTCTCTGGGAGGTTGTGAACTATAAATTAACAATGATACTCACCATGGGGGCACCTCTGTGCCCAATGAGAACAGGTGCTGGTCCCAGGGTGCCTTCTTCTTTGATGCAGGGTGAGTACAATCCCAGAGGAACCAAGTAAAGAGCAAAGAGCACTGCCAGATACAGTCCTATGGTAATGGCCCGCCGCACTGCAACACATGACGAGTCAACGCGGATCAGACAAACAATGAATAGAAATTACAAGCAGCCCACACTATGGGTAAATTTATTAAATGTTCTCCTCTCTCACCTGATTAAAGTAGAAGTAAAGTGTCACTATCACCTTCTTCAGTTGGTTGTTATCATTTTCAATTGAAAATGGAAATGTCACCATAGATAGAACTTAACAATTATTATTTACAAACATCACCTCACATCACCCCTAACTAAATTAACATTTCCCACTTTTGTTATGGGTATTCAGGCAAAGCAGGATTACCACCAAAATATTTGTGTACGGCCTCTTTAAAAAACAAACATTTTAATATAATGTCATGGTAGTAAGCTTTGCTCGAGAACCTAAAAGTTGTTACAGAAAAGAAAAAATGTACTGTATGGAGCCCCTGAATGGCACTTTAGGCCAATAATTATGTCACAATGCTACACAATAAAATTGCTTTGTATATTTGTTTTACTGTTTGTTTTTTAATTGATTTTACCTTCATATATATCCCTTTTTGCATGCTGTTCTTTTATTATGTGAATAGGGGTATTGCTGGGGGTGAGATTAGGGTGAGTTTAAATTTGAAATTGTTCAAATCATAACCTTGATCTCCTGTTACACATGACAGTTACAGTGACCTAATGTTTAATCGATATGCAACTTCTGCCATTGGACAAAGTTGGTAGTGTTTTGTTGTCTTTGAAGTGATGCTGAAAATTGCATATTGTATTGCTTTTTATTGAATATCATTAGCATATGCTTACCTTTTTTGTTCATGCGGAAATAATGCAATGCAATTGGCCAGGACAAGATTGTCAGCATCAAGACTCCACCCACATGCAGATATGGTGCTGTGACCTATTCAAACAGGAAAGGAAGAATGTTGAAAAGATTGAATATTTTAAATACAATTGGATGATTATTCCTTTAATTATATTAGTATGGTATAATATTTCATTTTGCATACACTGATACCATCACATTGACTCCTCTTGACCTAGAGAGTGCTTGGGAGTGACTACATTTGACACAATGACTATGAGGTTTGAGTTGGACAGCCAGCAAACCATGTTAACCCACCTGGAATGAGAGAAGGAGAGTGGACCATTCTTTGCTCCAGAGGTCTGAAAGAACAGCCGTGGCCACAACAGAGAACGTCAGAGTTACCAGGATCCCAATCTGTATGGAAAAATATCACACGGTCCATTTTAAAAACAGAATCAATTAAGCCACATGGTTGGCATAGACAGGATGGGACAGTCCAAGACGCATTATATTGAAGAGTGACAGGAAATAAAAGAGCATTTTCTGAGATCTGAACTCACATAGTTGCAGTTTTTATGGTGTTCCCAGGCAGTTGGGTTACACCACTCAACTGCCAGGCACCTTGCAGTTTGGGATTTAATTACTTCAGCTTTTAGTCACAGTAATCAAGTACAAGAAGTAACCGTGCAGATAGACAGAAGAGGGTAAATATTTTAATCTACAAAATGTGATGTGTACCCATAAAAAATGTCCTCCCCTCTAAAATCTGAGACAGATTAATATTATTACTATAGTATTACTACTGTCATATCCTGAAAGAACATGGATTGAGGGTCAAAATGTCAACATATACATGGATAAATATAATCATACTGCACTGAGTTTTTTTCATATAGGTTAACATCCTTGATGCATGTGCATGCATCTGCATTTGCAAATTATGCAAATGAGCCTTCTTTCATCCTTCATTGTCTCATATTACAGGGTGGAGACAGGGCAGAATGTACCTTATGTCCCCAGTGCAGATACAGCTGCTGCCCCTCAGAGAGTAAACACACTGCAAGCACCTGCAGAACAACATGTCTCACATTAGGATCAATGTATTAACCCGACACGCAGGGAGAAATCAACCACAAGGAATCAATGTTTTCTACAATCATAATTAAACTGTAAAATTATAAATAATTTGTTTGCCTTTCAGCAAAAAAATAATAATTATTGCCTTTTCCCAACCTCCTTGTAAAAACGGAGCTTAGCTTTAACTAAATAATATACCTGATCAAGGTTATTGTGCATTAGGGTAATTTGTGACCACCTGGGTAATTTATTTATGGACTGGAAGAAAACTTCCCAATAACAGAAGTGCTCAGGAAAAACAATACCTACTTCATATATAAGGTCACACATAGCATACCATGTGACAGTGCAATTTTAACCACATTAATTTGTTTAATGTGGAGATAACTCAGCAGTTCCCCCTTAGGTTCCTCTGAGGTGGTCGTGAGTTGAGGGAGAACGATGAATGGCTTGTAACACAGGTCTTCGACGTCCAACTTATTTTATTCCACACAAGCTTGAGGGAGAGTCATACACCCGGTATACACCAGGATGTTATAGTTTAGACATTCCACCTCCCTCTATCAGCATCAGCTAACCATATTGATGTCAATAGCTGTTCTCCTCCGCAAGACAACCTTGGTACAGTTTTGCGAAACATCTTGTTCTCTACACAGTCTCCTCTAGTCGCCCCAGTACTTTTCCACCAGATACACACATAAGTTTGCACAGGGTCATCTTACCCTCTTCATGTAGAGGCCCCTACCAATATGTTACCCTGTTAAATGAAAGCACTTTTCTATGCATTTACAGGCATGTTAAAATGAGACTCATTAATTAATAAACAATCATTAATCATAAATGTTAATGTAAATGTTCACCACACATATGTTAAAATGAGAATTATAATCAATAAATAATCATGAATTATAAGCTTTCTTCAACATTAAATAAGTGGCACATGCTGTGTCCTCTTTGACAAACCCCTGGTGTATATCCTTGTGTTTTGAGACTGTGAGGGATAAATTGTACTATACCTAAGTTTATTGAACACTTAACATCTTGCTGTAGGATGAACTCACCAGCAGCAAGGTGACATAGCTGAAGAATGCAGCTGCAACCACCAGAAGCACCACTGACCACGGGAACCAAAATCCCAGATTCCCAAAGTTGAACCTGAAAGGGTAGCCACAGAATATATGCTGAACTATGTGTGAACTAAACTCCACAACCAATCCCCCTTTGAAACTGGAAGCCCTTATTTCAGAATTTGATTAAATTAACTGGAAAAAAGCTTCTGATTTCACCTTCAGGACTTGTGAATTCCTTTTTACTGGCTGGCTCTAAGAGCCCCTAATTCCAGGATATTATGATTATGCCTACTAAACTGTTGAAGCAGGGATCAAGAGGACTATTATTATTATATCCGCAAGGATAAAGTCTGGCTCACAAGGCTACTCCACCTCATCTTATGACCATGGCATCATCACAACAGGGGTAGCACTGAGGTATAATGGGTAATGAACTGGGCTTGCCAGCAAAGAGCGGAAGGTATGCGTCAAAGGTTGGGCACTACCACTCCCTTTTATCAGGATATTCCCTATAAACTTATAACAAATTTTAAATACATTTTAAAAGGACTATATTATGTAAAATTTAGTGTGTACGTCACATAAATTAATAATAACCTCAGTGAACATCTGGAATTTTTCCGAAGCAGAGGTGCTACAATATGCTCGAACCAACTGTTTCAGGGTCACTGTTCATTTTTATATATGGTTTACAATAAAAAAGCTTAATGGGAACAGTTAATTTGTTTTAAAAACTATCTAAACAAAGCAAATTTCCAACAATGTCCTAGGGGTTTATTTGCTTCGACAACCAAATGTAGCAGATATTAAAATAAGTCATTATTGGAGATGGTAGTTTTTGCAGGGAGTTGAAACCCTGAGTTGGAATTTATTATAAAATATTCTACTTATGCATCCACATAATGTCTAACATCCGTATCAAGGGTATTTATGTGAGTGACTAGATTAGTGGTTCTGAACCTCTGAGAAAAAACAATGTAACCTGTAACCATGCTAGCATGCATCGCTACAGAAAAGGGGAAAAGTAATAAAATGTACCATTTTGCACCACATTTAATTCGCAATTTCACACAGAAGTTTAGTGGTAAGTTTCATTTTGTGAAATTGTTGATTGGTGGTGCATGGATAGCTAAACAGTAATCCCTCCATTTAGATCTTAGCAGTGCACTTCGATCACTAAATCAAAATTTTTGAAACTGGAACTGAATCCTCCGAACTCTAAACTGTCATTTAAGGGCAGAGTGGTGCACTAAGACCACATGCCAGAGCATGTGTGTGTGACTTACCAGTCAAAGTCATTATAGTCATTCTGTGCTTCACTCCAGAAATACAGAAACACCAGGGACAACCAAAATGTCACTATCAAGAGTCCAAAACTGCCAAATTCCACCTATGAGAAAAACAAAAATATCTTACAGTACATTTTCAACATAGTTTGAGAACAATAAAAGAACAGCACTCAGTATAATTTTGTTATTATTATTATTATTATTATTACTACAGAATACAAACTGACTAGAAAATCCAATCTGGACATGGAATTCATATGGAAAAGACACTGTGTGTGGGACAGGAGTGAGTGTGCCATGCCCTCAGACCTTGCTACAGCAGCATTCCCCCGGCAGGGTTCGCGCGCGCTGGTAGCGCCTCCACTGGCACCCATAGAGGCCTGCCAGGCAGGACACGAAGGGCTGGTGCTCATAGCGTTGCAGGAGCTGCCGCCGCACCACCTTCAGCTTCCCCAGCTTCAGCTTGGACAGGGTGGTGGGAGAGGGGCCCATGGGTCACACACACCAGACCATCACAGCACAGGAGAGGGAGAAGAGGAGTAGGATGCCTGGCAGATGGCTATGCAAAGAGAAGAGAAGTTATTAAGATAAGGAGGCAGTCCTACATAGCTGTCTTAAGTGGTGTGACGTGACTCAGAGAAATCGAAAACCAAGTTTTGCCAGAATTAAAATCATATTTCAATGGAGTATGTGTCAATGTTGTGCAAATGCCTGTAGTTGCTCAGATGCCTTATATTTTTAAACATCTCTGGAGATATTTTTTTTTTCATTTCCTGTTATGACATTACACCAGCAAGTCTACATTTAAGTTCCAATATCCCAGGATCCAATCTCCAAAAGTTAATATATACAAAGGCAAAAGCCTTGTATCCTTACATTTACGGTTTAAAAATGGGTGAACAGCAAGCACTACACGCCATACATACCTAGTTTCTGTATCTAAACATTATGATAAAATGTTATAAATTGTGCATTTTAAGCATATATTTTAAGTATATCCATAAGCAGTTTTTCTTGGTAAATTATCTAAGGTTTCAATTAATTTCAGTCCATCTACAACACTAGTCAAGGGCCTTGTGAATTTCTGTTTGCTGTGGTTTAATCCTTCTCTGCAAGAGCAAAAACACCACTGCTACATTCCAGCACCCCTGATAGAGGAAGCTTGGTTATAAATCACCAGAACAAATTCTCACAACTCTACCAACCCCTCCTCCACCTGGATAAATAAACGGTGCAGCACCAAGCACCAGCCACTCTGACACAGCCCTTCAAACCCCTTATACCCTTCAAACCCAACCTATCCATTCTTTGAGAGGACACACTATAAAAATATCAAGCACAATCGTTTTCTCATTAAAATGTCCCTAGATGTCTCCCTTGTGGCCTGCAACGAAATGTGCAACAAGCCTGCAACTATTTTACAGTGGCTTGAATTAGCTGCAGGAATGATTCCAGTGTTCAGTTGCTAAAGCTGGGCAATGGCCAGTGTGTGTCAGTACTGAGAGGAGTGACACAAAGCAGCAAAACCCTGTTTCTGTTGATAGCGATGAAGAGGTGGGACTCATCAGGATTTGGATCCTGGTTGGATCACTGCCCATATGCTTGTGAGTAGCTTCAATGGCTGGAACCTAAAACAACGTCAGTGGCATATGTCCAAGCCAATAGAGTGTGCAAACAATATAACCCCAATACACCACCACTACTAAACAGAAAAGCTAAACAAATATCATGTGGTTCATTCAAATGAATTCAACCCTGTCTGACTAGGTGTATTTGTACATCAACTGAAACTCAGCAGTTAGTCTACACTGAAGTGAAAGGCTGCAGGGAAGCTGAGTCTTGAAGTCCACTTCTCTGTGGTTTAGCTATGGCAGAAGGATTAAGATTATGCACCAATCATATACAAAAGGCTAAATGAACTCATTGAACTGGCATCTGTGTCTAACCTCAGAGAGGAAACAATGTTATGCACAAAATATTTCACCACAAATGTAACTTACTGTAGGACTCACAAAGTTATCGCAACATACAGGAAAGTGGTTATTTACGCTGACCGAAAGACGCTGTCCCCAGTCATATTCATGGTCAGTTATATTCATCATTAAATGGAACCCTGCCAGAATTAAGATGATTTTATTCCAAACTAAGACTAGCCAACAGCTTCGAGTATCAGTACAAGATACAGGAGGTTCTCTGCCATTCCTCCCCTATGAGGAGCCTATCAGTGTGTGAAACAGTTACAGGGTGATACAGTGGTTTCCCAGCTGTCAACTGCCGTCATGGTGACTTGTAGTCCTAGCAGCAGTCTGTGTTTTGATGTCCCCTCCCAGAGATGAATAGCAATCAGTGGTATTCAGAGCTCATCGACTATTCAGAAGCATCCCTCTTTCAGAGGTGAGTCACCCTGCAATTTTCCCCTCAGCAGAACCAATAGATCACACCTCATCACTAGCCATAGTGTTTCAGTACTCTGTGTGGAGTAACCTGCCATCTTGTCTCATCCATGCTCAACACTCAGTTGAGTGAGAGAAATAATTTTGTTTCTAATTCAATCTATACTGAAAAGACAGTCAAATCGACAACATGTTATGAATGGGTATCGGGATCTCATCTGAAATCTAAGAGTATCAGACACTTAAAGATTTTTCTTGAAGTCAAAAATCTTTATTTGAGCTGAGCAAATAAAATATCCCAAAAAAAAAAAAAAAAATATATATATATATTTCATATATATATGGCTATTACTGCAGAGAAATTATGTAGATAAAGAATCCAAATGTCTAGGATATGTGACTTACAAATTTGTACATACTCGCCTCACCTGCCATGAGATACAGAATAGTACTGGTGATAACAGCATGATCTCTAAACTCTTTGAAAAGACAATGTGCAGTCCAGTACAAAACATTCAGTATCATACATGTTAAATATGCCAACTACTCCTGTTTTATGCATATAGTTTACAATATATTGTACCATTTAGACTATTCCAAAATACATTTCATGATATACAGGAAAATGAATTCCTTGCATGAAAGTCATACACTTATTTCAACATGTACTTTAACAAATAACTGTGTGCTATGATTTATGGTGATGACATTCACTAATACTTTGGACATTTCTACAGCCCAAACATAAACTGAACCCACACCATGGCATTAACAGCTGTGGCTGCGTGGTGCATAACTGGCAATAGGGTCAGCCAGGGAGGAAGGGTTACCTTCAGCAAGACAGACCCTGCCTCACTGTGCACAAGTGACTCTCATGAGCAGTTGAGCAACTGTAGTCTGCCTTTGCCTCCTGCCCCAGCTGTGCACTCCTGGAAGCAGTAGCCACGGCAGCTGAACTGGCAGACTGTTCAGTAGAAAAAGAACCAGCTGACAGAAAGTGTTTCACAGGATGTGTGTGCAAGTGTGTGGCCTTTTGAACCGCTGGAGGCTGTTTCTGCAATGGGCCAGACCAATGGCAGCGATTCAGAATTCCAAACTGACATATATTACAAGAGTGACTATTATCATGTCAAACAGAGGAGGCTTAATGTTTTCTTTTAATAAAACACTGAGAGGGAAGTCGTTCAGAAGGCAAGCACAAAGGCAATAATAATAACAGACTTTTACAAAATGTCTGAAACACAGAAAATGTTCAGACTAATACTTATAAACATCTGCCTGGGTTGTCTTATCACATCTGCCGTTCATATCAGAAAATATCAGAAAAATAAATTTCAGAAATATCATTTGAGGGAAATGGGAATAGGGCTTATCACTTTTTATGGTTTATTCATCAAACAGTTATTAAATACAAATAAAAAAAACCATGTCTGTTCAGTCTTAGTAGCATTTCAATTCAGCAAGAATAATATGTAACTAAGAATGATGTTACTGAAAACTGTGGAATGTTCACCCTCAATTGGCACATAATAAGCAGCTCTACATAGACCACACTTTGCATTTTACAATAATACAGGTCAAGCAGGGCAAGGGGAAACTCAGTGTTTCCTGTTCAGTTCCTTCCTAGCAAAAATAGCATAGCTCTTTTTTCATTTTCATATTAGAATACAATAGCCTACATGAGTGACCATTTTATTGAAGATTTTAATGAAAATTTCACGATGAGTTCAAGTTCCTTTTCTGGGCTTTACTGCTCCTCCGAGTTTCAAGAGCTAAACAGTACTACCCTTCTATAATCTTCATCTAAGCACAACCTGGAAAACAAATACAGTATGGCACTGTTTAGACTGTATATGTAATTTTGAGTTTGACGTGGCTATTGTCACCTGGAAAGACTTTCCTTAACATCGGAGCTGTTAACTGTGGTCCAGTGACCACAAGGATTCTAAATTAACACCGAAAAAAGCATCATTCTACTTGCACAGCAATGATTTCCACTCCTGTACTTGAATTAATTTACACATCCTAGACTAGCCCATCCATCAAGTGCACTCTTGACTATTCTAAACGTGCATTTTAACATTTAAGCATTTTAACTTAATCGTGTAAGGCAAGCGATGCAGAGAAAACGTAACGCAGCCAAGCACAATATATATCAGAACATAACACACCGATAAGTAACCCTACAAATACCGTTTATCCATTTTGACCACACAAGAGGAGATCTAGCCTCTTCTGTGAATATACGTTTGTTAATTTGTTTATTATCGTCTGCTCATTTTCTTCATGAACGCGTGAATATGAGCCATGTCTGAGCACGCAAAAGCAGTATGCTGGGTTTTATCACTTACCTTTATGTCTTGATTTTGTTCCTTCAAAGCCCCCAGTCCTCTTCAGATAGCTGACGTCGAAATGTGTATCCGCAGCGTTGCGCAGTGCCTTATTGTAGCTACGTCGTCTGAAAGGTATCTAGATCAAGAATGAATTATGAATGCCGTGCAGGCAAAACGCCGAAACTAAAGCTCAGCTTTCGATCTTCAGCCTTCCACCTGTTGAAAACATGTAACTAGTCTCTTTCTCAATGCCCAGTGTAAAGGCTACAGTGACCGTATCTATTCAGCACCACAGGAACACACTGCGCGACGCCGTTAATGTTATGTTATTGCCAGTGCTGCCGCATCTTAGTCTGACTCTATTGCATGGCTGGCGACTTTCTTATTCTGAACTCCAAGAAAAAGCACTACTGTACGGGAAGGCTACTCGGAACAGCGATTACGATACGAAATTGGGAAACTATTAGCTTCACAAGACGTACGTCCTAAACCGAGAAACGTTCCCTCTCTGATTAGAAGCTACATAATAGGGTTTTTAAGCCGCCTAAACTTCCAGTTGCGTAAGGGAACTTGTATTTTATAGGTTCAAAATCCCTTGACCCGAAACAATATTTTGTACACCATGAGGAGCTATACCGTAGGAGTTCTGTTGGAATTCTAAACTGTAGGCGGCACCTATTACAAAATCAGTGGCAAAAGAAATGGCATCTTGAGATGGAGGTACTTGAGATACTGTAATACATGTCGCAATGTTATGTAAAACACAGTATTTTACATGGTTTAAAATCTGTTTATTCTGACTACTTCAGTTATTTTTGGGAAACCACGTATACCCAAAACTCAAACTTAAGTATTTTCTGAGTCTTGTCTTTTGTTTATTGCCCTTGGGTATAAAAGGGTTTTACTAGTTTTGTCCATGTATTGTATTCTCATTTTTTCCCATTATATTTTTGTATTCCAACCCACTTTTCTCTCAAATGAGGATAACCACTTATAATATTAAATATCATCACCATATTTCGGGTTATAATTGTCCTGAGTGAGGCTAAAATAATTTAAATGCGACAAGGCTCAGAGGGTTCAGGTAGGATGACCGTTATCTGGATTGGTAGTAACTCACTTCAAAGGAATAAAGCTTACAAGGCTCTGTAAAAGCTGTAGGTTTTAAAAATATATGACAAGCTGAGTCAAAGTATCTATAAGTGATAAAAAAATGAGTTGATTTGTGTGTGTGTGTGTGTGAGTGTGTGTGTGGGTGTGGGTGTGTGTGTGCCCTTTTTCTCTAAGGCCACTGTTTTTCCAGAGGCTTTCCATGGAGGTGATCATCAGAACACAAAATATACAGACAATGCATTAGCTTCAAATCTGTGAAATGTGTGTGAACTGGCCCATTTATCATTTATATTTAAGAGTGTGTCTGTGTGAGGATTTACACAGAAAGGGTCAGTGATGATGTCAAATCCAGAATCATGCTAGTGCGCATTGCAGTCAGCAGCCTCACAATGTGCCAAGTGGCCAAAATCTCTTCATGCACCAGCAACCTCCTCTTGTGGACCAAAAAACTTCAGCCTAACATTAGGTCTCCAAATGCAGTGACTACATGGTTCATTTGGCAGGGCCCGCAAAATTAAAAGAATTGGAGTTTGGTGTATATAGAACATAGACACATAGAAAATAGGCTGTAGTCACATGTACTTGTCTCCACCTTCCTGTGCTGGTGGAGAAGGTCTTAATTGAGTCTTTGGAAGATAAACTTTATCTGTGTATGACAGAGACCAATGTATTTGCAACTCAATGTTCCCTGTTCAGTTCCTTCCTTGAGAAAATAACAGAACTCTTTTTTCGTTTCCATATTAGAATACAGCACCCTATATGAGTGATCATTTTCAAACACCAAATCAGGATATAAACACCCAGATCCAAAACCCTGTCCTAAAATCTAACATAGAACCTAAAGAACACGTATCAAGAGTAAAGCTTTTTGAAATGTTTTTCCTTTTTTATGTTGTACCTAAAGTATTTTTGTTTCAGGTTTTTTGTAACATTTGGCACTGAAGAGCCATCATTTATTGCAGGAAATGTAAGTGAGAAACCTGCAATAATACAGAGAAACAGTTAGGAGCTATATTGGAGGAAAACAAGCACCCACAGTTGGAACAGGGTTGAGAAATATTGGGATATATTACACCATGTGGTTTTTCTCAGAGAATCAATTGGTACAATATAAAATGTTTGGGTAATCCTGATCGAATATGCTTTAGTTGAAGCTAAACTCTTGTTGAATTATTTATTATGATAAAATTACAGAATTATCTTGCTTGATTATTTATGGAGTCTGAACCACTAAGTTCTCCAAGAGAGGCATTGTCTGAAGGGGAATTCACACACAAAATCTCCTCTGTGCAGACACTGGCATTAGGCCCAGGAAATAAAGCTACCCATCTGTGCTTGATATGGTGCAATCACAGTCCAGGGCCCCGCTCAGATGAGAAAGCAAGCAATCCACAGCCTTGTATAATCTATACTTACAAAAGCTATTATGCATGCTCCATTCCCCTGGCTCTACACTTACCCCTGCCATGGAAACAAAGAGCTGTTTAAGATTTTGCATCAATAATGAGTTTGATTGGACAAAGTAGCATGTTTTGTGACGGGAGGCAAACAAAACTGCTACTTATTTACATATTATAGATGATCAAACCCATTATTTGGAGTGACAACTGTCAACTGCACATGTGAAATAAACCCAGCGAAAATCCAGAAGAAAATGCCAGATTGTCAGTTTCGCTTATCTGGGTCATTGCCTTTCATAGCATAAATACTTATTTTGTCTATCAAACTGGACAGTTTCAAAAACAGTTCACATCAAAGGAAAGAAAATCCTCCGGGGGTAATATTCTCGCAGGAAGATATGTTTTGCTGTGCATGGTACTCAATAAGCTAAAATCAAGTAAACATGCCATTGAATGTTTTCTAATTAACACTTAAATACACAGAACACCAGTTAACAATGTACCACAAAGTCATCAGAGCATAGAAAGTTGGATATGCATTCTGCAATGCTGTATTGGCACATTAAAATAATTGCTCTTGGCATTTCATACCACGTCATTTGGACTTACTAATTGTATTGAGGACTTACTATGTCTCCCACATCCTATCATGTCTACTACCGTGTCTGGCACTATCGCTGGCAATAAGTGTCTCATGTATTCTGTTGCTGAAACTATTAAGCAGGGGATTTCCTACTTTAATTGAGACTAACAAGTAATCTAATTCATAGCTGATCTTGGACAGAATGAGAATACCTGCCAGCACTTTGGGATAAGGGTGGCCTTCTCAAGCCCTTGGAAAAACACAGGAGAGTAATCTTCTTACTTTATGAACTATAAAACCTTTTCATGCAGCTGGTTGTCAGTCTGCCAGGACCACCACTAGTGACCCCATCCTCTCTGAAACATGAAAAGGGTAAAAATACAGAGAAGCTACAGAATTTAGTGGAAGCACTTTTGGCTACTCTAAAGTGTCATGTGGGTTTTAGTTCCCTAAAATTCTGCTGAGCTTAAATGAATGGAAGCACAGATACTTTCACACCTTGTAACCCAAAGTTGAATGTTGGTGTTCTGTGGATAAATGATAAATTATTAGGGCTCTGTCAACACATACAGCAATAACATTATCAGCAAATGATCAGGTGCTGAGAAATTACTGTCATTTTGTTTCCAATTACAGTTCAAACGGAGAGCCAGTTTCACAGGAATTTTATTAAGCCATCATCTCCACATTATTTCTGAAAAAAAAAACCAAAAACAAAGATGGTATTCTCCAGTGAAATATTACATAAACAGCACACAGCATTAAACACACACAGACACACAAAAGAATGACACCTTCTGAATGACACAGTTCAGCATTAGTTATATTGTTTTGCATAAACAGTGGCCTGTCAGATCATATTTTGTTTCAATGACCATCCGAAGAAAGCCAAGATCTACGTTATGGAGCCAAAATGTAACTCAAAAATGCAATAAAGAAGCCATTTTGCATTAGCTAGCATATACAGACGGTCCCCGAGTTATGATGGTCTGATGTACGATTTTTTAACTTTACAATGGTGCGATAGCGTCACTTTCAGTGAAATATTCAATAAATGACCTTGGATATTCAACACCTTATCATAAAATAGGCTTTGTGTTAATGATTTTGCCCAGCTGTAGGCTAATGTAAGTGTTCTGAGCATGTTTAAGGTAGGCTAGGCTAGGCTAGGATGTTCAGAAGGTTAGGTGTATTAAATGCATTTTCGACGTTATTTTCCATTTATAATGGGTTTATCACAACATAACCCCATCGTAAATCGGGGACCGTCTGCAGTTCTGAAATATATCTGAGGTTGTAGCAGTAAGCACTTATGTTGTTGATCTGTTTTCCTCAAGACATACTAAAATAACTCAAATTCTTTATGCTTCTTTAAAATTACATAACTCTCATCCTGGAAACCTCTGAATGTACCGTGTTTCCTTACAGTATAACTCTACTCATTGTGCTTATTACAATGAATGGCATATTCTAAGAGATTACGTTTGTTTTGTTTGCAGGCTTATCGGAGGAAATACACAGAGGCAAGACTTGGACATAGATTCAAAATAACTTAATTTGACTAGAAACATTGTGTGGTGCATCTAACAGATGGGTGCACACAGAACATGATTTTGTGTAACTAATGAAAAGTAGTTTCTATGATATGCATGGAAGACAGTTTCTGTCCAGTATGGACACCCAATTACATACATTCAGCCATCGGTTTAAATTGGATTCAGTTCATGGAGGTATGCTTATGCTGCAAAAGTAGACCCTTTAGACATCAGTTAAAGGTGTGCTTCTCAACATAACTGACATCCATTTTGTTAAACTGAATACAAAATAGAAACTGAAGTTTTATGTTGCTTTCATTAATCCCTCAGGTTGGAGTACAAAGACAATGTCATTCATCAAACAGAGTGTAAGAAAGAACTTTTCCTGATTGAAGTATTGCATTTATCAAAACTATTCTCTTTTCAGACACAAAAAAGACAAAAAGAGAATTTAAGATTATACAGTATATTCCAATAAACAAAGCAACAAATAATAATATACACAAAGACACAGACAGAGAAGAGCCTGGGAGATTCCCTCAGCATCTCAAACAAATCAAAGTCACTCAAAAGGCTGAAATGTTCCACATAAATAACTTCACGTTCATTCATGTTTATTGTCCTTAACAGGCATCATCTTTGTAGTATTGGCAGCATCCATGACCCTGTCACGAGCACACAAACCCCAGTAAGGGTAAATAAGGGAATTGGGGGTGGGCCTTATGGATGTCAGCAATGGTGAGAGGGAGCGGGTCCAGCTAATGGCTGTTCTTAGTTGCCTCTTTGGCGGCCACAATGAGAGGGACGAGGCTGGACAGGGGTTTCGCCCCTTTCAGGAACTGGTGCTGAGGGGAGACCACACACAATGAGCATGCCACAAAGAATCATCCACCTTCTTAGTTCTTACATGAGTTGAAAATGATACTGCTTATAGCTATGGTTGGTATGCATAATGCAAGTTTATATCAATAAAATCTAACCGTGCTTTTTACTGGGCAATATGTGTTGCTTGGCTACAATAATGTTGTAATTTCACATTTTAACACTGAATAAAAATGGAGCATGAAGCAAAAAATGTTAACATTGGAATAATAAGAAAACGTTTATGCTTTCTTACAGTTCGCCACATATATTTGGACAGTGACAACATATCATCTATGCAGTGATCCTGTGCATACAGCTCTGTGTCAGTAAGCACATGTTAAAAATTATTTTCAACAAAAAAACCGCCACACATTGCAAAATGCAAATAGAAGCGGTTTCCATTTCTGTATTTTTATTCACAAATATTGAGGGTCAATGACCATGGCTATCAATATAAAAAACATTCTAAATCCCAATCTTGTTTCATTTGACTTCTTTTTACTAGGAGTGATATAGATGTGTCAGGTGTGAAGGCTACATTTGACCTGTGTTTTCAGGTTACATTGGATGGATACAGCAGTAATTCAAGTGTACCCCCAGCTGGTGCAAAATGCTCATGCTTCTCACCTCTTCATAGCACCCACAGGACACAAGCTTACTTTATTACATATATTGTTCCTGCATACCGCAAATACCCATCAACCCTTTGTTTTTTCTTATCTTTCTACCTTTAATGACATAAATATTCCATAGTCTGGTCAAAGTATTCCTTTTCTCCTTGGAATATAAGGCATTTAGCCCAATTTGCTATATGTCAGTAAGGAAAACAAAACTCAGTGCTAGAAAAAATATGAAGGTTACCACACTTTACAGAGCAGTCCTGGAATAGTCCTGAGAACAGATTTAACTGCACACAGGTAGGTCCCTATCACCCTCATATAGTAATCACAGTTCACTGAGATTCATTTTTGATCATGGATGAACAAACACATCTTTACCAGAGTTAATTAAACATGAATATTTATTACAGGCAATGAATCCTTTCTGGCCATCAGGCATGGAATATCTTGTGTATCTTGTATCAAGGCAATGTCAGATAAACATTGGTTTCAGTGGTAATACCGGTCCTTGAAGTGTTAAAGCAGATCAAACCTTTCTGTAACTCCACCTGAATAATGACTCCCATTTAGCTGGAGAACAATGACCACCAGACTTTATGGCCTCCTAAGAGTAAATTGCACATTCACATCACAATATTTTAAGTTCCATGATTGCAAAAGGAAATTACATCAGGAGTAGGTATCTGCTCCAAACACATTTAGCAATAGCAGTACACAAGAGTTGGGACATCACAGTGCTTTGAATAAAGACCTCATTTTGTTTTGTACGGCTAAAAATAATCTCCTTAAGAGAACATATGATCGTAATGGCTGACAGCTACACTGCAGCTGCACTGTAGTGCTTATGTAATATGTTTGGTCTCCACAACTGAGCAGCAGCTACAAGGCATGGCCAACCCACATGTCAAAATAAATAGTGTTAATCACGGGACTCTAGATCATGGGTTAGGCCAGTTTCTCTATGTATTCACTGAGTTTGTATGTATGATCAGGCTCACACAACTACCTCAACTCCTGGAGCAAGTATGAGCTGCTGTGTAAAGCCATGTGTGTGTGAATACAAAGACACGTGTCATGCCCCATGAGTGTTATAGTCTTACTGAAGAAACATAATGAAGAGCTCATTCAAGCCCCCCCTTACCAGACCTGTGGGGCCAATGAGCTGCACAAACCAATTTGATCTGTACAGGGTGCAAGCCAGGCAACTGCTCATGTTGTAATCTAATAGCCTATTCTGTCCTCCCTTAACCCCTGAGGGAAAAACAAAGATTTATTGTGGTCCAGTCCCTACAGAGAGGGGCTTCCAGAAACTCTCCCTCTGGAATTGGAGAACCAAAACTGGAAGAACCAAAAGACTATCCCATTACCTACTAGATTGGGCCAAGGTTATTGCAGTTTTGTGTTTTAATATTAGTTTCTATTTCAGTATTATTTTCAAGTTTTCCTTGAAAATAAGTTTAGTTTTAGTTAGTTTCACTTTTCCTTTTTGAGTTTCAGTTTAGTTTTTACACAGAGAGGTTTCTTTTTCATTTTGATATATTGCTATTTCAGTTTTAGTAAATATAATTTTAGACAGTATTGTTAGTGTCATTTAGTTTAAGTTTTTCATTCTTGTATTATTAATTATTTTATTTTAGTTTATGAAAATGGTTTTCATCTTGGTTTTAGTTTTAGTAAACGACAATAACCTTGGTTTGAACCACAGCTATTTCTTCAGCTGACCATGACCACTAATCTGTAGTGGCAGGACACAGCTGGCCCCGTATGATAAATTCTAGAGTGGACTTAAACCAGACAGGTTTCTCAGACTACTATTATATAAATATTCCAGGCCTTGTCGAGTTCTCATCTGAGCCAGGGTTTGACAGTCTAACTCAAAATCTGGCGTGGATAGGACTACTATATTATAAATATTAAAATTAAGATTTGTAAGTGCAACAGGACTGTTCAATTGACCAGATCATGTACCTCCACTACCTGTCTCATCTGAACAGAATTATATTAGTTAAATATTGGAAATTGATGTATGCTCCTATTCGCCAGAGGGTACATGTCTGGTTCTGCAGAGGGATATGTAAAGACCTTGAGATGTATGGTATTAAATTTGTCATTAAAAACCTATGATGACTCCACACTCATGTATACTGTCTGGTACACAGAGATAACCATGAGATAGCGGAGGGTTGAAGTGGTGTAAGTGAGGCCTTTTAGACACACTTCTTCCACTACCATGCCATAGCTCAGAAATACATGTTAACAAACACAGAGACATGGCACTGGTAAACTCACCTGAAGCAGCTCCTTTGCGGACCCTCTACTGTCCACATCCATCTCCAGACAGCACTTCAGGAAGTCTCGGAAAATCACAGACAGTCTCTCTGGGTTTTGGAGTTCTGGGGTTCCATTGGTTGCTATGAGATACAGTGCCTGTGAGATACAGAAGAGATAAAATTTCATGAATGTACACAATTTCAATTAAAATCCACATTCTAGAAATCTGATCTAGCAGTCACAAAGCAAACATGAGGGAATGTCTGTTTCGATCCTCATCTCCTGTTTAAGTGTGTAACAGCAAAGATTTTCATGTTTGTATTTGGGTAAAAGTATGAAAAGAGTGAAAAGTCATATTGAGGTCATACCTGTTGTTCCACATCAACACAAAAGATGACAAAGTCTGTAACTGTAACTCAAGTGCCCTTCACCAATTACTTTGAGGTTGTCCATTTTATTGTCAAACAACAGCAACCCCCTCACCCTCAGTGGGTTCTCATTGAGATATGGTGGCTCCCCTTCAATCATCTCAATGGCCATGATACCGAGGGACCAGATGTCTACTTTGGGGCCATAAGCCTTGCGGGTCACAACTTCAGGAGCCATCCAGTAAGGAGTTCCCACCATTGTGCTTCGCTTGCTCTGCTCTGGGGTGATCTGTGCGCAAAAGCCAAAATCGGCTAACAGAAGACAATCTGGGTTATGTCAACTGAAAATTATTTTATTAAGAATTCATAACAATTCATTTACTTGTTAGCCAATGCATGCATTCCAAGGGGGGAATTATATGGTCTATCCAGAGACAATATTTATTATAGTGAAACAAGGGTGATATTGTTCCAATATCACCCCCTTGTGTCAAAAATATAAAACATACAGTCTTAAAAGATTGTCTCCTCATATAATCCTGCAGCAGCCGACCACAGTTCAAAATTTTGTCTGCTCCCCAAATTTTGTTTTGGAAATCCCCTATGTAAAAGCTTTTTTCTAATTAAACTTTTTTTCTAATTAAAACATTCAGCAGTGGAGTAATAGGCACTCTTTGGTCTGACTGATTATCCACCCTTTTCTCTGCAGAAAAGGAGTGTGCTTACTGAGCTTGACAGAGCCATCCATCCCCAGCAAGATATTGTCACTCTTGATGTCCCGATGGATCACCTGACTCGAGTGCAGGAACTCCAGAGCTTGTAGACACTGAGAGGAAAGAGAACTATGGGTTAAAACTGACCTCTTGCCATAAATACTGCTCACAAGAACAGTGATCAAGACAGAAATATGGGGCCATTTTAAGTGCCCTTGGTGAGGATTGTGTATCTGTCTGAAGTAGCTGTTTCTTTTTGAATAACTACCCCGTGATTGGACCTGATACAAAGCTCCATCAAGTTGTATCACAGTGAATTTCAATGTGAAACCTAATAAAAAAACTCTTCTGGGGGCTCCGATATGCAGCTCTGCCATGGAGTCTGAGGCAGAGCTGTATTGGTACTTACCAGTTGTTGGCCTAAAGTCAATTTGATAGTCTGCAATAACTGAAAGGGACTCACTTCACGACACACTGCAGCAATCTGTGCTTCATCCATACAGGTCTCTGTTACCACATCTGTTAGAGAGCCTCCAGCCAGGTACTCCATTACCACCCAAAGCTCCTCTCCAACCATGTAACTGTAGACAGGGAATGCACAACACACAGTTACACAACAAAAAAATTAAGCGACTCTGCAGCACAGCTATTAGGTAAATTGACTTCATTTTTGGACTTGAATCAAATGGCTTTAGTTTCACATCCAAATTGGAGGACTTTTGTACACATGTAAACAAAGGTATCTGGTCTGGATTGTGTCAGTAAATATCCATAAGTGCATATAAATGATTTTGAATAATGAAATGTGTTCATGTAGCACCATATATGGATTTCAAATTATAGTGGGGGAATTGCCTCTGCTGCCAACGCATGGAACTTATTCTGGTGATGCACTGCAGCCATAATGGATCTGAATATGAAGCTCTCATCACTCATCAGGTGGGGTGGAAGAGAAGAGATCTAATTTAGCTAATTTCTTACTTGGGGGATCGCTGGAGAGATGGAGGCAGGTTGGAATTTTTTTTTTACAACAACAATAAGTTCCACATTCCTTGCAGCAAGCAGCTTGAGATTTTTATTGACCGAAGTCAATCAGATCAGTACATCTGTGATAATACCTCAATCAGGCATAAAGAAATGTTTCATTGACTTTGAGTACCTACCTGTCTAAGTAATTGACAATGTTGGGGTTCTTGTTTTCCCTCATGACAAGGATCTCATTGATGATGAGTTCTTTCTTGGGCTGCTGCTGTAGGTTCATCTGTTTGATGGCCACCTACAGATATGCATATAGTGTGATACAGTATTTATGCTGGTAATATAGAGGCACACTTGTTTCAGTGGCAAATAATATATACAATTTACCCTGGAGGTATTACTGATCCCTGTACTCAAATGTTCCAGTGGGTAGCAGCACAGTAGACTGAATTAAAATAATGAAATGGCAAAAACATGTAAGGGTTGTCGTTTACACAGAGGGAAAAATAATTAATTCTAATACTCTAGTACAGTAAGATCTCTTGTTTATTTCCAATATAGTGCACTGAAATTAGTATTTTGGAAGTGTAGTGTAATAAAGATATGAAGGGCTACAGCCTAGTTATCTAATTTATTTAAAGCAAATTACTGGGTGACTTGCATACATATTCTGTAATCTAGCAGACAATATTCTAGCCTAGAATCATGTTCAGATTCACAAATTTTACCAAATGAGTAGCAGAGGGTATCTATGGTCTCTGGTGTGACTTCCTGTTGCCCATTAACTGCAACATCTTTAGTCCTGATAAACAGTACAAGGTGTTCACTGATCTCCAATCTCTTACAGCTCAGTCATCAAATCATAAATGTGCAGCATAAATTGTACTGCAGCTGCTACACAAAGATTTAGAGGTTTATCAGAATGCTCTCAGGTCCTCATACAGCAAGCTATTTGTAGTTTCAAATATAATAGAAACATAAAACTTAAGCTCTTTCAACATGAAAGAAATTCCATGTCAAGTTGATTTGGTGGAGATGCACTGATTGTGGAGAGAGTCCCATGGTTTTTTAGAGATGGTGGGGCCTACTGAGATTCCATCAGCAGTGTTACTGCACAGGATGGGGTATGGGAGGATGTGAACTCTTACCTCTTGTCCAGTGGCAATATCTATGGCTGTATACACTGTTCCCGAGGCCCTGTTGACAAGATTAGAGCTTAACAAACATCTGCTATTGATAGAGCACATCAGTTTAATGGAATATTAAATATTAAAAACAATATTGCTGTCAAGTGATTTATTATTTCTTTAGAAATTTCAATTGATGACTTTTGTTGACTAAAATCAGACAAAAATATGCAGTTTAGTCTCCATTCACTGGGGTTTTATTTGTTTGATCTGATGAAGTCTTTCCAAAGACTGACACATTATCAATGAAGGGTATGCTATGCTAGTTGGTTGAGAGAAAAGCAATATAGAGACCTTGCATGCAGCATTTGCACACATACCCCTGGCCAATCTTCTCAAAGCGTGTGTACTTCTTTTTGGGGTCACCCACGCTCACAATGCTGCCTGTGAGATACACAGATTTGGGGGGACAGTGGTTAAATGGGTTGGTTAAATTAGCACAAGGCAAAATATCATTCTCCCATATGGAAAAGAGAAATCCACTACTGATGACAATTAGTCATGAGGGGAGCTGGAGGGATCAACCCCTTGGACAGTATAATTTCTCAACTGTAGAGGGCAACCTTACACACTTTTAAACATGGTCATGTATTGTACGTGTCTGGACATTACCAAAACATTCTGGATATTATCAACATGAAAAAATATTGCAGTTATATATACATAAATACAGTTAATACACAAAAAATTGAAATACCAGTCAATTCATAGAAAGTTGAATTACAACTTTTTTTGATTAAACAAGCTATTCTCACCCTGGCTCAAAATTTGTTGCCAACTGATCCACACCTCACCTGTGTTTCCTCATATTTTGAATTAATCTAAAACTTGGATCATACACACCAGTTCACTGTTGCCCTTTGCTAAAACAGTCTTCTTATTCAGAGTTCTATATTTATATCACCTTGACATGCTGATATTTGTCGCTTATTTATTCAAATGTTCACTTTCATTTTATAAAGGTAATATCAAGAAATTATCATTTAGTATATGTTACAGATATTGTACCCTGATAGTATGTATGATAAATATTACATTACATTATATTACATTACAGGCATTTTGCAGACGCTCTTATTCAGAGCAACATAAAACTCAAAGTGCGTTATGCTGGGGACAAGAGTGTTAAATAAATAAATATTGAGAATATTAAAATTACTCAAAAAAGTCTAAATTGCCTTGAATGGAATCTTCTTAAAAACATGTTAGTGTTTTGTACTGGACAGTGAGATGAAGAACACCATCATGCCACTGCATTTGATCTGGTCTGAAGGCACTCACGCAGTTTATCCAGAATCTCCTCATCTGACATCTTCTTTTTGGTCTTGTCTGTGCTGTTAGGCAGGGCAGGGGTCGGGGTGGGGGTGGGAACAGGGGCGGGGTCAGGGGTGGGGGCAGGGGTGGAGGTGGAGGTAGAGGGAAGGGCGGTGCTAGTTCTTTCTGCAGGGGGGAAGATGGGCGAAGTGGCTGCATCTTTGGTGTGGGGCGAGGTGGAGGCGTCCTTTGTTGTGGGTGAAGTGGCAGTGTTTTTACAGGGAGAGGCTGGGGTGGGCTCAACCACAGATCGTGTGTATATCTGTCACAGGACAATAAGTATCAGAGTAAGAGCAACATTCAGGTTTTATAATGATATTTTACCACAGCAGAGTCACTTAACAACTTGTGATTGTATCTTATGTCACTATTTCACCACACTCCATTACTAACTACTCATATTCCCTATTTTCTTGTCCATTTCCCTGCTCTAGATAAAAGGTACTGATGATTAAATTAATGTCAGTTTAAGAGTCACTACTCACACCAAAGGCCAAACAGTTTAATCAGTTAAGTCTGAACAAGGATCCTCCCTCTTTAAGATCTACAGTGTACATGTAGGTACTTATATATGTATATATAAGTATACATATATGTATCTATATATGTACCTACACAAGTGAAATAAAACTGCTTTCTTCAATTAAAACATGTAGACTTAAGACTATCAGTGTAAAACTCTTTCAAAGATAATGCCACTAAAGACAGCAGGCTCTGGAAGTCTTCCATGTAAGCATCCATTCAGGATGACACGTGATAAATGGAATCATGACACACATAGAGAATAGCACTGCCTCTATAGTGTAAAATTCAGTAATGCACACCTTAGTGTTGGCAGACTCAGTCAGTTGGACAGGCTCAACAGCTGTGTGTCTACCGAGAGCACACTGAAAAACGTGAGATCTTATCCGCCCTGACCATCAGTTACCTTTTATATTTTCAAAAGCACCACAAGGAACTCGATCTCATGATGAGGGCTTACAAACAGCCACAGTTACTGCTGCTTCCAATGAAGATATTGTTCGTCCCTACATCCTGGGTATAAAAGGCCGTCTGTCCGAGGTGTCTAAATTAAGACCTCTGCACTTCAAACCCACGCATGTGATGCCGCAGAAAGGTTTTACCATTTCTATACTTTGTGTGACTCTTAAACTAATCACAGTATTAAATGTGATCCAAAAAAAGTTAGATAGTAAGAGTAGAGGCTTAAACAGAATCTCCTGATTTCCTCACTCTTTGATGTTCTGATGGCGTAAAAGGAAAAAAAAGAAAAACACCAGTTTGTTGTGTAACCTTTGCAGAAATAGTACTTAAATCTTTTAATTAGATGATGTATCATTTGGCCAATATGAAATGACTTGAAGATGAATTCTTATAGTTAAGAGATTTTAAAAATAATAATCTTATTTGCTGCAGGTTCCATTGAAGCCAAAGATAGTTGTGTTGCTGCCTAAAGTGATAGCCATAACAGACCCCATTCAGTCTCTGAAAAAGTGTCCTGTTTAGTTATCTTTAGCCTACTGTTTACCAAAGACAACAATGATGATGAAATGAAAACACACATACACACGTACACACACATTTACACACATGCACCCCAACACGCACATGTATGCATATGTGCACACGCTCACAGTCACACGCATTCACAAAAGCACATATGCATGCATGCACACCCACACACTCATGATCATACACAAGACAATCACTCAGATACAGGCACACTCTGCCCAATGCAGCTGGTCTCCTGGGGGAAGATTTCCTTTCCAAAGCATAGGGGAGAGGCACAGGCAGAGGTGGATGATGGGAGGCACAGATGCTTTTCATTAATTGTTAAGAAGTGAGTACGCATGTGAATGGTCTAACATTCATGTGTGTTATTTTGAAGATGCTCAGCTTAGCCTCAGCTTCAGGTCTACTGCAACTAATTTCACCAAAATCACCACCACAAAAACTCTTGGGTACTGGCTACTGAGATAAAAGACTGACAATAATGAGGTGATGGGGGAACTGGACTTTCTCCTACATTATGAAAAATAGCATAAGAAAAAAAAGATCAAAAATATTCAGGTGAAATAATATGGTAAATAGTAGGTAAATGGTTTGCTAGTTGTCCTGAATGGCCTGCTCTTGTCATCATGTGTCCCTTTGTCCATTCCAGACCATGTAGCCTTTACTGGTTTCCAATATAGCCAATTGTAGCTATCCCCCATGACTCTACGGCAATCAGTTTGGCAGGATATTTATCAACAGTCGGAGCAGTGGTTAGTTTTATGCATCTCAGTTGCAACCAAACAGTAATAGCCCTTTTAGTAACTGTGCGATCAAATACACATTTTAACCATATTAATTAATATGAATGGAAAAAAACAAAAGGAAAAATAACAATGTTATTGGTATGAGGTAAAATCAGAGCTCACAGTTCTGGTGTGTTCTGGTCTGGGGGCAATTATGGGTGGAGTGGTGCATTCATCTTCATCATCCTCATCCTCATCCTCAGAGAGGGTAGCAATGGCGGGGATCTCAGAAATGGCTTTTGTGCTCTACAGTGATGGAGGGGCGTACAGAATACAAAGAGTGAACCTATGCTGCCCTCACATCCTTGTAGCAGCCAGCTGTACAACCTGACATTGACACATGGGTATGTGTTTTCCTGTCATACCTCCGCTCAAAATACATAGCACAACTGTGCAAATACAGACAAGTAAAGGGAGAAAAGAAAAATGCTAGTTTGTGCTGTAGTGAGCAAGGTAATGGACATCTGAGCACATAGCAGAAGAGGAAGCACAATCCTGCCACTTGTAGCCTGGGATAGCTTTTCTGGGATAGTGTCTCTCTCTCGCTCTCTCTCTCTCTCTCAGTGGATCAGTTCACTGACCTCCTGGCAAATCCTACAGCTCTGGAGGACTGGGAGTCAAATCAGACACTGAGCTTAGACACTTACCAAGACATTTGAAGACCTGTGGTTTTCAGAGCTTTTCTCTACAGATTACAACAAAGAAATTTCTTGTTAGTGTTGAAGATGATCTTGCTAATCATATCACAAATACTCTTTTGTATTGGTTTTACTTACATGATTTAAAAATAAACAGCTTTCAATAAAGGTAATTGGATGCAGGCCAACTTTTTCTGCAGTATTGGCAGGAAACGTGACATCAATTTACATAAATGTTATGCTTAGTCTCCTGCTTCATATCACACATTATTTTCATGGATGACATACAATGAGTAATCACTTGAGAGAACATGTGGATGACAACCAGTCAGAGAAATACCTTAGGGTACCTGGGAGTTAGCTAGTGATCTTGGATGATGTGCAAGCTACCTTTTGCCTGTTCTGTTTTTGGGTAATAAATGGTAATAAATGTACTTCAAATATTCTGATTTTAAGAAGTTTCCCATTTTCAGTACAACATGGTATTGCCCCATCTATCGTCACCTTAATTGTCAGAGAGCCAAAAAAAAGAGTAAGATGTATAAAGCAAAGGAATCTTATTTGTCTTGCTGTTATCTTAATGAGAAAATATAATGTAAATATAATGCTTTTTATCTTGTTTCAGTTATTGAAGAGCTCTCACTTCTGTCAATGACATGATAATATATTCTGATTTGTGAAGCAAAAGTTTGTGTTCACGCTTGTGAAGATGAAGTACTCATTTGAGAGGTTTACTTGTGAAACTCAGGCTCGTTTTACTCTCACCTTGAAGCTGAGGCCCTCTTGGCTACTAATCTCACCTGTGAAACTCATGTATTTCTGGCTATTAGATGTCTCTGTGGAGTCAAAGAACTTTAGAACATCCAGCACGGCTTGTGGGTTCTTCTTCTGCTCCAGCTTGGTGATGTTGGAGGTCTGGAGAAGCCGTGCCCACTGCTCCGGCATGCCCTGCACATGTGAGCACATATAAAGCACACTCAGAAGAGAAGGAGGCAGATGAGAGAAAACCATTCACGTAAACCATCCATATAAACAGAAATTGAGATGTGCCGCCATCCCTGGGTAGAAATATACAAATATACATGCATGCACAGACACACTAAGACATACATGTTACACGCTAGTTACACACTCACTTAATCCCCAGAGAAAGATACTCACAGTGAACTCCCCAGTGATTGCATCAAATCCCACATGAATGGTGTGCTCAAAGTCTGAAGGCAGTGAGATCTCAGGCCTTTCCTTCTTCCTGTTGTCTGTTAGCAGATCAGTGGGTGCATCAGTAGGGCTCCAAAGTGTTTCTAATTACACCTGCTGCAGGGACATTATCTAGCACAGATACACCTTCTATTGCACATCACATCAATACCTGGTGCATGCACATCACCTGTCACAGGTGAGTCTGTATCTAAGAACTCAGTAACCCATAATTCAATAGTCCAATAAAGAAAAAGGCAGAAAAGGTACTGTTTTCTATACAGGGCACATCACTGACTCTATCTGTAAATGAGATCAATACCATGAATACTTACTTTGAGCTCCTCAATAAAGGCATACAAATGCTGATGCTATCAGTGTACGTTATACATTATAATTTTTAAAACACCATTATCAGGCCACTACAGCTACCTTATTACAAAATGGTACCTCCGGGAGATGTGGCCGAGGCACATGCTAATTGCTCTGGCTCTCACACCTACACCTGTCTTCTGTCTCACAGCAGACCTTTCACCACTCAAACCACAGGTGTGACTCACCACCTGCTGAGCTGTACCTGACAGATGGTTTGTTCACTGTGTAATAAAACTACATCTGCTGCTCGCTTCACCTAACACATAGCACATTCAATATGGTGACATCTCCCTTGCTGCCTGAGAGGTACAACAGACTCCAGGCATTCCCTAAATGCTACTCCAGTGCTTTCATTGTTACACCTTCTTAGAATCTGCATCTAATACTGGATTGAGGATGTCCCTGTAATTTTACCCAAAGGGGATGGATAGTTTGAAATAGTTCTTTTCAAGACAATAGTTATGTTTGCATGATGTGCCAAACATGTATTTCATTGCCTCATTCACTGAATTTAATTTCAGGCATTACACTACAAAAAAGACCAATCCCACTCACTCTTGTCCCCTCCCCCCGTGAGGATGGAGCGAATAGAGCGGTCCTTCCTCTTCTTGTCCTCCGGGTTGGGGGGCAGGGGCTTAGATCCATGGTTAATGGGGCCAGAGTCCCTGCTGCCAGCTCCTATCATGGTACTGGTGATCCTCATGGGCGGCACAGGAGGCTTGTCCTCCACCTCCCCATTATCACACATCCTCACCTGCAGCAGCTGCTTGCACAACTGCAGGGAGGCAGATAACAAACCGCAGGGTCAGCTTCTACTGTTACAGGAGCACTCACAGCCAATGAGCTTCCAGTTTCAAGGGACAGAGTTGCATGGTAGCAGGTTCATTGTGTACAGCTTTAAATTCCGGGAATTACTTACAAAGTTCAGCCTGTTCTCCTGCTTGAACATACAGATATATCATCCATTTCTATTGCTATAAGCAGATAACAATTTACAGAGTCGGTGTCAGCACCTCCAGAGAGCTGAATTCTAATTAAGGGAGCAATATAAGCAACATACCTGTCCATGCACCAGACGTCCAGTATGAGAGTGGCTCCTGCACGGAGGGTCTAGAGTCAGAATGAGCCCTGCATCAGAGGGACCAAGTGTCAAAATGTGAACAATGAATCTTGAGACCCAGTTTCAGAATGACACCTGTGCCAATAGGCTCAACGTCAGAATACACCCTATTACCAGAGGGAATGTTGTGGAATACAGTATTTCTGCACCATTTGGCTATAAGGATGAAACCTTTTCATGCTTCTGTATTTCAGAAGAAGTATAAGCAGTGTATTTCACACCCTATGATATAGTTAACAGATTAATGCTACTGTTCTGGCTCAACCAGTTTCCTAACTAATGGTATTGGTCCTGTTAGCCTAACACATAGACAACATGGAAATTAAAGCTTGTATAACTTTCCATTTTCAATTCAGTGACATTTTCTATTTCTATACAGTGTACACCCTATTTTGACAAGAAAGAATAAACACCCTACAGAAAAATAATACAATCAAATGTAGTCAAGAATGTGCTCTCTTAGCTATGGGCCATTTTAAAATTATAAAAGTTTTGGAGGAGAAGAACACATACAATTCTTACAGTCATGATGTACAACAGATCCTGAAAGCCAAAAGGAGGCCCTAATATAAGTAACGACAGCCAGAGACAGATGGACAAGGGTGATGAGGGAAAGAGGAAGAAAGAATAAGGAAAGAAGACTAAAGTGACAAGATGGGTTGCCCAACAACACTGAACAGCGACATAAGGTGAAGAGCAAAGAAAAGAGAGGGATGGATAGCATGAGAGTCCATACTCATCCTATATCTGTTCAGATAGCAATAGAGATATGAAGGCCACAGAGAGGAAAAACAAAAACAGGCACACACATGCACATGCACAAACATCACATTAACAAAAATGCACACAACTGAAACCACAACTGAATTTCCTTGAAAAGTTTCAAAGCTGATGTGGATGAGAGAAGATGGAAGTACCAGAGACTTACTGAGGGAACAAATGCAAGGACAGACAGAGAAAGGAAAGAGAAATAAAAATCTCACACTTGACTGATGGAGGTTTGGAACCTCTCATGTAGCTGCCAGTGCATTCTTGACAGTCCGTAATGACATTATTTAATCATTCATAAGCCCTTTTCTTCAGGCCTCAAAGCATTTCACAAAAAGACAGAGCACTCAAACCTAGACACCATAGACACACACTGTAACTCAAAGCTGTGTGATGTGGCAGCTGTTTATAGACAATAATAACAGAATATCAGATAGGGGAGATGCAGGAACCCTTACCATGAATCATCATGAATCATCTGATGGCCATGTTACAAATTCAAGCATTTATACAACAGACGGTCACCATCCTGAGCTGAGCACTATCTGTCTCAAAACTTAAATGTAATACCAGTGCAAGTACCACAATTCTTAGCAAAAATTGTTCAAAATCTGTATCATTAAAAAAAATCTTTTATTCGTTCAACAGATCATACTGACCTTTAAAATTATTGGCTTTTAAAAAAATATTCTTTTTGGCTTCTGTCTTTAAGCTTCGGCCATATTACATCATATGCTCTTTATTTTATACTGAAAATAATTCAAGATTCTAGACAGCTGAAATATAAATCCCCATTTGATTCCCCAATTTTTTTAATTTTCCCCTTTTCACACCAAAATTTTTCCCAGATTCACAGGAAGGAAGCGGCACATGTGACTGCTTTTGTCTCTACAGATGCAACACCTGTCACATATCTCCCATTAAGTCAGTCAAGGCGATGGCAATAATAGGCATTACTAACAGGCCACTAACTTCATGTGGACAAGAAAATAGGTTTAATTATGTGAATAATGGAGACTGACAACTCAATGCTGTTTTTTTCTGCCAGCTGTATCATAGTCAATTTGGCAGTCTAAGCCTATACTTGCCTGATACAGTCAATAACGTTTCTCATCAAAAACCAAATTGGAATGGGAGTCACCCAACTTTTGAATTATTATTTTTAAAATTACTGAAAGGTTTTTGTTCATTCTGAATATTTCCTGTCAAAAAGGCTCAGCAATAATATATTTATTTTAAACTAACAGGAAATGCTATGCTCCATTGACATGTATTTTTACGATACTGTAGCACAGTCTGAATTTGAAACACAAAGCAAAACTCACAGAGGCACTGAAATAATATGTCACATCCCACTGTAAGGGATTTGTGAGAATAAGATAGGTGGCCAGACAGACTTCAGGCACGGAGCCCTGAGACATCCAACAGAATATCAAATCCCACAACAGTTTTTACATAGGAAAATTTCAGAGTTGAGATCAGATTGAAAGCACTATATCTTCATCTTCGCTACTCACTCGGCAACGTACTCATGGGGTCTGTGCCCCCTCGGAACATTCGCGGCAGCAGAATAAAAATAACAACAGCCGACGTTGCCGAGTAATGTTCCTCAGCACTGATTTGCTCATTCCTTCTGCTGTTGCCGCTGGAGACAAACTCTTCGCTGGGCCCCAGGATGCAGGCAAAACACTACTTCCTCCAGGGATGCCTGCCATCCGAAAATTATTTCTGCTAAACAGAGTTTAAAAGGATGCTACTGGTAGATTGCTGAAGGCAACACTTGAGGGTCCATGTGCTCCCTTGCTCTCATTTAGTAGTGATGATGAATTTTGAAAATTTTGAAAGTGTTACCAGTAATGTTACCATAATATGAAGCAGGCTCAATAATAGGAAAAAATCTATTGGCAAGAAAATGACAGTCACGCTGCTTGTGAAACTGTAATTGGGTCAGGTTTGCATCTGATTTAGATTTTGGAAGTACAGCCAAGCACTGCGTTTGAAGTATAAGTATATCCTACTATACAATTTAGGACCCCAGACAACAAGACTGGATTGAAGCCTACTTAAAATACACCATCCCAATATATATATATATATATATATATATATATATATATATATATATATATATATATATATGAACTGGAAATGTTAATAGGACTCAAAATGGAAGCCACACACCTGAGAGCACCATTCTTTCTTTCCTTTTTTTACATGTATGAGTGAACCTTAGCATACAATGTACAAATTTGGCTCCACATTTTGAACATAAAATGTAATACAACAATTTGTGTGTACATGTTAATGAAAATCTCCCTGAGGAGGGAAGAAGAATGTCGAAAGTATATTTTAGCATATTTGATGCTCAAATTAGATTCTATTTTCCTGAAAATGGTATCACACCTATATAGGTCCTCATGAGAAACACTGTTTCAGGCATGCAGATTTTTTCCTGCTAATTTTGCTGCTTCCAAATGTTAAGATAAATGTACCACCAATTTCAGTAATGACAACAGCACTAATTCAATATGGCAGGGATCAGATACACAATTATACATACCTCACACAGTGAACTACAGGCATCCCACAAATTCTGAATGACTATATTTTAATTTCACTTAAAAATCTGAGGCTTCATTCAGGTTTCAGTTACAACTTTAAAAACAATTGAGTAGGTACCAATGCCGAAAAAACAAAACAGGAGTGACTGCTGTATGAAAAGTTTCAACAACTCTCAAAAGAAGCTTCTCCCAGCACGCTGCTACTTCTGACTCAGTCAACAACTCAAGATCCAGAAATACTATGAAGTACAATGAAGCTGGATTATACAAAGGATTGCCAATGTCCTCCCCACATCTTTCTGCTTAGACTTTTTCTCTCTCTCATGGGAGGGAGTAGTTTTTCCATGAGAAACTAATTGGGACCATTCCACATGGTACCAATGGGGAATGCCAGATGGCATCAAAGTAGGCAAGAAAATAGAAAATAGAGCTACAGGACTTGGAATTACTCTCAACCTGGTGTTTCAAAGGTGCCAAGGAGGAATGGAGCTGAGAGACAGAGAGTATGTGTGCTTTTACATGAGCAGGGAAGGAATCATTATTGGGTTTTCCATCTCATATGCCAAGACAGTGATAAACTGCAAACAGTAGGACCAAGGGAAACAAACACTGGGCAGTTGAATTGAAAATAGAAACACAGGAAATGTACAGAAAACAGAAATAGCCATACACAACGACAACAAATCTCCTAAAATGAACTAAAATTATGCTGCTGCCTGCAATGAACAAACACAGTTTTCCTCACTACTGCCTCTACCGGGCTTAGCAACACAACCTACAAAATATCCTGAGAGAACGCGTAAATATTACTGGAAATTACCATGAAACCTTTACGAATATTCTTTAATTGTTTCCGATTTTTTTTTATCTCCCTGTATCCCTCACTAATTAAATTAAACAAAAGGGAATGCACAACAAGAATGACCTCTGTTCAAAGAGATGGCACATATTTACTCACTAGTTATGAGCCAAAAGATGCACAGTAGCAACTAGACAAAATAACGTTAGTGTTATTCCCTGATTTCCCAATTTTTAATGCGATTGTGAATTTAATTTGTATTTCTAAGATTCACGATTCAATAGGTTAACGCTTCAACCCTTCTGGTATTAATTACCGTTGACTAGCCTGTATCGCACCTAATTACGCTTATGGCCGTGAAATGCACTGGTGGCCCAGAGCAGGTGAGCAAAGACATAGCTAAGAAACACAACACTTCAGATTGTGGATAACCAGTGTCTTTGACATATAGAGACTACTGTCATCCATGAATAGCATTGAAACCTTGTCGACTGTCTGTACTGACAGACTGAAATGAAATGACAACAATCTGTACAAAGTACGGGAAAAACATTGTAGTAGCTTATCATTAACAACGAGGTTGTTTTTTGTCAAGAACTAAGATGATATGCTCTTACACAATTTTATTCGTTGAACGATTCCATGCATCACCTACATATGAAAAGCATATCATGGAAATTTGTATGACCAAAAATTAACTGTAAATCAGCCAAATGCCTGCATTAGCGAGATAGCATCAGAGGGATATGTTCTCAGGTGCATCTCACATAACAGCATCTCACAAAAGCGTGCCAAGGCTGCTTTGTGTAACCTGCGGTCGGTAAAAAAGGAATACCACAAACACTCACCTTCGAGCGTCTTGATTTCGATAAGAACACTTTTTCTTCTCTGCTCTTTTCTGCTCTTTCACGTTCTCCAATAAATGTGTCTTGTCACATTAGACTTGTTTCCACTCCCAACCCCAGGAGCTATTGGCGCGTCAGGCGCATACAGTATAAACCTCCATGCCGTGTAAGCTTTTGTATCAAATTCCCGCCCTCACCCTGGAACTGGTCATTCAAATAAGCGAAATAACCAAATACCTCTCAGTAACTGATGCTGCATTACGCCTGTCATGTGCGGTCAGACCCAATATGCATCAGCTGAAATGTGTAGCACTCTGCTGTGGACATATGACAGGCCAGTCGTGACGTTATCCAAGCTTACATCATTGTTAGAGCACGGTTTAAATCGAAAAAATAAGGATACGGCCTGTTTCACTGCTAAAATAATCTGGTGTTGCCAAACTATTTGCAAACATTCATGTAACAGAAAAGGTATCGAACCAGTGGGTTTATATTACTCGTGTTTATTGAAACACCATTTGTCTGCGTTTCCCTCAATTGCCATTGTGAGAATTGAATTTTCTGGGGCTTTTGGTTAAGACTACACTGACACCTGCCGGTTCATACCAACGGGCGATGCGCTTTTGGAAAAAAAAACACTACCCTACGTAACAGCTTCACTACTTGAACATTTTTAGGCGTACGGACTTCATCATCGTACAGATGTTGAAGGCCACATAAGATTGGCCCGTGTTTTATGTATTCGAAAAGATCTATAAACCTCTGTTATTTAATTGGAATGTTCATGCTCGCGAATGTAAACTCCCAGTACTAAGTGAGTTGACGTCTTTTAATTTTTTTTAGTTCAAGTACGCACATGTGATTCTTGGTGAAAGAAGCAGACAATGTCTGTGTGTGTTATGGTATGAACAATATTTTAGTGATTTAAAGATATAATCCCATCATATCATATTTTGTTTAATGTTTTTCATGCACTTAAAAGCTATATGTTAAAACATAAATTAAACGAAATGTATTCAAATGATGTACATACAATTTATAAATGTGCGCAAATTTTCTGTATCCTTGGAGATCGTTTAGTGCACCCTCCACAGCTTCTCTTGAGACTGTGCACTATCGTTTTCTCTTTGCAAGTTGTGGCTAGAACAACTTTTGTAGCCTGAGTCAGACACCTACATAAGCAGCAGGAGGTTTCTCTGATCAGAGTTCACAGCTGAAGCTTGGACTTTAGAACGTGTCGAGGTGGGTTACACAGCTGACACTGAGCAGCGAAGTGTTCGAGCGCCTGAGACAGCAGGAGAGTAGGAATGGAGGACATAAGTATTTCTGTGTCATTGTTGTTGATTATTGTGTTTATATGCGAAGCAATTAGGAAGACAGCATCGAAATTAGTCTCCAGGAAGGACTATGAAGTTTATTTACTTGAAGTAATTTCAACTTTTCAGCTATGTGCTTGCAGCCATGAGCTCAAACTCCTTGGCGAGATGGGTCAAATTGAGCAGCAGATTGGGTTAACTCTTACGTACACAATGACGGTGGTCCATGTATTGACATTTCAGGGAGCGATTTGCAATCCATCCGGTGCCCTTGAGCATGTTTATCGCAGAAAACTCACCGGCAAGAGCGCTCTGGCACGGATCGGCTGTCAGTGTATTGCTGCTGTGGTGGCCCGCTTGGTGATGATACAAGTCTGGGCTCTGGAACTCTCTGACTTGCACCGGAGGCACAAAATATTCGGATTTATTTGTAATAATCCGATACATGCTTCCTTACCTGTGGCACTGGCAGTGGAGTTGGCTTGCGCTTTTGCAGTTCAAGCAGCTGTCACACTCACGAACCGACTGGAGGACAAATACCGAGTTCATTTCACAGCTGCTGTTGTCACAGTCTTAGTCTACTTAGGTTTGTTAAAACTCTACTTAAAATATTTGGCAACGTTGGTCTAACATGGATATTGTTAAATGAATGCAACGTGAAACATTTTCTAGTGTAACTGAAGACCCTTAAGAAGTAGAGTCTATTGGAAAAGCAAGCAGTTACGGGACTGTGGACATAGATTTATCAAAGGGTCCGTGTCATTTATTGTTTTATTTTTGTGTACAGAGAGCAAGAAGAGTCCAATTATTATCCGACTGTTGCTTTGTCTTGAACATCACGTGACGAGTTTATCCTGTTTAGGGGGCAGCGCTACAGGAGCGGTGTTCAACCCGGTACTGGCTCTCTCCATCCAGTTCCCATGCAGCGGGAACACATTCCTGGAGTACCTTCTTGTGTACTGTTTGGGACCTGTTTTAGGTATGGCAAATTTGCAGAACAAGAATTCAGCTGAATCCTCAGCCTGGTGTTAGTGGTAACCTCATTGCGTTAAGCAGGTTAGAGGTATTTGTAGCGTATTATAGGGCCATGTACCTATAATTAGCCTGGGAGCATAAGGACGTGAGAATCATGAGCAAGTACCCGAAACATTTAACATGTTCCAGTGATTTTTGCTGATTTTGTGAAAGTCAGAAGTGTTCTACATGATTCTGTCATTATATGCTTTTACAGCAGTCCTGTGACATCTTATGTGTGTGAAACTGGGAAATGATAACTTTCTGAATAGTACTTTTGTACAGTGCATGCAACAAAGTGCTTGACATAGACATAAGTTAAATGATTAAAAAGTTGTATGCAAAAGCCAAAGTGCAAAAACATACCCAAAAAAGTCAAAATCAATGTTTAAAAAGTTGATCAAATTATCAAGAGGAATATGACGCATTAAATAAAAAAATAAAAAAAAAATGGGACTTCTCCAATAAAAGGAGAGTAGAATCAACAGACAAAACAAAAATGAATAAAAAGAATGAGCTAAAATCCAGTGTAAAAACCTGATTAAGATTAGATCAATCAAAATGATTAAATAAAAATAACTAATCGTTTGCCTTTAACTTTGGATCATAATTAAATACAAGTGTGTATGTTTATCTTCACCAATGCAGTTTAGTGAGTTCAGCAATGATTAAAATTAAAACACCAAACTGTAAGTTAATTAGTAGTCTTGAGCTTAACATTCGTTCAATTCTAAGTTAAAGATAAGGAACATGTTGTTTGAATCGCAGCCTGCCTTAAACTGGGATTTGAGATGGCATTGTGCATTGTCTGTCCTTTCTCTCTTCCCACAGGTGTGGTCATCTCTGTGTTGCTCTTTGACAAGGTTATCCCACTCTTGTCTGGTAAGAGCGCCTATGAAGAAGACATGGACTTTCCTGTCAGCAAGGACAAGATACAGTGACTACTGTAACACTTACAAAGCCACCAAAACTCAAGATACAGTTAAGTGTTTGAGCATCCATGAACAAATACCTCAGCTTGAACCCCCTTGTCAACAAGCTGATGAGGGTTTCCGCTGTGGCTACACCATTATGAGAATGTTATATGTGATGAGAATGTTAGATATCTGGGAGCAATATGGGGTTGATACCATGTCATAATGACGTTTGTACATGTGTACAAATCAACGCCTTTGGAATTTAGATCATCAAGGTTATGCAGAACTGCAGATCAGCCTGAATTTGCCAAAGTTTCAGATTACTTTCAGACTAAAAACAATTATTCGTATGGACCCCAGCATATGTTGACAGTTCATTGTTGATGAAAATATTTTTCAACTCTAGTGAGCTGAGACATGACATGTGATGGAAATGTACTAGAAAAAACACCAAAGAAACTCTTCTATGGAGAGAAATATTAAAAAGCCTTTATTCCACAGCAGGTCCTAAACAGTTCCTGAACAGTTATGGAATGGTTACGGGAAACTGTAATGGAATTTAACAGCCTCCGATAGGGAGTTTAAGGTAGATTTAAATATATATATATATATATATATATATATATAGATTCTGTGATATATAGATTCTTTGTCAGTGACAAGTATTAAGTGCAGTTGTGACAGCCATTATCAGGCCTGTTGTAGGTCACCAAACCTGCACTGATTATGACCTTTCACCACAACTGAATCTACATATCACTTTGTTGTACTCCCTTACAATAGCTCTGCTGAAATGTGTCAAACTGTTTGTTCTTCTACATAAAAAAGGCATTTTATCCTTTTTTTAACCACAGTAAAGTTGCCATGATTTTTTGTATTCCTAGTTATTTTTTTTCCACCAAGACCCATACCAAAGAGCATCTTCAACTATTACTTGGCATTTTTTGGCAGATAATACCATTTGGATGTCCACTCAATGATACAAGGTCAATAGAACACAAAACTGATTCCCTTTGTGCTGCACCAAAAGGTGAGGTTTAAAACTGATCATGAAATTTAAAGAAAAGCTTCTAGAAGCAGTCAGCTGAATTAAAAAGTGTTCCTCCACTTCCAGGGCTTTATAAATGGTCCTATTTAGAGTCTCAACTTTACTGAAGTTGCACATTTTGAAAATATGATTTATTTCCCATTCAACATGGCACACTGAATTTCTTTTACATTTTCATGTGCAAATAAAGGAGTATCTCACCTCCCAAGACAGAATTCTTGAGTGCTTTATTACATTGCAGTTCATATTCCCCATGGTCCCCATGGTTTTTGAGATGTTATGGCAATTTTCATTTGTTAAAATGGTACATCTGAGTAAGACGTTTCCTATCAGGTCTGATATTATGTCACATTTGATCAATTTGTTTTGGAAGGTATATATGTGCATGCACACACACATGCAAACGATTGTGAACAATGTTTAATGACTTAAGTTTAAAAGGGAACCCGTCCAAGACACAAATGCTGATGTCATTTCCAAACCATGCCATGATACTGTGTATGGTATTTAACTGATTTAATCTGTTAAATTGAGCTATTAACATGGAAGCACAGACCAACACCCTTCCCTCAGAGTCTGAAATTTTGTCCTTTGAATTACTACTGCAGAAAAATAGTATTCCAGTCACCATGTATACCACCGTTGAACAGGTAGGACACATACAGCCTTTTTCATGATAAGTAATGAAAGGAATTTGTACATTCCATCTGATGGAAAAAGAACATGACATCTAGAACAAATTATTACATATTGATCAGGGTAATTCTTTACATCATATTACCAAAAAAAAAATGTATATACTTTTAATGACGATATAATTTATTGTGGATGATTTTATACAAATGCTAACTTAATCACCCAGTCCATCTATGTGCTTATGAAAAAAAGAAGACCACATGTAAGACAGTTAATGAAATGTGTAACTTTATCCCAAAGGCAAACAATTAGCTGGTGAATATTTGATACAATCTATACTAGAAAAACAGGTTCAGGGCCTTAGTTGGGATGATAGTTGAATGATTAGATCTTGAACCTCCCTTCTGCAAACAGGAAGTGCTCTGCAGCAAAATCTGCAACAAAACATCACAGTCAGAACTTTGCATAAATAACATAACTTCCTGTAGCATGTCTGGATTTACTCCTTTCAAAATGTGATACGGGTATGAAGCTTCACTACAACTGCTTCTGAATTAGTCTGGTCAGATCCCACAAATCACCTACAACACTCGGACAGTAACAGTTTATACGTAATTTAGGAGACCTAATACCTCTGTGAGTGCAATATCATATCCCACCAGAGGTAACTTAAATGTGCTGTATCACCGTATTAACAATCAAGAATTACCAGGCTGGCTTACCGCTGTGACTATGACTTCACTATCAAGGTAGCCAGGAACCCCATTAGCAAAGATAACTGAAGACAATGCCCAGCTAATAGATAACATTTTTACAGCACTACTCCGACATCACAGCAGTGTGATAAAATCGTCAGTACTGAGAGAACTTCATTAGGTAGTGGGTGAGGTTTAATCAGTTAAAGTGGTGAATGACAGCAAGGAGAAGCTTTTACCAGTGATCCACGTCTGCATCCTCAAACTGCCCCACTTCGGTCACAATGCCGGAGTCAACTGCTATCCCATCTGAAGGCAAGAGCAGAGAGCCAGGAGGTTTATACGATGTACAACAAATTACACACACTCACCTCTTTCAACCCTTATTACATGTGTGATGAAGATGGAGACAGTAATGAAGGTTGAATGAGGTATCTGGCAGGGAAACAGGATAGGTGAAGAGAAGGGCATAGGGGCTGTGTCAGATGATTGTAGTTATTCAAGCTGGCAGAAACACTGGTCTCCCAGTCCAACCCCCAGTCTCATGTGCAAGGCTCATCTCCATCTGCTTGGTGAAAGCAGTGCAATTCAGAGAGGCAACACTTTCACACTTTTCAGTTTGTAACTCATGCGTCACAAACATGCAAGCTTCCACAGAAGGACTGTTAACAATGTCCAAACTGGAATGTTACTCATGTGCCCATTACTGCTACAAGTGCTGCTCCCAGAAGGTAAAATAAGACTGTGACTGTCTGGGTTAAGAGAATAACCCATCTTTAATCTCAGCTAAAAGCAAAAAAATACTGAAAAACAACGACCTACTATGGTCAGAATATATCTGCACACAATGTAGACCATGGAAAAACAAGAGAAGGCAATCTGACATGCTTCTGTAACACGACCAAGAGAAGGATAATCCACCAGTTCATCATATTTTTTTATTGAGCCGGTTCACATTATGGCAGTCACAAGCTCCTCGCCAGGGTCTCTGTTGATCTCAGAGGGCACTGCAGTAATGGATCTGAGGACAGGGGTGAACAAATCAGTGTCCTGAACACCAAGGGCATCCATATTCTGTACCCAGAATGGCACAATTCATTAAATTAAAGCCCATTTAACTACATGTCTCTACCCCCAGGATTGCTCAAAAATATCTTGCCTTTAATTTTTTGATCATGACAATCCCATTTTACTTATAATTTCTCTCTATGATTGGCTCCATTGAATGTACATTGCCCAAAGAATGAGAAAGAAAGTGCCAAGTTTTTGCAGCAGTGCATATTTGAGAGGATGAACGTGGATGACATTATGAGCATAGGTTCATGCAGAAAGGGCAAACAACAACTGAAGTCAGTCAAAAGAATTAATGAGCTGATTAGTTGATTTCAGACAAACAGAAGTGAACAGAACCATTTCACCCTGCACTAGGTAGATTAGCAAGACCATAAGTAAGCAAAGAATTCAATTTACTTATCCATTTACGTATCTAACATTAGTTGCAGCAGCATAAACTCCTCAACGCTTCACTTAATGCTGATGTTACTAGCTTGCTGATAAATTTAAACCGTGACTATTTTGGAGCTGCCAACCCTGTAGGGAGAGACTAGGCCACTCAGACTCGTGGTGGTGTAAGATGAGCCCACAATTGAAGACAGTTTACTAGCATTTAGAGTAGGTTAATAGAAAGCTTGGGTAATTGCTAGTTACCAAGCTTGAAAATTTTGAAGAACTAGTACTTTGAAATGATTTCATATAATATAGATTGATGGTGAAGGGTAGGGTGGCACAATATATTGCATTTTGCAGACACCTGTATGGAAATGTAGAGAGCACAGAATAGTCGCGTGCACAAATGCATCATAATTCTGATGCGTGCACACCGATGACGTCATGTGCAAGATGTGAATCCAGTGTGAAGCAAAGAACCTCTTAGCGTGCTAGCTGGCTTGTTGCTGAAATGAGTTGATCTGAGGGTCATAACGAAGTAGCTGCCACAACTAACTGATTCCTAAACGAAGCGACACCTCGGCTGTGTGGCAGTATTTCTGTTTTACACGTGTTGACCACACTCAATCAGAAGTGCAGTTAACATTTACTGGTCACTGAGAAGTTGAGAGTGATGTTTCTTTACCCAGGGAGAACAGCAAATATTGCATATATGCATATTGGATGTCATAATGTAATTATTCCAGGTTTTAAATATAATTAAAAATAACAAACAGATTAAATACATTGTTTGGTTTACCACATAGCATACGGTCACAATAATCCATAAGAACATTTTTTTTCCATATTGTGCAGCCCTACTGAAGAGTAATAGTGAATAGTTAAGGTAATTAAAAATTAGGAGGAAATTAAGGAGTTGCGGCAACGAACCACAAATACATGACTGCAATCAAAGCAAATTTTAATAAGGCAGAAAGTGCAATCCTTACCATCGAGTCCTGCACAGCAGTGCTCAGTCTTGACCCCAGCCATGTGGGACTGACTGGCCACTGATTCGGCTAGCATGCCCTCCAGTCGTTCCAGCGTGGCCTGGCCCTCAAGAGTCAGGTGGGAGAGACCCTCCTCATAGGTGCAATAGGTAGGCAGGTCCCCATGGCCTTGCTCTGTAATTGGGGAGGGAACAGGAATTCTCCGGGATTTCACTTCCTTTCAGACCAGAACCAATAATATGCCCCTCCAGTCCACAACCAGTTTTGGGCTTTAGGTGTACAAGTGCAGCTGCTGAGCCAGGCAGTCTAACATCAGATCACAATTGCAAACAGAAGCCCCAGAACACTTACCGGCTTCCTCCACATCATACTCGTCCCCCTCAAAGTCTGAATCCGAGTCTTCAGGGTCTGGATGCAATGCCTGACATTCACACATGGCAGAAAATATGGGCTCTACTGAAAGAGGACATACATGCATACAAAGATGTGAGCTCCAGAAAACAGAAGCAGCACAGAGCTGAGCAAATGTACAGAAATAGCAGAGCATATTATTGTACTGTATATCCATTTCAAGCCCCTGCCTCCCCACTCACAGGCCTCTTTATCAATGGGCACAAAGCGGATCTCTGTCACTGGGCCCGATGATTCATCATCACCATCGTCGCTGTCTTCACCTTCGCTCTCACTCTCTGCTTCAGCTTCCTGCTGCATTTCAGTGTCCTCTGAAACAATCAGTTTGTTTCAGCACACTGGAGATCAATAACTGCTCACAAAGCAAAGGCAGAGTATGTCACACATCTAGATACATTTCTGTTAAAATCAGACACAGGAAAAGAAAATAAAGTCAAATAAGTAATGCACTCCAAGTTTAAATTTTAACTCATGTAAACAAAATTTGCTCTGCATCCCTGTGCTCTATTTTAGTGGTTCTTCAGGCAACCGGAGTCATAAATAAAATTAGGCTATATCCAGCTGAAGTCAGATCAGTCATCGATGTATGATTGAAAAATATTGCATTCATTGTCACGAGTACATTTTTTCCCCAACCCTCAAAGTTGTGTCCAACTGTAATACATAAACAGTAATACACACAGCAATCCGGACTACAAAAAGCTCCTCCACTGTTTCACAACTTCAGTTTCAGTAAATTGTGGTTTAAAATGCCACACACTGAACACTGACAAAATCTGACTAACAGTACTGGAAATGAAAAATACTGAGCAAGTCAGTAAAAATTTAGGCAAAAACAACCAATCAATCATGCCATTGTTTAAAAAATCTAAGTTGCCCCCTAATGGTCATCCAGTTAAATGCAGATGCATGTCTAAAGTAAAGTACTGTATTTTCATTCAAAATTCATTGAACCTAAAATTTAAGCCGAGCCTTTACTCTAACAACTGACTTGATCTATGACTGCAGTCAAAACTGTCTCCTGTTCATTGACTTCTCAATTTCTAATCTATTCCCACACTAAGAACTACAGAATCAGTATAAAATAAACATTATACATACAATATTGTATCATTTTAGCTCAGGTTAGTCTTTGGTAAAGTCACAATTAGTTACTTTTCCCCCATTAAGGCTGTGCACAATTCACCCAGAGATTGGCATCTTTACTTGCCTGCTTTAGATATCTTTATCTGTGGGAGGATTGGCAGACATTTACAAGTGTGACAAAGTGCCTCTCTCAGAGCTGTGTAAAAGTGGATGGAGCAGTTTGGAGCCAGCCTGGGACAGGGAGTGGACACTTCAGGGCAAACAATGGTTTCTTTGGCTCTCTTGCCCTGGGAAAACTGGTCAGAGCCAGGGAATTCATTCTCGAGACACAGTGTGCCGGAGCTTTAGACGAGCCCAGAATGAGTAATAATCTAATGTGGAGCTATTCCACAGACAAGCAGCACCACCTCACCATTGAGCTTGGCGTTCACTATGACGTACAGGTGTTCCTGTGGAAAAGTGTTCAAGTCGCGTGAGATGGCGTGGAGACTGATTGACGGGTATTCCACAAAGAAGCCCCTTCCGGACCCATCGAACCACGACAAACGGCTGGAAAAAGTTTTAGAGAGAAGGAGAACAGTTCTCACACTGTGCGACGAAGAGGTTAAAAACGGGTAAACAAGACATACTAGCAAAGTATAACCAAGTTGGTGGCACAGCAATTTAATCGGTTATGTCCGATATTGCATTGAGTTTTCAAAATATGGTTTATGTACTGACCAGATATTTACACAAAATTACAAAAAACTGGCATTTGACAAATGGATTTAAGACCAACTAACGGTTGAAGGCAACATTGTCTTAAATCTTTAAATACAGGCTATTATAAATGCAGACCATATGTTGACATCACTGTCCAACATCTTACTTTATTTCAAGAATTTTGAAATTCAGGATGCGTTTGCTCGCTGTGATTGACCGTTGAATGTCTACCTTGGCTCTACAAAATACCTTATAGAGTGATGAATGAGTTTCCTAACCGATGTCATTACAAGTCACAGAAAGTAACCTTCAAGAAAGAGTGCTTGCAGCCGAATCTCACATACGAATACTTACGTTTCTGCAACGTACAAGGTCCCTGATCCAAGACCATTGCCGTCCAACACCACAGTAGTTTCAGACTGCTGGTGTTTGACGCCTTCGCTCGGAGGAGAAATGTTTCTCAACAGCACCATCGTATAAACTTTTCTTATTTAATCCAGCTGGTAAATAATTGAATGGAATGTATCCCAAAACAGCCCCTGTAACGAAAACCACCTAATTCACCAATATTCTTTTCATTTAATGACAAGACAAACAAGACTGCTGGAAATCTATACAGGAAAAGGTGTGAACATTTCACAAACGTCCGCTGTTTTCGGTAAAGAATCCCCAGTGACTAAGTGCACATCCACATCCACATGCAGAGAGTCATTTGAGTCTGCATCAGCCATCCCCCTAAAAGCGAAATGGCAAGGAGAGACGTGATTTAAATAGCTTGCTAAATATCACTAATCTAATCTGCTTCAAACGCCATCTGCTGGACTGGAGATGGCGTTATATGGGAGGTCTGTCCCTGGAGCCGGAAAACTCCGGAGCACTTCGGATCACTTTTGTGATTTGCTATTCCAACATTTACACTCGCAAAGTCTTGTCAATCATCTGCTTTCATTTTTGATCTATTATATGGTACCTTTTGTTAATCCGAACTTCTTGATTTTCCGTTTGGAGTAAATAAGACTGTGGGTCTCACGGACCAGTAGTTACCAGGGCCTTATTTGCCTTTACAAACTGAACATGTTAGTTAAGCCTTTCATCTTAATAAACTTTCTGACTGGCAAGTGAAATCTGTGAATTACAACTTCTAGTTAATAACAAGACAGACATATGTGGTTGAGTCCTCCATCTTGGCAGATATGATTGTTGTCTATTTGCATCCAATGCAAATGTAATTTTTTTTTTTTATTTGCTGCTGCTTACTAAAATGTAAAGACATACATATGCAAATGTAACTTCTTCGTAATCATTAGCAATGAAGATATTTTCTTCTGGAAAACTAAACACAAACCCATTCTAGCGAATGGTGAAACAAGATATGTAAAAAGTTGCATTACAATCAGAAATAGTAAAGGATGAAGAATCGACTTAATAAACAGCATGGGATATCTGGACACTCTTTTTCCTATCAATGTTAGTTTTGAAATTAGATCCTTAAACCCTGCTAAACTAGATTTAGCAAAGTAAGGAATTGGCAAGTAAACACTTGTAGTTTAAAAAGGAGAGACAGGTGATTAGATTGCTCTCATGTACATACAGAGAGACACACAAAATACTGTTCTTAAAACTGTTCTCAAAGCTCCCATGTTTAAATAATGTGACACATTGTGACTTGACCACAAAGGTACCTTGATTAATAAACACCTGTTTATTTCAGACTCTAGTAACCCATTGTTGAAGTGATCAATGGGCTTTAAAGTTTAAAAGGATAAAAACTGTGGCTGCAGATAAAAACACACTGTATTAAAATATTTTGGAAAAAAATCAGAAATAAAAAAAGTGTTCAAATGTATTATTAAAAAAAAATGTAAAAATTATATTGGTTAATACATGAACTGTAATCAAACCCATATTGCCATTATTTACTTGCCACATTTATCACACATTTTCCTAGAACAAAGACTATTACTGGTTTTCAGATACAACCTTACTTCTTGTCTTAAAGAGCTTTGATTTGGTTTAGACTTCAAAAGGAACCCATTAAATGGCACCAACTTTATCCATTTAAAAGGTGGAAGATATATCAGCCCTGACAATTAAATCAGTAACGCAACTGCAAAAGTATACCTATATGATAAATGATAGAATAGTAGTAAAAGACATTATAAAAGTAGAAAGATAGTGTTGGATTCCCTTTGCGTAGAACAGTTATTTCTTTGAAATGTAATCTAAGAAACAGCAATTAGCCATGAAGGAGGCTACAGATGTAAAGTAAAAATATTAAGGGTTCCAAAAACTCTGACCTGATTGGATGAATTTACCAATGACTATAACATCATTTCCTATTCATTGGCAGAAAATACCAAAATGCAGGTCATCACTTGTTGGAGATCCCTAAACTCCATCAAGTTGACAATGGAATGCATTTCTACCCCAACCCCAAACATTTTGTAACGGACAGGCAAGGTTTTCATATAAAATATAAAAATCTTACAACGAGAACAGAAAAAAACCCATACAAAGATAAACAAGCAGAGAATATACAACATAGTGTCTACAATACAATAATAATTTCTGTAAAAAACAAGCCCAAAACCATTCCTTCTCAAGACCATCGGTCCTACAATGAGAAAGAGGAACTGGCTAACAGGAGGACGTTGCTAGTCCTTCACCTGGGTATGTGTGTTTAAGCAGATAATCAGAAGAGGGCACAGACACTGTGCGTATGAAACATCGACACTGGCCGCAGTCACAGCAAGCCCTCGTCCAGAACACAGGAGTCCAGTAAATATTGGCATGAAGAGGAGGAGGTGATGTGGGCCAATGATTAAAACAAACAAACAAACAAACAAACAAAAAAAAAAAAACAGAACTGATAAAACTACAATGGATTACAACTGTTCACTGTTGCAAACGTAGTCCACAAGGTCGGTCACCCCCAAGAGGTCGTCTTCTTCCTCGTCCTGAGGAGCCATCTCCTGCGAGACCAGGCCATTTGGAGCCAGGGAAGCAGCGGATACTCCACTGAACTTGGGCCCTCCCTGGAGCCCCCCCGGCCTGCTGCTGATGAACCCCTCCAGGCCCTTCATGGGGCTCTGTCCGTTAGCAGAGGGCAGCTCCACCAGGTTGTAGTCCAGCGGACTCTCCTCCTCTTCGCTGGCCATCCTGTGAGCCTTCCTCAGGCCCTCGTCCTCTCTCCCCATGAGAGACTTTGCCTGCTCTTCCTCCTCTTCCTCATCTGAATCAATGCGGTTGAGCCTCTTGCGGACGGGACGCTCCTCTTCCTCGGACTCGTCTGAGTCGTCGTCGTCATCTTCCTCCGACGCTCTCCGTCGCTTCAGTGTTAGCAGTCTGCGTCGCTGCCTGAAGTCTCTCTCTGCGAATGTGTCCCTCCTAGCCCTTCTCTTTTTGTCCTTCTCCTCCTCATCATCATCCAAACAGAAGCTCCCTGAAACATCAGGTACAAGGGTAAGGGTAAGAGTGAGAAATCACTGAGTTAGAGATTCAGTTCCCAAATTTAAACTAATAATTATCAACATGTTTCAATTTGACATACCATTTTTGTCTAATTTTTGCAAAATACCTAATAAGTGCAGAGGGAGACAGGTTTCTGATTCCATAACTAACAGAGTCGATAGAAGAGCAACTACAAATGATAGTGCAGAAAAGTCTGCGTGAGCACACTGACCTTCACTGTCCGAGCTGGAGAGGCGGCGACGATGTGTTGACTTTTGCTTGTCTCGGTTGGTGGCTGCCTGAGAACCATCACTATCGGAGGTCTCACAGTAGTTCACCTGCTTCTTCAGGCTCCGGGAAGACCTACGCCTCCTCAAATCCAGTTCGCTGTCACTGAAATCACTAGACTCCTCTGTCACTGTGCACAGCCATCACACACACAAAACACACACAGACAGACAGACAGACACACACACACACACACATTTAAAGACAGACAGAAAAAAGGTAAGGGGGATGTTTTCATTACTTTAGTACAAAGCACATAACTCAAAACACATGTACTAATAAAAATTCAATTCAATTTTCAGTTCAAGTAGGTTTGTATAAACAGAACATGTGGTATGTTCCAGTTTCTTTGCCTTAACTTGTGTGTGTATGTGTTGTGTGTGTATTTCTATCATACCCATTTCCTCCTCTTCCTCATCCTCTTCTGTTTCTTCTACCTCTTCATCATCAGAATAACCTCGTTTCCGATGTGGTTTCCGCTGTCGCGTTGCTCGTGTGAGCGACGACTTCTTTTGTTTCTTAGACCAGACATTAAGACAAGGGCCATCACCAGAGCTGCCAAAGTCGCTGTCATTGAAGGAGTTGACCTCTGCATCACTTTCCACATAGTTGTCCGAAACCGCAAACTCCTCCTCTTCTGAACTACATAAACAATGAAAGACAGGGAAAGAATGAGACAATCAAACAAAGAAAGGTGCAAAGAGAGAGATTCAAGGGAGACCTAAAAAGAGAGAACACAGGCTCAGACGGAGAAAGAGAAACAGGAAAGAGCGCCACAGGCAGTCAAAGAAATGGCAGTCACTGCCCATTGTGACAGGGTACCTTTCACTGAGTCGAAACTCTTCCTCGCTCTCTTCCTCTTCCGGGGCACTGTCACTGTCCAGATCATTCAGGCGTCTCCGTTTACGCTTCCGTGCAGCAGGCTTTAACCGGGGTGGCTGCCCATTCTCCTTACCCTCCTCCTTCATAATTGTTGAGATGTCCTTCCCCCGGTGCCCTGTGATGTTGGCCATGTCCTTCCCCCTACCAGTTCCTACAGGGAGTCACCATGCTCACATGCAACACTTGTACAAACCAATAATCCCATATGCAAAAGTTTTACCCCCTTAATTTCACCCTTCTTGATGCATCCCGGGATAATACGAATAGCAAACCCCACTGACACTCGCAGCCTTCAGATCGCATCTTAAGCCCTCATTACCAGCATGTACAATGCAGAAATCTACCCTGCACTGAAAACTAATTAAACATGAAGTCCTCAGTCTCTCAATGCTCCAGCACAATGCCAGTGTACAGCCAGACATAACTTTTGGGACTGAGAATAAATCATTGATTTTGAGGGCTGTTATTTTCTTTTTCAATTACTATCTTGATCTGAAGGGTAGAACTGGGCTGCAATGAGGCACAATACGTACCACCTCCTTCTGCCTCTTTGATGTCCTCCTCAATGGCCTCTTCGATAGCTTCATCAAACTCATCAAACCTACAGGCATAAATATCACAACCACAGATTAGGCCTATCCAGTACAAGATACAAAACATCTGTATAAATTTTCAACATAAGCAACACAGACCTGTAGCTTATATGTTTTCTCCTCCTTCTTGACCTCCTTCCAAAATTCCAGCTTTTCGGTTTTTCTTTTTCCTCTTCTTCCTCCTCCTCCTCCTCTTCCTCTATTACTTTTTCTTCCTGCACTTCCACCTGCTGAGAGAAATACAATTGAATAACTAAACAAGGACTTTTAGGGGTGAAATGATAGAAAGAAGAAATGATGTTTGAAGAGCAAAATGTAAAAAACCTTATGCTCAAAAGTATTCCACAATAGTTATACTTACAGGAGGAGGGATGATGTTTTCTACACTAATTCCCACATACACCAACCGCTCTTTCCTGGGAACACAGTGAGGAGAGTTAAGCCACAATGAATGGCAAGCAGTATAAATGGTGCACAGACGATTACAGCCATGTACACTCTCTTCTTTACAAAGTTCCAGAATACATAGATGCATGTATGTATACAGGCCCAAAGAGGAAAGGGGTCTGTTGGAGGAAAGATGGTATCCATAAAATACAGAGTGTTTTTCCTAAGAGGGTCATTCATTTTACTGTACTTAACAAATACATGCACAATAAATGTGGAAGATGTAAAGCCAGGTGACATTTTGGACAAGATGTGAGGTAAGGGCATTTCCTGACCTTCGTACTGCACGCTCCTTCTTCTTCAGGGCAGCATCTAGTTTCTGCAACTCTTCCTCTAGCTTGTCACAGAGCTGTTTCTGCAGGATTAGAGGATGCACAGTTACAATAAGACATTTTATCAGAAACTGCAAGCACAGGAACAGAGGGGACAGAGTTGCTATAAGAAAAGCTGACTGGAAAAAAAAAAAGGATTAGAGAGATGAGCATGAGGACACCAGGAAAAGATTCAAGGCCCCTTACATCTTGCAGAGAGGAGAAACACAACTGAGCAATGCAATGTTTAAAGCTATATCAGTCAGAGAGACTGATATAGATCACAGGAGACCATGGAGCAATGTATGTTAAGTCAAACTAAATATTTTTGTTTTTAGTTAGAGTTTACATTCTTCAGGGACCCATAGTGTGTCAGGGGCTTCTTAATTGGTGTGAGCACTCAAGTGTCATTCTCTGACTGATACTTACATGCTGGCAAGGCGGGCAGAACCATTCACCATCCGGTATAATCATGAGAGGGGGGCGCAAACAGGCAGTGTGGTAGCCACTGTCACAGGAGTCACACAGCAGTATCTGTGGTTGGGGAACAGCATGCGTGAGGCTTTCACCCTGCTTATCCCCACTGTTTCTCAAGCACTCTATGGTAATTTTTTGCAGAAATGCACATGATCAGTTATCCAGCTGGATGAAAGAAGTGAATTCTGTTTATTAACCACAAAATACACTGATAAGACCACTATAGCAGTGTCATCTGGTTGATTTCTTGTGACTCACCAGTTCAGGATGGTTGGGTAGGCCACAGTGTTTGCAGGGGTCTTCATTAGGAGGAAGCCCATCTGAGGAAGAGGAGGTTTCTGAATCATTCCTGTTCCTGTTCCTATTCCTCCTCTTCCTGTCATTCTCTACCTTGTAATCTTCATCACTGTTATCATCATCAACCTCTTCATATTCCTCATCCTCTTCCTCATCCTCCTCACTAGAGTCTTTTATTTTACGTCTACGAATGTTTGACCACCTTGCTCTTCGCTGCCGTCTTCCCTGGAAAAAAGAACACACCCTTCTTCAGATTATGTGATTCTTACAATCAGTGACACAAGAACTTGAGAACAAACACCAGGAGTCATAGAGCACAGAAAAATCACTCCACAGAAAAATGATTGTTTCATTAATACAATTACTATTATTAGTGAAAACAAATATCACCTTTGTTGACTTAGGCTGGTTGTCTGATTCTGCAGGTGTCTCTTGTCGTTTCTTCTGAACAGGCTTCACTTCCTCTTCATCATTGCTGTCTTTCTTCTCGTGTTCAGCCAATAATGATGCTTGCTTCTTTTCCATTTTCATGTCCTGGATTTCAGCCAGCTTGGCACTTGGCCGGCAGATTCTGGGGGACCTCCTCAGAGATCTGCCTTCAGCATTGTCCGACTCAGAGTCTGGTTTCCTCTCCTCTTTCTGAATCTCTGCCTTCCTTGGATGGACTGGAGGTGGGAGCTTCGGTTGGACATCCTCATCTCTCTTAGCTGTTCCTTTCTTTTGATGGCCGTGGACACGGCCCTTTTTCCGGACAGACTCCTTGCTGGCCCTTGTGGTCAGCTTGCTGGTCTCCAAGTCTTCCTCCACATCCTTATTTTCATCCACAGTTTCAGCATCCACTCCCCCCTCTTGTTTACTCTCATCCTCCAGCCCCTTCAGGCTTGTTTCGATATCTTCAGTTTTTCTCATCTCCTCAGACCCCACTACCTCCTTCTCTATGTACTCTGCCTTCTCATCCACCTTCTCCACCTCTGGGCTGGCCACTTTTTTTCTGGAACTTTGCCTTTCTTTACCTCTTTCTTCTTTTTTCTTCAATACCATGGATTCTTCCTCAGTGGTTTTGCTGTCTGGATCCTCTTCAGTACCATCCTCAACTACTTTCTTCTCAGCTTGGTTGTCCAGTACAGCTGGTTCTTCCACAGATGGCTTGCTGCAATCCATTAAAGACAATTCAGAGGGTTTCTTTGTATCCTTCTGCAGTTTGTCTGCATCCATTTCTTGCTGTTCAGAGGAAACCTCACCCTTCTCACGCAGACCTTCTTTGTCCTCCACACTGGTGAGGGCAGAGCTTTCCAACTCTACCACATTCTGCTCATCGTTGCTTCTTTCTTTAACGGCAGAGGCCAAAGATGCACAAGATTTCTCTGCTTTTTCAGATGGTGAGTCTTCCAAAGCAGCCATGCTTCCCTTCATTCCTGTGCTCTTTGCTGGTTGGTCAGAGACTGACTTTACAAGCTCAGCTTTTGTTATCTCTTTCTTTTCCTCTTCTTTTTTCTTTCCTTCCACTTCCTCCACTACCTGTTTCTTCTCTTTGTGCTCTTCTTCCTCCTCTATATTACACTCATTTGTATTTTTCCCATCTTCCTCCTCCTCAGCACTTTTCTTTTTTTCCTTGTCCTCTAATGATTTATTCCTCTCTTTTTCTTCATCTACATTTTCCTTATCTTTCTCACCCTCCATCAATTTTGTCTTCTTTTCCTCTGATTTTTTCACTTCTTCATTGTCCTTCCCTAATTCTGTTGTCTTATCAGTGTCATCCACTGCTTTTTTCTTCTCTTTCCTGTCTTCCTCTTCTTTTTCATTTTTATCTTTCTCTACCCCCTTATTTAGTTCTGTAGCAGCTGCTGTGATGTCCCCTGACATTCCAGTCTCTTCTTCAGAAACAGCATGATCCACTTCACCCTTTAGCTGTGCCCTGTGAGATGAGCGGTCTAGAACCTCTCCTTTAGCCTCACTGCCATTACCATTTTCTGCGGGGGTTCGGACTTCAGTGTTTACAGGACTGTGTTCTGTCTCCTTTAGTGACTCACCTAAGGAAGAAGATGATGTCAACTCTTCCTGTGCCTCCCCATCCTCCTTTGGCAGGTTTTTGGCAGGAGTAGGGGATGCGTTCCGTATGGGGATGCTGGCCCCATTGTTGCTGTCAAAGTCATCACTAAGTTTCATCTCTCTCTTCTTCAGAGGGATTTTGGCCTGTTGGTCGCTTTTCACTGCCTTCTGGCCATCCTCTGCCATCTTTATCTTCGCTTCCATGGGAGACTCTGTCTTTGTAGGAACCTCTGGTTTTTCTATGACTGTTAAAGGGTCAGCACACTTGTCTTGTTTGAGTTCTGCTTTGGGCTCCTCTTTGATGGCTCCGGTGATAGTTTTCACTTTGTTATCAATTATGGGTTTTTCCTCATTGTTCTCAGTTTCATTTAGAACCTCCATTTTCTTTCCATTCTCCGTGCATTCCATAGGTACAGCCTCATTGTCTGTAGTCACTTCTTTCGAGTCTTTTACAGGGGACTTTCCCTCACTTTGACTGTCTGGTGAAGTAAAGCAACCTGTATCCTTGGTGAGGTTACCATGTTCATCCTCTGATTTAGTGTCCACTGGGTCTTCAGTCTTAATGGCATTCCCTGATTGACCCAGGACACATAAAAGGGTTACAGTAAATTACAATTAAGCAGGAACAACTGCAAGTACGCTACTTGTCATCTACCTCACCATTCTACTTCAATAATAATCCCTGTTTGAAGGCATACCATATATTCATGAAATGTATACCTATTGCACTACCCAACACTACTTTCATCCTACACTGTAATTCTTATTTGCATCCAAAAAAAAAGATATTGCACGTTGGATTAAACAATGAAACATTTTTTTAAACTCCTTCTTATGGGTTTAAAACTAAGGTCAGCTGAATGTTCTCTAAAACAAGTGCCACCTTGTGTCCAAAAGATGTATTTGTTTTTATTTGTTTATGACTGAATGGCTATAATAACTCTAAATGTGAATAATAAGGAGGATTATATTTTTCAACCATCATCTCAATACCACAAGCATTAAAATGCAAAAGGTTTGAGATGGTGCTAATATGCTCAAATATGATTATTGTCCAGTGAAATGTGTTTAAATAAACTGGACTGAGCACCATCTGCTTTGAGATGGAATGATCTCTCAGGTCTTGAATCCAGCATGCCCCACCACTACCTTCTAGCTCTTCTTTCTTTTGCTCCTCATCCTCAGGGTTGGGGCTGGTGCTTGTGGATCCCTCCTCCAGTTCCTTCTTGGTCACCAGTGATGGGTCTAGCTGGGTCTTAAGCTGTGCCAGTGTCTCCATCAAGTCATTCCTTGTTCTGTAAAAAGAATGGAGAAAAGCTAGCTAAATATCTCACATATCCTTTCCACTTTAGCCTGGTATGACCTCTGATTTCCTAAGTCACCACATGGCTGAATCATCATACCTGACAATGCATTTCCATGAGGACCCATCCAGGTCATCCTGCTCCTCTACATACACTCGGATGTTGTGGTCCTGGTCCAGCTGATACCAGTACATCAGGCCATCCTTGTCTCGGCCAATGGGCTGTAGCCGCATTTTGTCGGGGTCCTCCTCATTTATTGCTGCCTTGAACTTGATGTTGTCATCGAACTGGCATTCGCACAAGTACTACAGTGATACAAACAGAAAAGCAAAAAAGCAGTACATATCAATAACATGACCCACACCTCTTCTGTAAATATCCTACTGTATACATATTGTACTTAAGGTGAGACACGCTGCTAAATAAATATATAATTACATTAAATTGCAGGACTGCTCTGCTTGCCTATATTATTTTGGAACTGAAGAATAAAGCAAATAATATTACCAAATATTATGCAAAAAGGGAAATGTCAGCAGAGTACAAGTACTACAAAGGAAACATAACCTATGCAAGAAAAAAAAGATTGAGAGAGGAGCAAGTACTACAATGGAAATATCATAAAAGGGTAATGCCATTTAAAAGAATGTCAATGCAGACTAGTATAAACGCCATACTAAAAGAAAATCAGTCAGTAATAGCTATGAAAGGATGTTGGTCATACTTTGAGGATTCCAGTTTTGCATTCTACAGTCATCTCCAGATAACCCTTCTTCTCCAGCTCCCAGGCCCAGGTGCTGTTGAACTCCTGACATACCTTAAGGGACACAAATACATCAACATTCAGTGAAATATCAGGAACATTTCACAATGTTTGGTGTGATTGAATAATAATTCTGTTGTCACCTTTTCTGTTATCAACCTTTTAAAGGTTTAGAGATGTGCAACACATTGAATAGAATGACCTGTTTGTTATTATGTTTATGTTAGGGAACTACAACAAAGGACAATTCACAACATGGTTTTATAAGTCTGGTGCTTACAAAAGCTCACAAAAATTAAAAAATACCTTGATGAGATACTTTTCCCATTTGTCTACTGAAACAAACTTGCCAATTTTCCTCAGCAACTTCACATGAAGATCCACTAAGACCTGAGGAACTAAAAGCAGAAGACAGCAATGAGAAGCTTGTGTTATTCTTGTTACTACCAATCACTTTTCATTTCTCAGGATTCAGACCCTTTTTGCACATGGCTTTGAGCATAGATGGTCGATCTGCAGAGGCTGGACTGTGGAGAACCAGGATAGGTGTTCCACACCATGTCTGTAAGAAATAATGGGGGATTTCTGATGATGGGATTGACTGAATGGTGGACACTATAAATTCTGATTCAGCAATTATTAATCCACTAATAATTTCTACCACTGGCATGATATCTGTGAACTCCAAAGGAGCATAGTCACCAAGCAATAATTTCAAACTAAATAATGGAAAAAAAACTTACATGCCAAACTATGTTTATTTCATTTTAAACATTACATTAAGAAAAAAAAACAGAACGACCATCTACCACAATAATACCTATTAACTAATGTAACATGCCTATAAACCACATTCAATTATTTCAATACTTTAGAAGACTGCAACCAAAATACAACAAGATAAAACATGCAATCAGTTTATTTTTAATCAGTGATAAATATTGACATTACAACCTTGATAGTGGAGCAAACACTATGGTGATGCTCAGCTCGGCCAGTAAAGAGAACACAGAGCCAAAGGAAAATCCCACGTGTGAAGTCCCATTTCTTGACACAGAATCTTTGGTTCGATACATGAAATTAGCATTTTTAATTGTTTTATATAAACTTTTAGTGAGGTACTGTAATGAAATGTGTGGCAGTTTACATCTCTGGATATGCCCGCTGAAAAAAGACAAGGCCAGAATTTCTGCCATATATTCTATTAATAATAATAATCACAAGTATAAATACCAGAATCAACAGCAGCAGAGGCTGGCAGCACAGGTAATTAAGTTTTCCTTGTTTGTTTTTCGTTACTTTTTATTCAGGGAAGGGGGGTTTCATGGCGGTAAAGACGGTCCCAGCTGCATGTTTTACAAATATATTCATTCATTATTTATAATGAGAAACGATTGTATGTGTTTATGATTTGTATTGGTTTATGTGCACTCCTTTTAAAATTTCTTGAAATGGCTTTTTAAGGGTTAATTTAGTGAAAACAGCATATTGACACTGTCCGAATTTGACAACGGTCAGTTCAATCCACTCCAAGTTTACAGCAAAACGACGAAGGACAAACCGCAATATCTACAATACAGAAAAAATGTAGATCAATAGCATACATGCTTCTTAAATAGAATATCCAGTGAAAATACATAATGGACCATTTCTGTCATGTTCACAGTGATGTAGCTAACATTAACCATTAAGCATTTCACGTTACGAAGAGCACCGTACAATATACAACACGTCATGCAGCATAGTAAAAACAGAACAACAGAACGTTAAACAACCTATTCACTCAAAGAGATCATAAAATAAGTTCTAACGTAATTTTACTTTTGGGATTAAATTACCCAAATTCCACAGTTACTCCGAATAAATCGAATGTCTATCGTTAGTTTTCTTAGCAAAAGCAACTCAATTCAGCAGGAAGTATGTGCCTTGTGCGCGTGCGCACAGTTAGGGAAGCGCAGCCAAAAAAATATGCAACTGTAAATATAGCTACTGCTCTTCGGCGTTGTTAAAGTGCAATGAAACATCGATAAGTACACGCTCCACACCAAAAAACCTAAAAGTCATGTCGAAAATATGTACAAAAAAATAACATTACTTTGATTGACGCGTAAGTTTTTTATATTAAACTATCTAGTAATCCTTCTGCACTCGATGAGCAATGTAGCTAGCTCATGCACACCAAGCCTGCCTAGTTGGAAAATAAATCCTCACCTACTATGGTCAAAACGTGTGAAACAGAACGATCTTTCGGGTAGAGAAAAGTGTAAACAGTGCACAAACAATTATTCTGCTCCATCCAATACCTTAAAACGTGACCAGAGCAGGCAAAAGAAATAAAAAAAAACAAAGTTAAACATACATTCCCCACACAATAACACAAACCCCCATGTATGCATGTCTAGTATCTGATACACACACGCACGCAGTCTATGGTGGAGACCCTCCCCCCACATCGAAGCCCCTACAATTCAAATCTTAGCTACCTGTAGACGTTTCCAGTAAATATCCCTCCAACTGCGGAAACGTAAGCTCCGGCAAGTTTAGTGCAGCTCCATAACGTTCCAGGAATGAGCAAACTACAGCGAAGCTTGGGCAGAAACTGGGACAAGAGCCCGCCGCTGCCGCCGAAGCAGCCATTTTTTCCAATAGAGGACCAGGGGGCTGTGAGTTTGGAGGACCAATGGCTGCCCACAATTCAACGCGTCAATGAAGCCCATGGCCCAGACGTCTTTGCGATAAAAGTTAAATCACTAATGTAAACAAACGCGTAAGGTGGAAGAATTTGTAATGCGTCATTCCATTCACAACATTATGCGTGGAAATACAATTAATTAATGTTTAAATTTGAAGTCAAGTTAGACCATATTTTATGATTCCATAACATCTCAAATATGAGATCCAATACTGATTCTTTTGAAAATGGAGCGTTATGGTACGATAACACAGCTGAATCGGCTCGCTATTCTCTTAAATTAAGGAAGCCTAGTTGTTAAGGGTTAAGAGACAAGGTGCTTGTGCACGCTAGATTGACTCTGTGCAGAAAATCCGCCATCTAACTACCTATCTTTAATCATATTATTCGTGTCAGTCACTCATTCTTTCTGTCTGGGGCAGTATTACCTTGTTGAAGCGACTGGGTAATCTTTGTGTCATTTTAATCCATGTAAGGCGGAGCTCTTCTCCCCTTTACAGTGAGGTCGCCTCGAACATTTCTCAATTTTCTCTTTGGTCACGGTAAACGTTTTCCGCAGACCTATTTCAATGTTGGTTTATTTGTGATTCGCAGTACCAGAAAGATTACATTTCTGTTAAAACAAATCAAATGTCATCAGACATGCGACAATTAATTTAGATGAGCTTTCCTCAGTTGAGGTTCAGGAGTTTTTTTGCCATGGCAACAAAAATAGAGCGCAGGTACTAACAAATGTTTCGCGAATTTCCACGTCTGCTTTGAGCTATACATTTGTATGCGGCACATCCGACTTATATTTTAATTTGAACTAATTTTTGGTTTTGCCATGTCATTTATATTATTAAAAAAATATAAGACTAATACAGATTAAGTCAAGTGGCAAGTTCAAACATACAAACAATATATAAAAAACTTTTGTTCATGTATATTTTACAGGCAAATTGCAGATATCTAAAACAAAGTATTTTTGCTTGAATAATCATTTTCTAAAAAATGTGGTTGATATAGCAAGAAAGTAGAAAGACAATTTGTATGGCATATCCAAACATGGCTTTGACTTAACTTTCCTTTCCTACATATTTATTCATTTATTTCTGTTTGCTAAATACTAACCTTCTGTGGTTTATGGCACAGCATACCAGATTTTCCACATGCAAGGAGTACATTGCCACATTTATTGTTACTTTACTTGAAAAGACAAAATGGCTGATATTGTCAATGGAAGATACTGACTTAGTTGTCCGACTTAGAAACATCAAGCAGAAAATAGTGTAGCATTACTACATTATTTTTTGGTTCATCTTTAACTTCGAAGGACCACAATAATTCCTCAGTTTAGGCTACCTGACATGTGTAAAAACTTCAACACCCATATCTGTAACACAGTCAGTTTATATATATATATATACACACACACACACACACACACAACCGGTCAAAAGTTTTACAACACCCTAATTTTTCCAGTTATTTATTGCAATTCGAGTCGTGCAAGTCCAATGAATAGCTTGAAATGGTACAAAGGTAAGTACTGAACAGCCAGAGGTTAAAAAAAAAAAAGGTTTGGTTACCCAAAACTGAAAAATAATGTACATTTCACTTTTTCAGGGAACACAAAGTGGGTTGACAATTTAGCAGCAATGAAGGTTGAACCAGCCTTAAAAGCTGGTGCTACTAATTCCTACAGGTGTTCCAACCTTTCTTGGATTACTTACAACCCCCTCCATCTGCATAAAAGCAGTGTTAGAACACACTGTGGTACCAAACCCTCATGAGCATCAGGTGAACAGTATTGTACAGCAGAAAGTAGTGTGTTGCTACAAAAATGGCGAGAAAAAGGCAATTAACAATGGAAAAGAGACAGACCATCATAACACTTAAAAGTCTTTCCTACAGGGAAATTGCAAAGAACATCAAGGTGTCAGTGAGTACAGTTTTCTTCACCATCAAAAAGCACTCAGAAACTGGGGGAAACTGTGACAGGAAGCGGTCTGGCAGACCCAAAGTCACAACTGAATCAGAGAACAAGCTTCTGAGAGTTAACAGCTTGCATGATAGGCGGCTCACAGGACAACAGCTTCAAGCACAGCTTAATAGTGGTCATAGTAAGCAAGTCTCAGTTTCAACTGTGGACTCAGTTTCAAACCTGCAGACTTCGAGCTGCAGGTCTGACAGGACGAGTTGCAGCAAAAAAGCCATTGCTAAGATGTCAGAATAAGACAAAGAGGCTCTCCTGGGCCACGAAACACCGCCATTGGACTACTGAAGACTGGAAGAAGGTATTATGGACTGATGAATCAAAATTTCAAATCTTCAGTTCATCATGGGATCTTTGTATGCCGTTGAGTAGGCGAGAGGATGGTTCCACAGTGTGTGACATCAACTGTCAAATATGGAGGAGGAAGTGTGATGGTCTGGGGCTGTTTTGCTGAATCCAGGGTCGGTGACTTGTACAGAGTGAGCGGCACCCTGAACCAAAACGGCTACCACAGCATTCTGCAGCGCCATGCAATACCCTCTGGTATGCGCCTAGTTGGTCAGAGGTTCATCCTACAGCAAGGTAATGACCCAAAACACAAGTCCAAGCTATGCCAAAACTACCTCAGGAAAAAAGAACAAGATGGTAAGCTTGAAAACATGGAGTGGCCAGCACAGTCTCCAGACTTAAACCCCATCGAGCTGGTTTGGGATGAACTGGACAGAAGAGTGAAAGCCAAGCAACCTACAAGTGCCACACATTTATGGGAACTTCTGCAACAGATTTGGGACGAACTTTCTGAAGAATATTTGGTTTCTATTGTAGAAAGAATGCCATGAGTGTGTTCAGCTGTTATATCTGCCAAAGGTGGCTACTTTGATGAGTCAAAGGTTTAGAATACATTTTGGTCTATAAATTGATTCCATGATTTCTTTTTCAACTCAAATTGCTTATTTGTTCTATGCTTTCATTTCAGAGTGCAATGACACAAAAAACTGAATCCTTTTCAGTAAAAAACGGGAAAAAGTGTGGTGTTCTAAAACTTGTGTGTGTGTGTGTGTGTGTGTCCCCGTCCCCCTCAGTCCTAACTCCACCTATTACAGGACTCTTCTGTTATCACCTTTATCACATATCAAAATCTATACCAAAGAAAAATGTTTATGCACCTGTCTTTGTCAAAGATACAATGAAAGGGAAATTCTTTGTATGGAGTCAGGAAACACTGTAAGTCATGCAAAATAGATTTAGTTTGGTTGAGTATGAACTTATTTAGCAGGAGAAACTTGCCTTATACTGCAATCATTTTGGAAGCCATGCTATTTTCAACATTTTTTTAACCTTTAAATCAATCAAAACCATTAACCAACAAACCATGAAAAATGTAAAAATAGATAAAAGCATTGAAGATAACTTGAAGAGTAACATATTGATATTCAAACGTACAGTTGAGTTTCCTAAAAAGTAAGAACTGCTTTAGTTTGGTGTATACAGTATCTGTATTTTCATCCTTTTGTAAGTTGTGTATCTTAACAGTTGTTGCAATATACGTACATATCTCCATAATGTAGCTTTCACTTCTGTGTTCAAAATAAAGATTGGTTAATAGCTGATGTGTCAAAGCAGTAGCAGTGCAAAAAACAAAATTACTAACCCTAAGAAAACATTTGCTGTGAATGATACAGAGGAACATACATTGCAAATCTAGAGGACAGAATGTCTCTTACCAGCACATACTGTACATTAAAACCTACAATCACTTAGACATGATTGTCAAATATTTATTCAGAGGTGTACAGTACTTCCAACATTTATTTTTCATTTCCAAAAATGATTTGATGAGTGTCGTGTATTTCCAAAACAATACTCAGTTAAAAGAAAGTCTCCAGCAGTAATAACAATAGTGAAATACTGAACTGTACTACTTGAATTCTACAGTTAGAATACTTGTAAAAAGAAAACAGGGACAAAGCAGCTGTTGACCTGAATGTCACATAGTATGGGTACAGTTGTTCACCTTATATTATGTAATAACTGAGCACAGAAGCCAGAGCATGCTCTATGTTTTTTTACTTTTCACAGTTAGATCTGCTTAATTATATGTCATTCCTTTCATCAGTATCATATTAAATGTTTTGGTGGACACTTGTGCAGACAGTAAATTCATTGTTTCCCCATGACCTGTGAAGAAGACCCATGAATAAGCCCTGGTTCCATTAGTCCTAATAGACATGACTCTTAAATGCAATGGGAACAGCAGCTAGCCACCAGGCCCATAGCCAAACAGCCAACTTGATGGAAAGACTAAGAAACGTCTGTCCACATGATAATATTGCCTTTGAACATTTTTTTTCACCTTCACAAGGCAAAAATATAGTAACCAAGATCCAGATTTTTGGCTTTCAAATACACAGTCGTCAGCAAATTCGTCTCCCAAGATGGTTTGAATCTCCAAGCCGTTATGTCCCAGTGTGTTGCATTGTTTTGGGTTTTTGACTCTGGGCTGTTGTTTTGTTTGTGTTTCCCTATACAGATGGATGTGAGGATGCTTCATCGTAGCTGGGAAACCTGAACGGAGGATGCGGGAGGGAAGGACGCACCAACAACCAAAGTGGAGTTTCTTTTATTACCACATGGCTAGGCTGGTGGAATTAATCTCAGTAGGGATGGAATGTCTGTAACAATACACCAAATAACACCAGTGCAAAGATAAGGATGTAACATAACTGCAAACATAAGTGCAAACATATCCACATGTCACATCTCATACAATTAGTCCAGCTGTTTTGTATTTATCCAACGTATGGCTTTGGGGAAGAAGCTTCTGTCCTGCCTCCTATTGACCTGTACCTTCTGCCAGAGGGGAGACACTGAAGAAGATGGTGAGCTAGGTGGAGAGGGTTATCCGTGATCTTGATTGCTTGTGAGATATTGTGTGGTGTGTGTATATGGAATCCAAAATGGGGAGTTTGCAACCAATGATCTTTGATGCTCTTGTGATAATTCTGTCCATTTTCTTTTTTGTGTGTTTTGATTGTTTCCATACCAGAGAGTAATCGAAAGTGAAAGGATGCTCTGGATTATGGCTGTGTGAAATTGGACCAGTAGACCCTGCCTTTGTGTTTTTTTACTTGTCTTGAGAAGTAGAGTCTTTGTTGGGCTTTTTGCATTAAACGGTTGGTGTTGAGGTCCCATTTCAGATTATTGCTGACGTGTGTGCCAAGGAACCTGAAGGAATCAATTGCTATTGGTTGGTTATTGATGAAGATAGGTGCTTTTATGGATTGTTTTTTTTTTTAAATTGATGATCATTTCAGTCGTCTTTTCCTCATTCAGGACCAGGTCATTTTCATTGCACCAGTTGACTAATTTTCCAACCTCCAGCCTGTAGGCATCTTCACTGTTCTTGAAATCAAACCTATGATTGTGGTGTCATCTGCATATTTCAGAGCCCTGAAGGAGACTGGTGTTGATCTAAAGTCATTTTTGAAGAGGAGGAACCGACTTAAGTGGATGCAGAGACATGGACGCTTCTGTCGTCGCATAGCTATTGGACAAGAGGATGCCGTAGCTGGGGACATTGAGGACCATTGTGAAGCAGTGGTGTTTGAAATAATGCAGGACTATATAAGAGCCGTACATTTTCACTGATGGTGAGACTGATTATTCACATGCTACTGAAAGCTGTTACTCTGTACAATTTTAAGATCGCTTACTCTGGAAATCGATACTTATTCTCTTCAGCTAGAGTTTACATGCAGGCTGTAACTGGTAGTGCAGTAGTTAGCAACTTTGTGCAGTTAACCATCAAGAGACACCTGTCATTGGACTACAAGGAGTGAACTAATTTCAGCATTGACTCAGAACCTGCTACACTGGATACCTGGTGAGGCTTTGCAACCTGTGTTTTGAGAGTCTTATGTTTAGAATAGACTTGCATTGTTAGATCAGGAAAACCTTCTAGTTCTGTAATTAATAAACGCAAATTGTGTACTCAACTGGGCCTTTGTGCTGTGGCGGATTAGTGTTACAGCAATTTTCGTCCACTTTGTTATTGCAACACTGCTGGATTTTCGGCCCACAACAGATTGGGGGCTCGTCCAGGATAAGAACCACAGATTCTTCTGGGACAGAACCGCAGATCTGCAGATTTGTCCTGGGTTGTTGGTTTCGCTACCGTGGGAAATATGTGGTGCAAGTTTCGGTTATGTGTTAAGCAAAGTTTGAAAAATACAGTTAATTTGTGTTAGCACTACTTTGTGTTTTGTTTAATATGTGGTACTAGCTCTGTTGGTTTATAACTGTATTATTTTGTTGCTTGATACCATTTTTGGATCCCACTTGTAGTGTTACAATATCACTATCTGGTTGTAACAAAGTCACTAAGGGCAAAACTTCCCAAAAGTGACCAAATCCACACACAATGTCAGATATTAATTTATTCAAGATCATATATACATAGGACATGAAATGAAATGTTAACTCTTCAGAGAATTGACATTTGAAACGAATGCGGAGGAGAAAAAGCTATCATGCAGCTTCTCAGTCCTGCATACATGGCCCAAATGTGAGAGATGAGAGTCCAACATTTCTTGGTCCTTCTCACCATTATGCAGTTGCGACAGGCTGTCCCTGAGGCATGACGGGGACCTCTGGTTTGGCTCCTTTCTGCTCAGACACTGGGGTGGTAGGAAGGACCTCATCCTTGGGCTCCACAATACTCACATGGTCAGGGAGGGGCTTCTTAGGCCCAATCTTACCACTCGGGTCCCAGGGAAGCATAATTTTCACCTTGATCCCCAGCACGCCTGTGGAGAGATGACAAAAATACAAAGGCTCAAAAAAACCAATCCACTGTAAGTTTCTAAGAACACATCTGAAGGTGGTGAACAAAAGTTAAATGAGGGCAAAATAATTTAAGATTTCCTCTTTCACATATATTAACACACCTAACATCTTCGTAAACTGGTAAAAGAAAAATCTAGCTGTATAAAACCACGGGTGCAAAACTACAAGCACGTCTTTATCTGTTCAAAGTAAATCTATATACCTTTAAAGTCAATTAAAAAATAACTCAGAGCATGAACTATGCTTACTCTGTGTTTCTAGGGTAAATGTTCTACTTTAAGGTAGGGGATCACTGAAAATCTAAAAGTGGTCTGTGCCCTTCAAAAAACACTTTGTGATCACTCGTAAAATGGTTCATAAACTTAAAAAGGCACCATACCTTCCGGAAATTAGGTTTTTATCAAAGTTTGGTGTACAATGCTTGAGAATGTATAACAAAATAGGAAGTTCTGCCAAACTAAAGCCAGTGGTCAGAAAACAAGTACATTCTGCAACTGAATCATCAATTAATGGAACAGCATGAGTGTTACAACACAGGTGTTTCATCTCAGAGTAACATGCTCACCCTGTCTGAGCAGCACATGGCGGACGGCGGTGTCCACATAGTAGTTAACAGGGTCACCGCTGTGGATCATCAGGCCATCCACAAATTTCATGGACTTGGCCCTTTGGCCTCTGAGCTTCCCAGAAACCACCACCTCACAGCCCTTAGCTCCGCTCTCCATGATGAAGCGGAGGACTCCATAACATGCCCTAAAAGGCCAGCAAACAAGGAAAAATTCAGGGACATACTCCGGCACTGATCACTTTGACATAAATAGGGCACATAGACAAACAAGGATTCTAGAGGGCTGAAGTCTAGGGCAGGTATGTAGGACAAATGTTGTTTCCGAAGACAGCAACAAAGTTTGTCCCGTTACACTGAGATTCATCTACATTCAGATCTTTTATAAAGTAGGTCATGGCATGAGGCACTTTGGATTGGAGAGAGGCTCACCTACGTACAGCCAGGCCCCCAAGCAGCTTGTAGCGCAGAGACTCAGCCTGGGCAATGGCACACAGCCCCCTAGTGGCCACCTTTTCAGCATACAGCTAGAGGTAAGGAAGAGGGCAAGAGTCATGGACTTATTTTGTGAAAAACAACCCCAAAATGGATTCATTCAGAGCAGTGATCCAACAGCTTGTTTATTTTGTTCAGTTGGTACATAGTATGCTCCCCTTTCCCACTCACAATAAACCAAAAAACAATTTACGAATGAAATGTGAAATCTGATAAAGCTTTATCAATTACTTGGAAAACCTCTCCGTACTTGACAGGATGATTAACTCTTATCCTATTTCGCTCACTTTGCTCTTTACTGTATTAAATCCCATGAGCATTTTGCAAATTCACAGTTTTAGATTTTATTTTGATATTTGCAGACAGTCAAATATTTAATTTTATTCAGTGATTGCTGCCTGAAAACAAAATTGGCTAAAATGTTGTTTTGCATATTACCATGAGCACTGACACAAGATAATATCTAATATATTAAGCAGAGATTTGACTTCATTGTTTTCCATGACTCACCTCAACACTGCCCTCCAGGAACCCAAACCTCTTCTGGACAACAGCTGTCAGTTCACGGATGCGACGTCCCTTCTCACCCAGGACATTCTGTGTCCTGAAAAGTATTGTTACATTAGCAACAGAATCAGTGTATTCCACCTTGTTTATGTACTAGGTAAGGGTCATTCATCACACAATACTGATCTCATCTACTTGTAAAGACAATTAACTGATCAGGGACAGTTTTTGAACCAGCCTTGTAAATTGCTACAGAGCTATTAGAGCTTGCACACATATAAATCCAAAGCCTTTGCTTTACTTTTTCAATGTGCACATTGACCATTGACACACAGCACATCTTAGACAGATGGAGTCATGCCAGTCAAAAGATCCTAACTAACCTGAGCAGTGAGCTGGATACCCCAGAATCAAACTGTTTCTAGGGATTCCAGTTGTCAACAATCATCATCTCACTGAGAAGCAGGTTTCCTACTGCATTCAAATACAATAATTTTACCTTGCTCTGAAAGAAAGGAATTCTCACTGCCATATGCTTTAATATTAAACCAAAACAAAAAATGAGATCCGCAAGCTCTGAGCTACTACAAGTATTTAGCCTTTTTCCAAAGACGTACATACAAGGCATGGACCATTACCATCTCACCTGGTGGCCAGGATGATGATTTCTGTCCTGGTTGGCGTGACTCTAACCTCAACACCAGAGTAACCATCTTCTGCAAGCTCGCGAGTCAGGAACTCGTTGAGCTCAGCTTTAAAGATACCGTCCGAAACAAACTGCAAAACAAACCGCATCGATCACTGGTCCCTCCTGCAAGCATGTACAGTACTTGCAAAATCCAAAATCTCAACGAAACAACTGGATAATGATAAATATGCATCTCAAGTCGAATGCTTTTAAAGCTTGAGTTTTTTATGAGATATTCTCACATCCATACAATAATCACAAGATTTTGAGATAGCACCAATCTATAAGGCCAGACATATTGCAGGTATTACATGTAGCACTTCGCTAACGGTATTTAATTATTTTGCTATACTTAATAACCGTAGCTAGCTAAAAAGCAAAGAGCACTGACAGCCCAACCACTTATCAAGATATGTACATTTGATAAAAACATACGCTGAGCACGATCGGGGACCAACATTACTAAACACGGGGATGTACTGCCATGGGCGTAAGTACTGACAGGTAAGCATTTTAGCTAGAATGATATTCTAAACTTTCCTCCCCATGTTTAATGCACAGTAGAGCAGTCCTGGACAAATCTGCACCAATCCTCACAATGTGTCGCTGCGAAGTAATGTTAAAACACTTTCACACACTTCACAGAGTGTACTTTCTCGCACCTAAGTGGTATTTCATTTGTGTTACACTCCCCTTTTAAGTTACAAGTATATAAAGTCGTCTACCTTCCTCTTCTTTGAGATCTGAGCCGCCATTTTATTTCTTGCAGCTGAAAGGAAAGGACCACTAGGCGGGATCCGCCGGAAATTGAAATGACGTCGACATCACGGTTCTTAAAACGAGTGAAAATATTGTCCTCTATTTGTAATATTATACCCATTAAATAGGAAGTTACCTATTTGGGAATCAATATTATTAAGAATATAGAAGATAGATGTATTTTTAAACTTAAACCCCATAACTGAAAAAAACTCTAAAAAATAAACCATTGGCTCCAGAGAGATTTGTCTTTGAAGGGTTTCCCTAGCAATAAACAAGAAAATTTGTAAAATGATTGATAATATGGTGTACAATTTCATGTGGAGGAACAGAATTCATTATATAAAGAAGTCTCTGGACATGAACACATATGGAAATGGTGGTCTTAATTTGATTTTCTTAGCGTTAATAATACATTTAAAATAAACTGGACTAGTCAGTTTTTAAAAGCTCCTATGTCTATCTGGAATTTCATACCCCATTTTTTTTCCTCAATTGGCTGGTCTCCAGTTTATCCTGCTCTGTAATTATAGTGTTCATATATATATATATAACTCCATTAGCAGATGCTTTTTTCTTGGCACTTCATGTATAAACATGATATTTCTCCCCATAGGTATTATATATGGAATAATAAAGACATTTTATACAAAAATAAATAATTGTTTTTGACAAATGGTTCACTAATAATATACTCTTGGTGAGTCAACTCTTCAATACTGAGGGCTATTTACTTAATTACTCTGAGTTTTTATCTACTTATGTTTCAGTTACTCCCACGGAATTTGCCATTGTCTTGGATGCAATTTCCTCTGGAGTCAGAGTGCTTTTAAGAGATGTGGTCCATACTCCATTCTTTGAATCCATCTGTCTCTATTATAGGGCAGATATGGTATTCCCCTCAACTGAAAAACAACAACAGAAATATAAGAGCCTTATTTATAACGGATAAGGTGTCCATTCCATATTTAATAGCCTATTGGATCAGTCAAATCTTGGATCTGAATTGATGAAAGATTTGGAACTTACAAGTATTTCATCACCAACAAAGTCAGAGAAATGTATTTTTAAATTATACATAGCTACTACCCCTGTAATCATTACCTTGAAAGATTAAAAAGTAATATTGATGTGATTGTTTATTCTGGGACTTATACCCATAAACTGTATTTCATTTATTTTGGAATTGCTCTTTGTTTGGAAGATGTATTGTTTGGGTTAAATAAATATAGTTGTTGTAAAAAAAAAAAAAAAAATTTTATATATATATATATATATATATATATATATATATATATATATATATATATAGAGAGAGAGAGAGAGAGAGAGAGAGTTACCAAATGTTGGTAGAGTGTGTATGTAAAAACATGAAAGGAATGTAGAGAAATGGATAATTATAATGGATAATTGTACTGATCCACAGGTGGATAGGCAAAACCAGCCAACAAATCTGTATCCAGAACAGGTTGTTTTCATCCAAAATGTTTTTTATTTTGCAAGTCCATCAATTTGGCACAGGGTTAGATCTTAATTGTGTGCTCTCTGTGTACCATGTAGAGGTTTTAGACATTTAATCATATTTATTATGACCATTATGTAACAGGAGCCACAGAAAACTACATTTTCCATGGATATGAGGCACATGAACACACATTTGCTGATAATCAATTATTTCAAATAATGCTGATTCTAGATTTTCTTTGTTCTGTAAAATGTATTGTTTTAACATAATCATAAATGTCTCCCAATGGCCACTTGTGAAATAATCAAATCCAAATTCTTCTGTGGTCATGGCACAGTGCCACAGGTAAATGCAGATGGAATAAAATTGAGTAAAACCAGTTTTAATGCAACAAATCACCAAAAACGTCCAGCATAGAACATAATGCATTTTTATTTAACATTTGTACATGGTAAGTACAAACCTTCTACAGCCAAGAAAATACAGAAAACATTCTGAACCACTGTTCTGACATGTGGAATCACAGTGATGAGAAAGTTTCAAGGAGGGGCTGACTGTTTTGATGAGTCTTTAGCAGCTCTGCATTCAAAATACTGCATTAAAATACATGTGTGCATCTGTTTTTGAGGACAATGAGCAATTAAATGGAATATAAACTGAGGGACTTATAGTGAGAACAGCAACTTGAAATGAAAGAGACTGTAAACCATAAATTTAAAATAAAATTCAGATCAGTGACAGGGTACAGTTATGCATGTTTCCTTCCCTTTGTTGGGGTATAATCTAAATCAATACTACTTTATTTATTCAATAGTAATAACTATTCATCTCAACACCTCAAAGTACTGTTTTTAAATTCCCTTTTATTAAAAACTATAAACAATTGATAAATTCATGCAAATGATATTGCCCCTTTCAGAAAAGCCAAAAGCTTCCTTTTATTTCAATGGTGTAAATCAAAACCAAAAATAGCACAATAGGCTAGGTCAATCACAGAGATGTATTCTAACGCCCAAGACATGCGTTATTCAGACTAAATGTCAAACTCACAGACATACAGTCCACAGAATCATGTGAGAAAATATCCACAGGAGTCAATACTGTGGTGGGCATCAAACAGTACAACAACAGAAAGTGCAGACACAAATCAGCCTTGTAAGTTGGTGCATTCAGTTACATTAGTCAAATCAGGCAGGGCACAACTTTCCATATGAATAGCCGAAGCAACAGTGGAATGGTCTTATTAAGGAACTTCCAAACTAATACTCCACTCACTCCCGGGTTTTCCTTGCAAACAGTGTTCTGTATAGTGTACTGACAGGTTTCAATCATTCTCACAAGAAAATATTCTTCTGGTGGTGATGACCAGGACACTGGCATACTGGGTAACTCCAGTTTCCCGATGATAAAAGGACTGAATGTCACTTCTGATGCTTGAAAATCAGCTGTTCAAAAGCCTTTCAAACATTTAATATAAAATCATGTTCAAAAGGCTTGGGTTGCTTAAAGAGCTTAATCTCATTAAGGTTTACACATAAAACGCAAGATCAATAAAATAATACACCTCCAATCAAAGTTCAAATAAACATTGACAGGTACAAACCAATAAAGTGAGAATGCAGCATATATAGGTCTATGTGAAATGCATCTTTCCCTTCTTAGGGTTTAAATATTAGTAGTAGTACAGGATCCTTGCACTAAAAAAATGATAGTAATGTTTGTGTAATAGGTCTTATTTTCAGATTGCCACTTTTCCCTTATGAGACAAAGAACCTTATTTCATTCTGGGTGAGGGCTGGGGTGGAGAGGGGCAGCCAGGGTGCAAACCCAGTAATGAGAAACCAGTCTCTTCTCCTAAAACACCAATCTGTACAACTCCGCAGTTCCATTTCACATACACATTTAAATTTTATCTATCACATGTCAGCTAAAATAATAATTTGTGACATTTATTCTGAACTTTCCTACAACAGTAATATACTGTACTAATATACATTGAATATAAATGACTGACTATGAATAGCTAAGGCCCCCCCCAAATCTGATCATCCTCCTTCCTCTTCCTCAGGGTTGAATATCTACAATTTCAAAACCCTTCTAATGAGAGAACTGTGCAAGAATGGCATTAAACACTTGTGACACTAGGTCAGACTTAGCCTTGTCTTCGTCTGGCTCCCAGAGTGCAGGTAGGAAGAAAGGGCTTCCGGTGCTTCTTCCGACCATGTGAGAAACAGGTCCAGTTCAGTTAGTGAGCCACCAGGGCTCCGAGTTTTTATTTCACACCAGTGTGATCTCCACGTCCTCAGTCTTCTTTACCTGCCTATGTGGTTGCTGTTTTGGGGGAGGGGGAGCCGCACGTACCTGGGAAAGTAGAGGCGGAAATAACAGGTGAACAAACAGAACTGTGTACATTGTGTTTAACGAAACAAGGAAAAAAATAAATACTTAATGGACAAAATACAGATAGATTCTTTCTTCATCTTCATGTAAACATCATTGCTGGTATCGATTACTCAAACTTTTTTACTCTAACTGATCCAAGGGCAGCAGGTCAGGCATTATACAGTGAAGTATAAAAGTAAAAATTCAACCTTTAAGACTATGTGCACCCTGTCAACAACAGCATGTGACAACCAGGTTGTGGAGGTAAGGGGAGGGTCAGTGTGAAATCAGACACACTTACAGGGCGTAGCTTCCCAAGGCTTCCATCTGAAACGAATCTGGAGGGCTGGGAGAAACTGTTACTGTGACCTGGGGAAAGGAAATGAGGGTCCAGGATAAGAGAACCTCACATGGTATCATCAGCCTCATTCACACAATACCAGAGGCAGGACAGCATCCAAATTTCACCGAATAGCACGTGGGCTGCAAAACTGTATTTGAGTCAGAGTCCTGCATTGGGAAGGGTACCTGTGGGAGAACTTCTAAATTAAATGTAACGGGTGAAAAAAATATTAACCTCGTCGGGTGCAGTTGGGAATTTGTAGAGCACAGGTGGCTGGGGATGAAATGGATCAGGCTGTTTATTTATTTAAAAAAATGATGGACATTCTTTTTTCCTCTGATTGTCACCAACAATGTGTTAAAAATGCAGGCTATTCAGAGAAGGACAGTCCCAGTGTTTGTGTCAGCTTATAATCATTGCGCGAGTCAGCAAATAAAGTTTTTTTGGTGAACCTGATGTAGTTGCGTTGCTTTAATACTGGTTCGGGTCGCAGTATTTATGTTAAACGGGTTGGTCAGGTACAGCATTAAATTAGTGCTAATGTTGGGTAGCGTGTCGGGTGCGGTGTTAAGTAATGCGGGTGCAGGTCTACAAAACAGGACCCATGCAGGACTCTGATTTGAGTTATAGCTGGCTTAAAAGAAGCACTTCTGATTACCTGTAGATTTACATAAATAGATTTTTAATTTTTTTTTCGGGTGATTCTGGGAAAAGAGGACAAAGCTCTTACTGAGCGTGGTGCCTTTGCCTGCTATGGGGGGGCCCCTGTGCTCCCCATTGACTGGTGAGCAAGGGAGGGACGTTGTAGCTCTGCGGCTCAGGTTGGTGTGGGGACTCCAGTCTGGGTTACTGTTTGGGCTGCAGGGAGGCTGGGCATTCCGGGGAGGAGGGGGCAAAAGGCATGGCAGGCACTGTGAGGGGGAGACCTACAAAAGAGGAAACATCCTGATCAGTGATGATGAAACATGATATGAAAATAAAAAGTAATGAAGATACATGATGTAGAGTGGTAGCCAGCACAGACAGGATATGCCCAGTTGTAGTATACAGGTCATTAATATTTTCTTTATGGTTGTTAAGTTTTTATTTACCAGGCTACTGAAACCTATAACCCTGTTTTTCCAGCTTTACACTTACAATGCAAATCAGACATCTGGGCAAATTAGAGAGCAATGTGTATAACTTTTAGGTAACCATTATTAAAAGCTTGTCAGTACTGAACGTGTTATGGTATGCGTTTCAATGCAAGACTGCAACTCCATGCTTAGAACAATGATTATGAAATCTATTTAGCAACTTGGGATAGGTAATATAGGCTGTTTAGGCTGTGTGTGTTTGTATGCATGTGTATACCTCTGCTTCAGAACTAGACTTCTCATCCCCATTCTCAGACCCAACCAGGTCCTCCACCAGCACAGAGGGGAAAACGCCAACACGCCCGTTGAACTCGCCCTCCCAGAAGCCATCATCCTCATGGTTGTCTTTGTTGAGAACTTGAATGATGGCACCCTCTGGGAAGGACAGCTCGTCGTTTGTCTGGCCCTCGTAGTCATACAAGGCCTTAACAAAGCTTACTGCCAAGGTACAGATATCAGGCATACTATTAATCATGAACAATGTCAACTGCATGACAAACAGCCAGTCCCAACTCTATACTCAGTAAAGCTTATCAAAAATAGAGTAAAGAAGTTGTAAAATATTATGACAGCACATTGGCTTGGATGATGTGACAGAATCTGTTTGAGCAAGTGTTTGTCTGGGCCTGCGATGTGTACAGGGTGTCTGAACTCTGCCTTTCGCCCAAATTTCCGCTGCGATAAACTCCAGCCCCCGGCAACCCAGGATTGGATAAAGTAGGTTTAGATAAGAGACAGATTATCAATAATAAAGAATGATATGGTGTGACTCATTATCCAAAAACATCCACTGGGGGGCAGCGAAGCTCACCATTACCACAATTCTTTCACCACTGCAGCCAAGAACGAGGCCCAGACTGTACCAGTGATGTAGCCCAAGCAGATGTGAGTGCAGAGGAATTTTGCTTGCATTTTTGTGTTTGAGCTTGCATGTGTGCATACAGAACGTACCTCCGGCATCCCCATTCATGCTGCCTGAGGCCAGCTCAGGCTCAGTGGAGTTGCTGGAGGTGTGAGATCGAGCGTCCAGCGCAGCCAGGGTCTGCAGCATGTTCAGAAGGCTATTGGAGGTGGGAAACTGCAGGTACTTCTCTGGCACGTAGCCCACATGTCCCACCTTGTTCCTCGCCTGCAACAGGTACGCCCCACACAATTCAACAGTTAAACACCCTCACATACATTGAAAACTAAGAACATTTTGTTCCCATTAAATCTTCTCTCAGATGGTTCAACTATGGACATGATATTGACTTTTTCATATACCCACTGAATTCATAACTTCCTCATATCAAAATGTTTTCACATTAGAATAGTTACATAGTAGTTGGCTCTTGGCAAATGGGAACACGAGTAAGCAGCAATAGGGTTGAAAAGGTAGACATGTCAAGACGTATAACTGAACATCTAAAACACCATTTGGCTACCAGAGACTCTGCTCACAGACAGCAGAAGGGCTTACAGACTGATTCCTCCTCATGCTTTTCCTGCACGGGATGCCTTTAATTGGAAACATCAAAGGCTGACGTTCAGATAGATGTTCTGCAGGGTACAGAACAAATGCCTTTCTGCAACACTGTGACTGACAAGCCATCTTAGCATTACAAACAGGAGAAGGACATACACACATTGGCAGTGATCTCCGCTCCAAAGTGATGACATCATCACCTGGGGCCTGAACTCTGTCCTTCACAGGTAAAGGGGCTTATTTATCAAACGACCATGGCTGTGCTCTGTTCTGCATAACTGCAAACTACCATGCTGTGTAGTACATTCTGCTATTCAAACATCCTCAGGAGAACATACTTTAAACCATGCAAGTATGCAGTAGATCTCATCTTTCCTAGATTTGGAACATACTTGTCATCACTTGTGTCAAGAGAACTTTACCTTATCTTCACATATGTACGAAATATGAGAATTATTAAATTCATTTGTGAACAGAATTTTCTATTGTTTCATCAATGGTCGCAAAGTTAAATGATAGCTGTGATGTTAAAGACAATTATCCCAGAGAACAAAGAGCGCCTTCTAGTCTACAAGTATACATTGATGCATACTCAGAAATTTGGTCCTGCCAAGTATGTGAGAACATACCTTGGGTATGTAGTATGTACTTGCTGTTTCCATACCTGTGGTTTGCAATACACTTGATGACAGACAAAATGGCAACCTTACTTAATATACATATGAAATGCCACACAAGTATGCGTAACAGAACTCAACCCATACCTAACATAAGAACATTTCCTGCAGAAGAAAACATTAAATTTAATTCTATACTGAGTCTGAAGAGAAATGGTACACTAAAGCAGGAAATATCAAAAATAGAATATTTAAAATGTTTGTTCTGTTATGCTTCAACTACTTTTAGCTAATGTGAAGATATACATTGTAAACTAGGCACAAAAACATCAACGGGTTTGTGTTTACAGTACCTTATTATCTTTAATCAAATGTCCTTCAGATAACAAAAAATCAACAAGTCTATTAAAATTCTGTTAAGTATTACGGACATCCATTAAGTACATTTCCCAACATCTGCACTGTGGCGAAGAAATGAGTGAGACTCACCCAATGACAAACGGGCCTGTAATGAGGAACACATTTCAGAGAGAGGCTGCTCACTACCACTGTCTGGGATAACACTAGATGCTGATCTGTCTCAAATAGTGCTGCCTATTCATCCAGTGGTGAGATGACTCCTTAACATCCCCCAGTTGTTCATTTTATGTGCCATCATATTTTTGTAGATTCAGCTAAGGTCAGACAAATTCCTCTCGGCTTGTCTCAGAGCTAGACTCCGGGATATAGGACTGACCATGAAATGTCTGATTTTCTGTATCTGCATGTTGCCACATGGAATCTGGTGAGATTTTATGTGGATTATGGTTCTCACACCTTCCCCACTTTAAAATTAAAGGACTTTTTAATTACTTTCTGGGCCCATTTTTCCTACACTCAAGAGCCTGGGCTTAACCAAGGGTACTTTGTTTATTGACAAAAGGGTTTTTCAAATGTTGCAAAGATTAATTAAATTACACATGAGTAGTGGTACAGAGGGACACATGCAGGATGGAATAAGACATTTTCTGTAGCTTTTCCCCTAAAACCAAGTCCATCTGTCCATCATCAAGTCAATCAGTGGATGAGTTCAGTTAAGATCACTACGGCCCCAGGCTGAATGAGAACTGTGGACTTTTCAGTAGCAGGACTGGTGTCATGCCCCCCACCACCCACTGCTTCCCTCATACCTTCACCCAGTCTTCCATGTCCCCATCCTCAATGACTTCCAGCACCTCCTGCTCCTCGATGGTCAGCTCATCTGCCTGGCAAGCCTGGGGGCAGGGGAAAGAGGGGAGAACTCATTCCCCTGTAGGGTAAACTGTGGGATCTGATATGATTAGTACAGCAGCATTTGGGATTGTGGTATTAATTGTTTGCATGAGTACAGGTGACTGTGGTATTGGTAACTCGTATGAGTGTAGCACCCTGCTGTTGAGACTATGACACTGGTACCTTGTATGAGTAGAGCACCCTGCAGGTGAGTGGGTAGTTGCGCCCAAGGGTGCCAGATGGGCTGGAGCTGCTGTCATCAAATGGCTCCATGTTCTCCTCCAAGTCCTCGCCATCTTCCCTCTCATCATCACAGATGGTCTGACGAGACAAAATTAATCAAGACTAAAATCAGGGCCAAGTCATGCAGTGGTAGAGCAACTCACCAGTACAGCAGCCTATTAAATGAATCAATTATACAGGAAGCCGCAACAGTACACAACATACATCTTATATGCAGGACGGTACAACCAGTATGTTGAACATTCTCACAATAAGCAAATGTCAGGTAATGGGGTTTGCTTGGCTCTGAGGTATGCAAAGTGTCTTTGAGCTCTCCAATTAAGTGTGAATTATGAACTAGGTGGACAGGCTTTGATGATTTAATGAATGTGCAGTGGGAAGGGGAGATTTTATAGAAAGGGATTAACCTATAGACAGGTGATCAAGTAGATGTACTGGTACCCACTGAAAGTGAAGGATCATGGGTAGTTAGGTTGGGCAGGGAGGCCCAGCGCTCATTCTCCAATTCCTCCATTACTTGGTTCATGGCACTCTTGAGCCAGGTGTCCACTGAAACGCCCACTTTTCTCAGCAGATCGAGTCGTGCCTCTGCCTTCACCTTCACAGTCTGAAAGAGACATCAGCACTCAGAATATTAGACAAAAGACAAACACCAAAGCCAGGCCTGTGTGCCAGTCCAATCATACATACCTGTGCACCTATGACATATTTATGACCACATGCCTGTTTACCTGTGTACCTTCAACATTTACAATGCTGCACACTTTCTAAAATAATACACACACATCTCTGTACTTGAATAATACCTGCTAGACTGAGTCAAGTATAATCAGTGCACAGACAAAACACTGACACGGGTCTAACCTCAACCACATACCATACAGTCAGATGTTTTAGTTTTTATGGTCATCTGCCTGGTAGTGGGTGCCACTGACAAAGTGAAAATTGTTTCAGTATGAAGAAAACAGCTATTAGTTATGCAGCAGCCAAAAATGCATATAGTGTTGTATGCATCCTTAACAGGTAAATCTGATCAAATATCACAAACCAACAATCACACAAACAGAAGTAACATGAATTTACGAACAGAAAAGCTACCTCAGCTTTTCGGATGTTTTCCCTTGCCTCCTCAACCTTCTGTTCCAGGTCACTGCGGTTCAGTTCTGTTGGACTGACACCCTGCATTTCATACTCCTCCAGAGTCTGAAGTTAGAGTAACAGAAATGAATCATTGTAAATAATCAATATAAAACAAACAATTGGGATAGCCTTTGATGTTGCAGTTTTCATTTAAAAATCAAATTAAACGCTCATGTAATATTTTTAGACTTGGACCTCTTTCATTTTCATCACAGTACATAATACTGATGCATGCACACACTATTACAATACAGCAAAAATAGCATGGTGCATCCAAACTGTTGATGCACCCACCAGCCAGCAATAGCTCAAATCTTGCTGGGAGTGCACAGATGTTTCCTGTGGAATGTGCACATGACTATACCCAGACACACTAACTCTGCATAAGGATTAAATCACAAACCGCTGTATTGGCCCTTGCCTGAGAAAGCACAAAACCAAAAGGAGGTCAAACTGCTTACAGTGTCTCCTGAATGATTACAGGGAGAATTTTGTTCATTACAACAAGAAACAATTTCCATGGTGTATCTAAAACTTTCTTTTGGGCTAGCCTGCAAGACAATGCATCTTATGTTTAACGTTAATAAATTATAATTCTATTTAACAGGCAAAACTATTTTGAGGCAACAAAAGAAAAATGCAGATAAGTCACTAAACAGGAGACTTACCTGGACTAAAAAGGTACTTAAACATTTGTGAATAGCAGAGTCATGCATTTGAAAAAACAAGGCCACAATTGTTCCAGACATTGTGGGTGGCAGTGCAGAGCTGTGTTCTGTGTTTAGGGAACTGGGCTCATAAGCAGAGTACATAACACAGTGGGTCTGAGTCCTCAAGGAGACTACAAAGCTTAAAACAAAAACATTACACAACTACATTTTTTGGCAGTAGTTTATTCTTGGCTATAGAATACACAACTGGTGACTGTCATGACAATTCTTTTTGAAACTCTGATCAGCAGTTTGTAGCTGCATGACTGGATACATGAGCAAGATTTTTTAGGACTTGAGGGGAGGCCTAGGGTACATGGGAACAGGGCTCACCCACCCTCCGGCTGTGGATGATGTTCTTGTGCTCTCGGGCCACACGGGTGGCCCACTTGCGGGCCTCCTTGTTCAGGCTGTGCTCCTCTGCGGTTCCCATCTCCGTCTGCAGCTGCTGGTTCTGGAAAATGCAGAGAGGGGTCACTGTATGGTCCCAAACCCTTTATTCCCCAACAGGGGGAACCCCCAATGAACCCACTGCCTTGTAGCAAAACCATCTTGGCTTTGGTGTTGACCTCTGGATGGATGATGTGGACCACAACCTCAGGATACAAGGGACAAATGACAGTGGAATGCACATATTTGAAAAAGAGGACCAAGCCAATTCCTCACCATCATTCAAACTACTGCTTGAAGAGACTCTAGTTTGTCCCCTTTTCTGCAAATCCGCTTTTCAAACTCACTGTACATGAAAATAAAATATTCTGCTATAAACATCTAAAACAAGCATTCCTTTCTTCAAAATACTGAAGGAAAACTTTGGGACACATGTATATTGGAGAAGTTGAAAAGATGCCAGTTATTAAAGCTACAATCAAAGAATGAATGTACAGATTCAATTTCACTACATAAGCAGCATTCAACAGCAATTCAAAGGTGACTAATATTTTTGCATTATGCACAATTTGCATTTTTTTTTCTTCTCAACAGCAATTTGCTGTGTCACTTCTGACACAGACTTCTAACTCAGCATTTCCCTCAAAAACAGAACGGAGTCAATTTGTGTTATGAGATGATATCACTTCCACAACGTTTCCTGTATGATGACGATTCTGTAGCATGAAACCATGATCCAGCTGCTGTGCAGGCTACCTTTTCCTCAACTGTTCCCAAAAAACCAAAGGTGTTAAAATTTTAAAACCCTACATTAGACGTACAATTGCAAAAACTGCCAGCTTGTTGAAATGGTACATACATAGGTTTTGTTCTAGGCAACACAGAAACATCCTCAAATAACACTGAAACAAATCGGTTTTCAGTGGAAATTTCTTACATCATTGAAAAGGATGACAATTAGACAGCAACTTTACCATCAGATTTTGTTGTGATACAGTACACAATGAATGCGTAACAAGACGGCAAAGACAGAAGGGAGAGGTAGACATGAACCACACATGTTTGGCGTCGCAAAGTAAATCAGTATGACTGAAGAGGACATCATCCTGACATTCAGTCAATGTGTTCCCTCTTAGAAATAGGCTCCTTGACAGCTAGCATCATTGGAATTTAAAATACCAGTTAAAAAAGGAAAGAAAAACATAACTAGTTAAAAATGTAAATCCCTCAGCAGATCACAGGATAAAAAAAGCAGGTGAAGGTGAAGTACATGACAGCAGAATTTGTCTGTGCTTTATAAACCATGAGCCACGTTGAAGGGAATGAAAAATGCATCTTGTTAACTTGGGCAAGCTGTGTGTGTTTGTGTGTGTGTTGCAGGCACTGCTGGGTGAAAGTAGCAGGGGGCAGGCACAGGGTGGAGGTGGGAGAGGAAGTGGATGGAGTGGCCTCAGATGGGGCCTCCTCACAATACCCCCTTTTCATGGGCTCCCCAGCCTTCGGCCAGCTCACCGCTTTCGCCCTTCAATGCAGCTCTTTTCTGGCTCTTCTCTTTTTTCCATGCTGAGTGTACCGAGCAGAAAACAAAATCGCTAATGTTTCATTAGGAACAGGCATCTGCTTGTTTGATTTCCAAAGACAACAAGGCCCGAGGTTGACAAATTGTCTACAGTGTTCTTCGCAAGGCTATCTGTAGGATGGGAGGGTGGAGGGTTGGAGGGCATGTCCTGGCACGGCCAAGCTTGCTGCCCGGCATGCTAGGCCCACTTCTGGAGTAAGTGTTATAAAAAGCTTACCTGTCTGGTGATATCATGTGCTTAATTTTGCTTCTGCAAACATGAAAAGGAAAAGGGAAACAGCTCCCATCTTTACGGTCAAACAAAACAGCTGAAGCAAAAGGTGTAGCAAACCCAACCCTCTCTCCAAAGTATATGTGTCGACTATAGCTTTTTCTGTTCGGCAGTAGTTTTGATATCACAGCTGTTCTATACATGCTGGCACCCCAAAGGAAGATTTGTGAGAATCATGTGCAAAATTTGTGTTTCAAGCTAAATTTGTGCAGGGAATTCAGGAGTATATAAGTGTGGAAAAGTCAATAAGATTATGTCCCACCAACACTGGAGCACTGTTAGTTAGATGTCACCATCTGGCTTCAGTCTGCACTTTTCAGTAATCTTGTGAATGATGCATATATCAACAGTCTATTATAACCAGTTGTGTTTAAAATGAATGAATATTTGCAACCAAAAAGAAAATATCAAAATATGAAATTGATCTTTATGAGACTACACAGTATGAATTACACAGCAAGACATGAATTGCATGGTGCAATATATTATTAAAAATGTGCATATTTTAGAAGTACAAATTGCACAGCTTTACAGAGTGCAACCAAAGCAGCCATCACAGCTATGAAACTGAAATTCCTTCAGACCAAACTGCATGAAAAGAGAACAGGGAACCAGCAAGAGCTTTAGACTGCATAGATGAAAGCAGACAACAACACATACCTTTATTGATTTGATTAACCTTGCAGACCCCTGGCCCAGAGCTAAAATGGACCTCTACTCAATATACATAATTTATTACTTTTGGTCATTAAAATACACAGAAAAGTCACAGATTTTGGTTTTGCTGAACAAATTGCGACTGAATGAGTGAGTGGTACTCACGGTATCACTTTCACAAGGCTGGAATTGGAAAGCCGGGGGACTGCAGAACACCGGATTATCTTGTATAAAGATTTGCTGGTTTAAATCCTGTGTCACCTGGAATAAGAAACACAGAGCTTGCTTAGTCATATGTCGTCCCAAATATGAAATACTCCAACCTATTACATGTGTACCAAGACAGATATACCCCGTACAATGACACAATGCATAACCCTTAACACAAACATACTGCATTCTTACAGTCATAAATGTAATCTTGAACAAATTTAAATATCGTACATGTACTAATCGATGACAACTACAAAACACAGCAAATATTCTAAAGATCCTTGAAAGACAGCAAAATAGCTACATTTTAAGTCCAAGCACAGAAAAACAAAAACTCCCAAACACACTAATGATTTAACCAGTTGTTGATTTTATTCACTTAGTTTGACAAAGATAAAGACTGTGCCAGTCACTGTCACCATGCTGGCTAAAACATAGAAAATCTAAACTGCTAATTTTTCAAGCTGAACCATAGTTCATGCTCATTGTTAGGGCTACTTTTTATTATTCATATTCAAACAGTATCTGTGACTAAGAGTTTAAAGACTGCAGTTCAGTTGAGCAGGGTAACCCAAGGACACTTGAGTCACAGAAATGAGACCACAATATTCTTGGGGGAAGTGACTTAACTACAACTGGGCAGCAGTCACTCATATCACAGTAGCAAAGTATATTACTTTTTAATGATACAGAAGCATTGGACTCAAGGTGAAACGTGAGTGTTGTCAACAAACTTGATACAGGTTAAGAACAGCAGAGGACACCTGATCCCAGGTCTGTTCCTGCCTGAATGGAAACACACTACACCTTGCCTAATTCAGACAGGTAAAGGGTGAGACAATATGGACAGCAGTTAATATCAAATAACCTTGTGAAAAGCTGAATGGGAAAAACATAACCAAAACGTAAAAATTACTTCTAATTAACCAAGACATTTTTGAGGCAAATAACTCTACCTCTGCTATAGGAGAGCTGGCAAAGGAACAGAAAAACATAAAGATTTTGATACTAAAATGAGGCAAAATTCTTTTTTTAATTTCTTTTGCCTTTCCTGAATGCTCCATAATTAAGGTCAATAGAGGGTTCATTCACAACATGATGGTGTGCTAGAGTGGAGGTGTACAGAAGCTGGTAGAGGCAAAGAGATGACAGCTTATCCCTTACCCCAGTGGACTTCTCCAGTAGGACCTGGAATGTGCTTTGGATGGCCTGGAACATTTCGAGCTCTGCCTGGCAGAATAGCATCAAATAATCTTTAAAGTGATCATAAACATTCCCATCCAGGACCTAGGGGAAAGAAGATGATTGACATCTTTAAAATGGGAGGGAGAAGCAAGAGACCTCTTTCAGGGAAATTTAAGATCATGTAAAGTGAAATGCATCATCAAAGCATGCATTTCCCATTGAAGTTTGTGAGTGGAGCTGAGCAGTAGGTCAGGAGGCTGTGTTTTTCCCCCACTTAGTTGCTCCATGTCCTTTCTCCAGCTTTGCGCCAAAATTTTGGTTGAGGTTGAATTAAAGTCAATTAATATGGTTACACCATTTCCATTAGTTGAATTGGCATTTCTTGATTTTATGTTATTACTTATTTCCATAGCCCATGTGCCATTTATGTCAATGTGACTATCACAGAAATTTACTCCCAATAGTTAACAGGAATTAAATTCATTTGAATTACAAAGAAATACACCATTCAGCTGTGTTAAACATATGTAAATTGCGCCCTTGTAACATTTATCATTTTCCTTGAGAAAGCAGGCTGTTTTACAAACTCCATGATTAGATGGAGAATTGCGAGCTATGTGGGGTGAGAGCCAGAAGAAAATAGAGGCAGCATGCTGACATGAGTTGGTCATCAGATAATATTAAAAGCTGGGAGTGAGTGGTACTGGAGCAAAATTGGCAAAAAGAAACGGCAGCACTCCACTTTTCACAAATCCATGTCCTGCTACAGCCAAATTATCACTAACGAATTCCACTGCTTCCCCACAGCTTTTTACCTGGTAAATACCTTTAGCAATAAATCTGAAATAAAATCCACATGCACTAGTATGTACCTAGCCAAAAAAAATAGAAATGATAAATTGAGCGTTTATAATCAGCTGTATTGATGCAGTAATACCACCTTGATGCAGCTGATGAGGTCAGTCTGATAGTAGCGGTTGTGGTGTGCATTGGCTGCTGCCAGTGTCAGAAGGTAGTCATTTCTTGCATGTGTGGCTTTTGAGTTGCAATCACTCCTCTTTGCTTTTAACTGCAAAAAACAAGCAAGCATGTAATAAACGAGAGCACAAAACTCATCTCCACATATCTCATCTAATTCATTTTCTCAGAGGAACAAATGCATAATTCCAGATCTTCGAATTGAACATTCTCATGATCTACACCCTCTTTCTTGTTTTCTGTATATCTTATTCACAGTGAGACTCATGTGACAACACAGAACAGCTTACCTTCACACTGGCTTTCTGTAAGCTTATCCTGGATTGAAACAGACTCAGCTTTGACCTGAAGGAGAGGGAAGAGCAGATATTAATCTAAAACTCAGCTTAGGTTTATTTATTCTTTTATTGTGAATTCTGAACTGTTCATAAACAAATTTCAGCAAGCGTTGCATGCAGAAAACAAGTATCAAATTCAGGGGAATAATGTCCTGAAGTGTAATTCCAAATAAGTTATGCATTTAGTTAATATTATAAAGAGGCAATAAAATCTGGAAGTGGTACCACATATTAAACATTGATAGTTTACACCCATTCATGGTTTAATTATTTATAGAGCATCAAAGGAGCATGTTCATTAAAATGTTCATTTCCTGAATCAGTATGGTAGGGGTCTGTCACACTTCAGCTCTACCATTATCCAAAACAGTATTAAAAAAAATCAAGATATTGGTTTCCTTGTACTCTTTCTCTCTGGGAAAAACAGTGGCACTGACTGCAGAACTGTGGCACACGGCTGGTTCCAATACCCTTGAGCAAGGTGCCTTACCTCTGATCACTGTGGAAAAATACAGGCAGAGTTGCCTGAATGATGTAATAGAGGGGAAACCCAACTCTGGTTTTTAAACTATGCATCAAAGCAAGTTAATTTAATCATCCTTTTAAGAATAGGGACAGAACCCATCTAATACAGCGCAGACTAACAACAAGAGTGAATAGGTTGCAACTTTGTGTGTGTGCCACAGCAGAGGGGAATTTTAAAGAACACCCCTGTAGACTGAATGCTTTAGACAGCATGCAAACTGATACTGTAAGAGGCTGTGCTCCCTCATGGAATCATGCCTTGTGAGTCAGTGGGGGTACGCAGAGTGACAGCGTCCGGTGTCAGCGCGGTGTGCCTTGCACCTCCACTGGGCACCTACTTGGCATCGATGTCAACCTTCTCCCTCACAGCCTGGGCCACCTGCTCCGCCTCCATGTACTTTTTCCTGGACTTGGTTAGATCTTTGACAGTGTCCTGCAGCTCCATCTGAATACAGGTCAGCTGATCAATGCACTGCAGGTGAATGAGAAAAGCTCATTGGAAGAGGAAGAGAAAACAATCAAAATAGAAAGTACCTCTTCAAACTGATCATTGAAAATTCAGTGACATCCCTGCTGCAGAAAACACAAAAAGAGCCAAATAATTGTATCATCACCATAGCAAAAACACTAGGGAAAAGTGCATTGCCATCCATTATCTTACATAAGTCAGGCATGCTAAGTATCAGTTATATAATGTTACGGATCCACCCCAGCTGCCTGCAGCCACTGAGAGAACATGTCTGAACCAGGACTGACAGGGAAAGCCAGGGGCAATACCTTTCTCAGCTGATGTTCCTTGCAGACCCTGGAAGTCTTGGCAGGATCAGAAATCTTGTTTTTGTAGTTTTCACAGTTGTTCATTCGAGACTGGGTCATTTGAACTGTGCTCTCCAGGTAAGACCTCCACATGGCATAGATGCTGCTGTGGACACACATCAACATCTGAGGCCCTAGCACACAAATACCCAAATACCAAGTGGTCCATGGTAAAAATGTATAAATGATAGCAAATCTTTAAAAAAAACTTTTATTGAAAATGCTCTGAAAGAGTGGAGTTAAAACTAACGAGGTTTTGAGTGCATCCCCTCTTACAATTGAGATGGAACAAGACTTATTTAATTGTCACAGGTGATTTTCTATCTGAAACATTGGCCAGCTTCATGACAGTGTGGCTGGGACTTCAATACCCAGCTGTGGAGCACAAACGTCCATGCACCATAAACCTGTGATTTTGCTCTGTGAGCCACCCAAGGGCAACCGATAAGAGAATAACATAGAGATAATACCAATTTTCTCAAAATCTCATCATGTCAGAAAGTAATGATATTTATCTGTAAACTGTAGTTTGCAGAATAGCTATGAATGATGAGGCATTATAGTTTAGCTCTAGAATATGAAGAATTAAGTTACTACAGAGAAACATAAAAATGAAAACAATTTTTAAATAACACTATATGACCATATTGATATCACTTAACATGGTTTCAGAAACATGGCACAGCTCAAATGCTAAAATGGGAGAATTCCATCCCAGACTTACAGAGAAAATGTTCCTGGCATTATGAAATCTTACCTAGAGTTGGTCCGCTCTTTAGTTTGCAGGCCAGGCCATTCCCTCTTTAAGTAATTGCTAGCCAACTTTTGCAAAGCCTGAAAACAAACAGCAAAAGAACAGTAATAATGAATTGTGGCATATCATCCAATGTTTCTTACTTGAAATGTTTTTAGAATATTCCTATAATTTAAATGTAAACTTATGAATAAGGCTTTGTTATAGAATACCACTGGTTGTGGGGTTAGTCTCAGGAAGCTCTGGTTGGAAAGACACAGATCACTGCAGGAAGAGGTAGCGGGAAATGCAACTGCATTGTAAATGATGCACTCAATCAGAGATGGCTGTGCAACTGAATGAATCTGACCAGGACTAGAAGAGTGTCTAAGCTGTTTAGTCAATGAAGTTAATCAATGGTGTGATGAAGAAGCATGTATATGTTATAGTAATATTAAAGTACAATCCATATTTCTGGTGAAACACAGGCTAGCATTAGTACTTACAATTAGGGTGAATTAGGGAAGCTAATTAGTAGTTCTTGTAGTATCAGACAGACTTCAGTACTTAAAACAGTTACCTACCTAAAGTAATTTCAGGGTAAAGGAAAACAAGCTGTGGGACAAGTGCTGATGGATACGTAATATTTAACACAATGAATCCTTTCAGTTTGCCGGTGACGTTACCAAACCATTGTTGGCTTGTGGCAATGCACAGCAGATGCTGTGACTGAGTTTAAAGAACATTCTAGGGAGAGGTTAGGGGAGGGATAAGAGGCTGCATCTAGATATGGAGATCTGTATTCAATGGTCTCATGTTTAATACAGAAGAAAAACTGTACCAGGGCCCATACATTTTTGCTCCGTCAACATAATCTTAGACATTTTATAACATTATACAAGGGCCATTTTAACTTGAGCCTCCATTAATTTCCAACCCCATATCCTTTGTAAAACAACTTGAATTTTACTTTTGGTTGACAGATAATTCAGCTCTCATCTACCAGCACTGGTGCTGGTTTATCCCTCGATGATGCATCTGACCCATGGAATGTTTGTTGTGAAATTGGCCTGCAAGCCAACAGTACCAATATTTTTTTTTTGGAATTTTTCTTTATGTAACCTTACCCTAAAACAGCATATTTCCTAGTTCAAAATAATGCGTCAATGATAACATTTTGATATTCTGACCTGGCCAAAGTACAAAAATATTATTTTTGAATTCAGTCAAGGAAATGTGTAGTTTGGCAGGGCAGGACCAGCTGAATCTGTGGCCAGACTAGGGGGCAAAATCTAGGACCAGCTACAGCAAAGTGAATATCTAGATTTATTCTACAACAGAAATTGACTTGGAAAGATTCATCATTCTGCTAGCAGAACAAAATGAAGGGTTTAGTTTTGTGGGAACTAAAATTCCAGCACCAATTACAAAACAAAGTGTTTTGTAATACAGTGAAATGTGCAGTCAGAAAAAGGTTAAGAAGGGACATGTGAGAGAAGGTAAACGTAGGGAGAAAACACTCTGACAGTGATTGACTTCAGAGCAGGAGGGAGCTACAAAAGAAGATCAGAGACTTGGCCAGGAAATGCCCCTCCTCCACCATGTCACTCCTCCATGGATATCTTGCTTACACAATGGGGGGCATTTATAGGGGAGGCAGACCTTCTCTGTGAGAATGATCCAACTGGACAGTAAAACAGGGGGGATGGTTATTCACATGAAGACCTCTGTATTGGCCAAGTGCCTCCTTTGAGGTCCTTCTGGGGTTGGGTGCCAGAGCACCTGGGTGACAACTGAGGAGCCTGGTACAGCGCCCAGATGAGTCACCTGATAATGTGTGAAGGCCAACAGCTATCCAGGATACCCTGTACCCGACAATAGCCACCTCATACTGGTCTCCATGGCGTGGAGTACACCTTTCAACTTACCGTCAAATAAACAGCAAATAAATGTGGGGCATATTTTAGCAAATAAATGCTGGTCTGTTGCATTTAGTTGGAGGTGTGGAGTGTCGACATAACAGCAGGCTAGCTTGCTTATTTTCATTATGTAGGCATATTTTGTAATTACACTTTCTGTTTATATACCTGTGGCTATACTTAAGGTATTTTAAACTTTTTAAAAACTAGCAGTTTTTTCTAGCACTTGTGGTTTGTATAAACAAAATAACTCGTGTGAATATTATCTAGCAGGATTACAGAGTCAAACCAAATGAGAGCAACTGAGCAGCACAATACAGAAACAGAGATACATCATCTTTTCTTAGTGCAAATATCCCATTCTCTACAAAAACACAGCTTCCATTTTGAACTGCAGGAAATTAAAAGGAATTCCACTGCGATACATGATTTTAGATCGAGACACATACATAGTAGGGCTACACAATATGGAGAAAAAATGTGAAAACATGTGGCGCTTGGCTACATGTAGTCTCTCCCTTCTGAGTTCTGCTACATGCACACAATTTGGTGAAGGACATTTGAAATGTGCACAGATGTTGCCATACCCTAATAACTTGCCTGAACCTCTTGTTTCTGTCCAGAGCATCTTCCCTGTTGACATGCTCATAGATTTGGGAACCCCAAAAAGGGCAGGGCTGCAAGTGAGGGAGGCTTAAGTCCAGCCAGCTGCCTATTCCTGTCAAAAACATGTCTGCCAGCTGACGTTGCACCCTTCAGCTATTGCTTTACTACCAGAACCATCCAAAAATAATTTAAGTCCACACCCATGTTGGACAAGTTACCACTCCCATTAAAAATCATGCAGCGATTCTTAAGTCCCATCCCAAATTTTGGAAGAGCCTCAAGAAACTGTTGAAATCAATGACTAGAAGTCATTACTTGCATAGGTTAGGTTAAGCCTTCGAAACACTTCTAAATAAACCAATATGAAACACAGATACCAGCTGGAGATGTAAAGATCACTCATACCAATGATTATGAAAATCCACTTAATACAATGACAATCTGTGTCACAGGGACGTGTTTTTAATGTTTACTTTATTTTTCAGATTTATTTTAAGCACATTTTTCCTATTGAAAAACAGTATTCAAAAGTCATGTTTCCCTGAACGAGGACCTGAAACATAACTGGTCATGCTATCAGCATCGCCCAATGAATGGTTTGAGGGCTCCAATCACATTCTGTCTGAAACTTCAAAGGCAAAATGAAGCATAAAGAAGAGGAAGTCCCTCTTGATTAATTCACAGTCCCATCAAGCGCTGTTCTGGTCATCTTATAGCCTCATCCTGAACAAGTCAGCATTGCAAGACAGCAGTCCTACTTATGTTACAGTCAGTTCCTCCTTCAGAAAAGAGATTCCACATGAAGCAATGATGTACTCTTTCCGTCTGAACATGTGTATGGGAACCTAACCCAATGTAAGCCTTGCCAACTGTGCCCAAATCATCCGTACTGCATGAGGATGAAGGGCACCTGACCTGGGGAAGGTACATTCTCCAACTTAGAAGTGACCAAAAATAAAGCAGGCAGATTTACCCCTGCCTATCCTGTGACCAGAGGCATCTACCGAGCGGTTGCCTGTGCACACTGGCAAATGGCAACCCTGCAGGGCAAGTAACAAGTGTTAGAGCCAGGGCCACAGCCCTTAGCTCTAACACACTGATGTACAGACCCTCTGTTGCACACCACACCCAGCTCTTGGAGACATCAGTTTTTTCAAATTTCATAAAATTGGCTGTTAAAGAAGTTATCAAACAACGGCAGATTCTGCAATTTGGACAGATTCCAAAACTGAGATGATCTAGTGGTGCAGTCTTAAAGGTCATTGACAAAACTCACATTTCCTTTCACAGATCATATGTAAAATATATTTACCTTCCAGTGGAAACATGACAACCCCAAACATGACAGAATTACACAAGTCGATGCCTTTGGTGAGAGATGTACAGCAGTTTTGCTTGTTAAGGTAGTTTCAGTCTTTCAGCCTGTCTCTCTCAGTTCTTTCTACTCATTAGATTACAATACATCAGAATCCTCCAAACCAGGGCCAACATATATGATACTTCCTTCCATTAGTGTGCCTAGCCAGCGATCCATGGAGATGGAGGGAGGAACACAAAAAGTGCAGGACAGTTACTGCTGCCTCAGCATTCTGCCACTGAGGATCACAACAACAGGATCTCAGTCCTTCCTGCTCAGGCTGTTGAAAAGAGATTAATCATTCCTAAGCAAGGACAGTGTCTATCCAAAACTTAAACCACTGAGGAGCTGCTGCAAGCCACAGCATTCTCAGTGACCCAATCACCTAGTCCTGCACCACCTCCCCAGCAGCCCCTAGAGTGGAGAGGTTTACTGGGTGAACCCATGGCTCACCACGGCACTCCGCATGCCTCCTGCCCAGTCAGAGGATACCTGCTGAAGGTATGCAACAGACATGGTACAGGGTGCAGGGAAAGCCTCTTGAGTAATGTATTCGAGATAAAACCTGTGCTACATTTTTCCACAAAATAACAATGGATGAGTAAAACACTGTCAAAATTTCACTTATTCTGAGTGATGTATAGGTGGATATTGGTTGGTAGTACAGCCATTCATGCTGAAGCTATATGAAAGCATGCAGCAATCTGCATATTTCTCAAAGCCTGGCATATTCAGAATTGGTGGCTAGGCAGAAAAAGGCACACAATGCAGAAAAGCTATGCAAAACAGCACAAAACGACAATTATGCAAATTCATCTTTCTTGGAAAACAGAGCGAGGGTTCTTGACAGAGACAGCAATTGTCCATCAGCACTGAAAAAAAAAAAGAACAGGCTGTGGAGATAAACAGGGAAAGGGACAAAAACAGTGGACATAAAGTAATTTATGCAGCAGTATTATTTGCATTATTAACTGGATAAGGAAATTGTGGTGTAGTGTTATGGAAATAATGCTTGAAAGGATGAAGGTGCAGCCTTTTCAATCTTTGTCACTTTAATTCTTAATGAAGGACCCTCTGGCATAGCCTAAAAAGCTTAGCAGCCTCTCTTTGCCCACTAGTGAGGCTCAACTGGACCAACACCATCGCCTTCCCCTAACCCGTCCAACACAGGAAATAATCTTAGTTCATCAAGATGAGGAGGATGAAACAGTGCTTAGTTGTTCACTTCAGTGAATAGTTGCACCCTCAGTACTTTACCAGGACCAAGTGCAGTGTTAAGCCATATTTTGGCTTGACTTGCAGGTGGAGTTTACTCTATGTTGTGTAAACTTATATTCATGACAAATTCTATTACTTGCCCTGTAGCAAGATAAATTATTCTTCACTCCTTACTGATTGCTAGAAAAGCAATACTGAAAAATTAAAGGCTCAGAAATACACAGACATAATGCTGCACAATCATACTTGTTGTCATGTAACTTTTGCCCCAATCTTATTAGATCATGGCTGCATTGTATTTTGAACCCCACACTGCAATTTGAATTGAAAAATAATTTATTACATAATCACATAACTAAATTCAACACTTGCAAACAAACTGAAGACTAAAATGCACACAGTCTATTTCATGACAAAAAATACAATGTCTTAGGTAAGAACATAGAGTTGCATAATCATTTAGAGAGGAATGACTTCATTCAAATTTATGCTGACAATAATCTAAATCATATTTAACCATACTATTTGGAATTATAATAAGGCCTAAAAAACAACTTTCCAACAGATGATAAAACCATTCCGCAAATTTTCTCTCCCTCTTATCAGAGACAACAGCACTGTTGATTCCCGTTTTATAAAGGATAAAAATCAGGAAAACAATGCAAAATAAACCATACACCAGCCCTAAATACCACATACAAATCAGCAATTGCACAACACTGCCTACACAGTAACACTGTAAAACACACACTAGCATATACTAAGCTTCAAAAGCAACCACATACCTGCGCTAGAGGTTAACTGATTGTTTGGTTTAAACAGAGACAATTTCAGCTTTTGAAAAAAATAAATAATAAAAAAAAAGTCATTGGTGGATATGAACTCCATGTACGGATGATACAGTGTTCCCTACACATACACGTATCTGTGGCACAACAGCTTTAATATTTAACCCAATGTCTTAATATTACAGTTGATGGATACGTTTCTACACCGCCTGTCTCACTGACAAATTAGCATTTATTCTAGCAAAACTGCTAGGGGTGTTATTTCACTATTCTGTGTTGAATTGGTGTGAATGGGTACTGAAAACAACAGTTTTAAATACAATTAGTTTTAAAAAAAGTCAAGTTTATATGGGGGAACTTATGTGAAACTGACATTTACTCAATTGGATCAAAACAAAAAATAACTGTGACATATCAAGAATCTTGATGAACTTGCACTGCAACCTCTACAATCAATACTGAATTGAACTGTGGATCCCTGCCATTTCCCACCCCCTATTTCTTTAGGATCCAAAAATTCAGACCACCATGTGGGCTACTCTGGAAAAGCAGACGAACTAAAAGGTTCACCAAAAACATTCTCATGAATCTAGATCCATGCTGTTCAGTTCAGTATGGTAACTACATAATTGTCAATAATAGGGAAATGCTCCACTAAATTTCCATAATAGACCCCAACCATCACATCAGCTTCAAACCACAAGTATACCTACAGATCAGCTTCACCACAACATATGCCTATGCATCTATGACACATCATGTGCCTGTAAATATTCAGCAAACCATTCTATGAATCAGTGCATCAGCATATAAAGAACACCATCTGTGATTCAGTAAGCAAACCACAAAAACATACCTGAGCATAGTCTCTCTCTATGACTGACTTCTTCTGGCTGTATGTCCTATTAAAAAGAGAGGGAAAAATACATTAGACAAATGGAAGAACAAATAGTGCTGCAGATTTGGCCACAGAAACTCCACCCCCTCCCTAAACTAGGGGTTATCAATCCAGGTTGTTGCTTTATCTTCTGCAACTTAATCTCTCGATAGCAAACAATGCCCCCTCTCCACATACACATAGAAAAATGCTGTCGTTCTAAGGCTTTCTAAAACCAGAAGTAGGCATTCCAGCACAGACATTTTAGTGCAGAATAATTCAGTCCTGAAATATAAGCATATGACAGTTAAACAGATGTCCCAAGTCCCTGAGAATGCCACTTGAAGACTTTGTCTTTGCCACTGCCATGTCAAACTTGCTTTTGTGAGGGTGAAGGCTGGGATGCACTGAGAAAGTATTGGGGCAAATGAAACATCACAGTATGCAGCAAAAGGTTGCATGCAAAGCAGAAATAATCAGTGCAATTTTGGAGTGCGTTCATGCTCTGACCCGAGTGACCTTTCTTGTCCAAAGGTCAAGTGGGGTCACTGGCCCTCTAGTGTCAACTTCAGCAGTCAAAACTGACATAAATGAGTTCAAGCATAACTTCCAAAAAATTGCATCAGTTTAGACAGATACAAGTTCTAATTTCTCAATTCACATAAATATCTGTCTTATTCCACATCACTGTTAAGACTGTTGAGCATACCATGTCATGCTTTACCTCCCATATAAAAGGGTGACAAAATATGAATACAGTAACAAGCAAATAAGTAGCCATAAATAAGTGAACATAAATGTGTAAAATCTTTTTAAACTTGTATGGGCAATCGGTAGCATACATCCTCAAGGCATTATGTTGTGTTGATACAGTCAATTTTTGTTTTGTGCAGTTTTGTCTTATCTTTTATCAATTCTTTACTGTGAGTCATTTAATTACAAGACTGTTCAAATGATTAATTAGAAATTCAACCATGCATTTTACACCCAGACCCAAAGTATCAACATTTTGCATTTAAACAGAACCATTCCTTCATAGGTAGCTAGCTTTCTCTCTAAATCAGTCCGATACTGAAAACATACAATACTGTCGAGTTGGCTCACAGGGAATCGGCTGGTTCTGAGCAGATTCCAAGAAGTTATCACAGTGTCAATTTAAAATTCTTTTTCATTGCTGGGATTGGATGTGTCTGGGCAGCGGTGGCTGAGATGACCACAGAGCTTACAGATGCCACACCAATCACTGACCAATGACGGTCATCCCTACAGTACTCGCACTACTGCAACACTCTTCTGAATTCTGCCCTTCCCCCTGGGGATGGGAAGCACTCGACTCCTTCCCAGGGGAAGTCCATACCCCTGTCCGCCAGGGTGCATGTTCATCTGGGCTTGGGGCCAGTTCTTGTTTGACCCCATGCAGCAGGACAGAGCAGCTCCCTAAGGAAGTCAGTGGGGGAGGCTTCAAGATCCTCCCAAGGTTAGTGGCTTACCTTCCCAGGATAGCCAGGACATGGGGGGGCAGCCAGCCTTTGGGGCTTTGCCATGTGGTGTTTCCCAACTAGCGTTTGACATAAAAAAATAAGGAGCAAAAAAGGAAAACAGCTAAGAAAAAAAGTGGGTTTATCTGCTCAACTACTAGAGGCACCATGCTGGCGTTTTCCACCACTGTGGCACAGGGCAGGTGTGGCCACTGTGCCACAGTGAGTGGAAGGATATTACCCTAAAAACTGAAATAACAAAACCAAATGTAGCCATAGGCTGCTTTATTTCCCCCTTTTTGGGGGAAAATACAAAAATATAAAATCAAACAGTTAAACTTCAAAAAGATTCCAAACAGAACCACACACAGCCAAGAAGAGAAACATTTATTTTATAAAAAAAAAAAAAAAAAAAAAAAAAAACTCTTCAACATGGCAGGCTGTGCTTTTTTATATGGAGTAACAATCGCTGACACCTGGGCTGGTTCGAAATCAACCTCAGGTGAGTATGCCTGTTTGTAGGGCTGGTGCTGTAACAGGTTTCTATAGCCTCCTCAGGCTGAGGGAGGAATCAGGAATCAACAGTGCCCAAATGGGACCAGCAGGCACCTCTTCTCCTCCCTTTACCTTTCCCCAATGTCAAAACAGGACAAAAATCTGTCTGAAATAATTTTGAATTCTGAACATAAAACTGAAAGTCCTGATGTTCAGTGGCATCTTTAAAGCGTCTAAAAGGTGTTTCACTACGTATGTAAGTGAGGTAGTGCATGTACGGGTGATGTGTGCAGATTTGAATGTGTACATTTGTGAAACACAAACATTTCTTGTGTCTGCAGCTGCCTCTACTCTCCTGCCCAGCTGCACAGTCACGGTGTGACTGGAGAGGCTTTGAGAGAGGCAGCCAAAGACTCTTGCCAGACTAGATTAACAGTTTCACTTTAGAAATAAACAAAACAGAGGTTCACTCAGATGATCGCTGTTTGTTATTTCTTTGTTTTGTTCATCCTCTTCTCCTTCTCGTGGTGTAGGATGGAAAGCAAATCTTTCCTTTCATCTTTCCATCCGGAGAGCTCTCCCCTCTCCCTTAAGCTGCTAAACGAACTGAAGAATCTGCGTCCCCTTTCCCAGAATCAAGCCTCAGCGAGGGTCCAAGTGAGAGGCTACTTTTTTTTTCCGTTTGGAACGCAGCATAAGAATAACAGCACCATGGCTGTGAGATCCAGCTGGTACTTCTTTTCACTCCACAGTCCTTGAGCCACCTAGCCCTGTCTAGTACACTTGATTTTCAGTTTGCAAAGGCAGACCAGTAAGTGCCCTTTTGACCACAGTGCTCATTCTATGTGATGGCAGAGACAGGGACAAACACCAGTGACTGGAACTACATGGTTAAACCCGGAGTAAAGTACACACAACCCTGTTTGCCTTCTGGCCACTGTCAAAATGGTCCTAGTCAGGATGTGAGAAGACTTTGCGGTGCATGAGGTCCTGTCATTTTTATTCAGTCAGCCATCCACCGAACGAAGAGCCCAAGAAAATGACAAGACATTTCCAATCCTGTTAACATTATTGCACAGACACCATAACCAAAGCTGTGAATCTGTGGCTGGTTCCGAGATGGCCAGTGTGAACCTCAGATGATGTTCCCCTCCAAGTGAAAAGAGGATTCAATCACCTAGATAAGCCATAACAACTGAAACACATTTTCCACAGTACACTGTGATCAACTGGAGACTCCATAGTAATACTGTTAGGAAGCAGGGTGACAGTCAACACACAGATCAGATATTAACCAGAGACACCCAGCAGTAAATATGACATCACTATGTGTGCAGCTCTAGATGATGGATTGTTTGGGAGGGTCGCCAACACATGGCAGCATGGCAGCTCATAAATAGCTTTATGGTATCAAAACCTTGCTCAGCTGAGAAGCAATGACATTATTATCACCCTGATTCAGCAAGACTTGGGTCAAGAGGCAGTTTCAGGTGCTATCAATACAACAATACATTTATTATTGCACTGATAGCACCAGAAGTTATGTGGAATTTTAAAAGTTTCTGCCACTCTGCTCATAAGCAAGGTCTATTGACCCCCTGTTGTGATAACACACTGCTAAAGCGCAAGCCTGACATTGTAGCAGAAAATACATTTATCATTGGGGAAGGGGTGCCTGTCAACATCACCAGGTTCCAAAGTTTTTTTTCCCACTGGCCTATTTTTCCATCAGTTGGCCATAGAATAAATGTTCAGCCACACAGTTTTCTAAAAAAAAAAAAAAAAAAAAAAAAAAAAAAGGGATGCAAAAGTGGAGAATTTTGTTGTCGAATAGAATACATTGTGCTACTACACTGTAATTATTCTGAAATTCTAATTTGACACCGTGAGGATGTTTGAAAAACTTGACTGTAAAATTATACGCTAGGAACACTGAATCTTTGCTTGTGAATCACAGAGCGAGTGCTCAGATGAGTCACATTTTTGGAAGGACTGCAGAAATATTAACTTTTGTATCTCTTTTGCCCTTTCTACTTCCTAATTTAAAGTTTTAGTTGACATACCTGAAGCAGGTTATGAAAAGGCATTTCCAAAATATTCAATGCCACACACCATGTTATTCATAATGAACATCGAATTGGAAAAATTTATCTTAAATATTGGGAGACCAACCTTTCATGGTGTTTATTGCCAATAAATAGACATCAATGTATTGTCATAATCACTTGCCGATTTGTAGCACAATCTAGCAGATACCAAACTATATTTAAAAAACTGCTACTTTGAATAATGAATGTTTTTATTCATTAAAATACAAGTATTTTAACCATCTATCTATCCCTAGCCTAACACCATCCAACTAAAATTGTTTAGGAGCTACTCTGTTCAGTTTATCAGTGTCATCGTCATGTAAAATTTTGACTAGTTGTCCATTTCCTTCATCTACTTTTACTTCTAGATACCTGTCTACTCAGTCCAAAAAACAACTATATGAAATCATTAAATTATCAGTGGCAGTGATAACAGGATTGCCTTGAATGTTAAAAGGCACTGGGGCAGCGGGACTCTCTGGAAACCAGTGAATTATAGATACACTGGTGCTCAAAAGCATAAATGATCAGACTGACTTTATTACATATTTTCTTGAGTTATATAAATTATTCTGTATGATTTTGTTCATTTGGAAGCAAGCCCATTCTCTCAGTCTTCACCCTAAAAATATTGCTATATCACACTGCAGTGCTATTTTGAAGCCACAGCTGCCTGGTGTCTGTAAATGCGCACAAAGGGCGGTCCTATCCCAAGCGTTGAGCAAATTTGACCGAATTTACCCTTACAGACACTGGAGGTGTCATTTCCCATATATCTACATCCTGCATCTTTGCAATTACAACCAAAAGAGAAAAAAATGCTCAGACTTTCAAATAGGCACGGCATAAAAGCACAGGGGAGGACAGGGTACTCCACACATGCAGTACAGTCCTGCATAATGGACCTTAATGGGACCATTAGTGCAGTGGTTACATGACACATGAGATAAAATAAAAAAATATAAGAATGGCAGTGTGCGGAATTTCAAACTGTGGTATGAAAAAATGAATTTATTCCAACTATTTCAGAGTGACTTATCTATTAACCTAAATATTTAGTATGGTATGAAATCTCCATTTTAAATATTAAAACTACCATAACATGGCCACTGGGCAACAATAATAAAATACTAAAAATATGCCAAGATGTTTCTGAATCAGCACTTTAAGTACAGTTCAAATGTGGACATATCCTTAATGTTATTTTTATAATGTAAATAGCCTATATTGATTTTAAGACCTTTATCTTTCCCACAAATTATCTAACAAGCCAAACAACTCCTGTGCATACAGTCATACACATGCTCCCAAGCACACATAAATTTTACTTTACCAAAACACTGAGGAATGACAGAATATTTACTAAACTGTTCAGAGACATGGATTATGACTGAATCTGTGCATATGCTCCACTGGTGAGGCCCAGTGTTGTAACTGTACACAGCGGTATTGTTCAATATTACAGGACAATTAATGTAACAGCTTCACCATATGACAAAGTGATCATAACAACAGAGGAAATGGATGGAGTGCCACTGTCCCTCTCTTTTTCTGTGGGTTTGGGAGTACACAAACTGATGTATTTTACAAGCCTGTTTACTGAGGCACTTCTCCTAAACTCACCCCTGACTTTGAGTCGCTTGAATTACTCTGGCCAAACTGTTTTTATTTTTTTTGAGAACCATTTCACCCGGTCCCAGGGGTGAGCAAAGACTGAACAGCATGTTCTTTTTTACATATAAACACCAGAGCATTGCCTAGGCTGGTAAGTGCTTTCTCATGTTAAAAATAATTAGCATCCATAAACACCCATCTCTAATGTCATATCTTTATCCTTTCTTTTATACTACTTAGTGTGGTTTGTATTAAAGCTAAAGGCTAATACCTAAAGGCTGGTAAAGATACAGGCCGAACTGCTTGGGCAGAGCAGACAGTAGGCTCCAGCTACAACTCAACACCCAACTGGTCCAGTACAGTACCAAAAAGTGCTGCTGGTGAACATTAAAACACCTAAGCTTAAGATGTGATTTCATGCTTAGCATATGGGGAAGGACATTATCAGAGGGAAAAAAGAATGATGGAAAGCGGAGGGCTTGTGAGGATTTTAATTCAGACACTTTTCACTACTTAACAGCATTAAGAAGAATTCTAAGTATATAATGCTAACATTTGGGACAACAAAATGATACAACAGGCTGTACATAATAGAGCTGTTGACTGAAAGGGAGAGGAAATTGCCAGAAATCCTCTGTCTCAAACCCAAAACCCCTGGTCCCTGCAAGATTTTAAAAAAGCAGGGAATTAGAGAGTTTACATGCACAAGGCCACTTTGAGGATTAAAAAGGTTTATGGACTAAATATTATGCTGATGAAAGGTAAGCCTGCCCTTCAGGGATAATACTGGAAAAATGCTGTTTTTGACTCATAGTAAGAGAAACAACTACAAGAAGACAAACTACATAGTGTAAAACTGACTACAAGAAAATTATCAACAGAGACTTTACACTGCTGATACTTGCATGTTTTAAGAAGACTATTTCTGGTTGTGCAATATTATGTACTTCAGGCAGCTGCACATACACTGAAAGAAAAATCAAACAAACCAATTCACTTTCACCACGTGGACAGAGCACTTGCCGAGATTTACTTCTGCAGCTTCATAAGGAAACCTTCACTCTCCATCCAACAGCGACTGTGGCCAGGGCACTTTGGTTCACATGAGTAAATTATGTTAATTTGTGCCAGGTAGTTCACCATCCGGGAGCCAATGAGCTGACACTAACAGACAACATTTTTGAAGTCCAATGCTCTCCAGGAGATAGTTCTGAATTCTTCACTTCAAAAATACCACTTCTTGACAATATTATATTATCATAGCATCCTCCCCACGTTTCATGTACTCTCTTTATCAGCGGTAATGTGAAATTCTTTAACAAACTTACTGCCTCTTTCTGCAACATGAACAAACCTCATTGACAATTCCTTAAATTAGTCAAAAAGTGTAAATAAAAAAAAAAATACATAGTGTGAGTTAATGCAGGATAACAACATATAAATCCTCAAACCCTATAAAAACTGCTAAATCTCCAGGCAATCACACTTCAAACTTTCAGATGGGGAATAAATAAGCTGAAAAGGGAGAAGCAAGAGAAAGGGAAAAGAGAGGAAGGACAAATATTTGTTTTCTGATTGTTCCACTCATAACTACCAGCTGCTGAAGTGGATAAGAGGAAAAGCAGAGGAGGAAGTAGAGGAAATGCCTTTGTCACATGCATACATTTAATAATTTTTATTCTCCTTTCAATAATTTGTGATATGATACTATAATCCTGCTTCCCTTTCCATGCATGCTCTTGCTCTGTACTGATTTGTCAATCCAATATGTTCACCTCATATCTTCCAGTAGATCACATTCTGTCTGATGCTTGTTGTTGAGTTTTGCGATCTGCTCTGCGTGAGTGTTCCTCAGTTGTTGAGTGACTTTGACCTATAATAAATTCAACAAACAGGAATATTTACATTGAAGTCAGCGACAGTGCATACCTTCCTCACTGATCAAGCAGCACTCTCCATTCTGAACTGGTTTTTGGGTCTCTCCGCTGAAGTCCAATTATAAATATCAACGAATCGAGCACTTTGACTGGTAACACAGCATTTTACTGTGCTAATTTACTTATTTCATACAATTAACATTACAATATTACAATTACGTCATACCTTCAGTTTTACATACCATTGTTTAATTCCTTGGAGGTATACGGCGCAAGCCATGTAACGTTATCCCTTTTACTAGAACGTAAAAGTTAAACGGCTAAAAAGTAGCTACTTTTAGATAAACCGATTTAACAGGGTAGCATACAATAACATACAACAAAATGTCAGTACCACTTAATAAATAAGCCATGTCAAAACTTTTACACGCAAATAACGCTTGTGTCACGCTAACACACAGGGTCAAAAATAAAGACTCCAGTCCCATTAACTCCGGAGTCGCCCAACACTACACCGAAGATCCTATCGGTAACTATGGCAAATTTAACGCTGTTCGCGACACTCATTTCGCTCAAGAAAATAAGATAGCCTGCCATACCATACGTGTACTTCATTTAATAACATGAGCCAAGTTCGCTAACGTTAGCAATCGAATAGTGTTAACTTGTCTACGGCCGTTAACCAGATAGTGAAGTGATTTTTAATAACTGATAACATATTCATTCCTTTAAATATTATCTAACATTTAGAGGGTTAATTAGCATATTTAACTTTTTTTTTTTATAAAAGCCAGTTGAGGTTTTAGTATTCTAAAGTAGCTAGCGGGCATTAATCAGCATGCATAACTGTGCTCATCGTGCTTGAAGAAAGCAAACATTATAGCTATGTACCGATAGCTAGCTGACTAAGTATCAGTTAAACTATCACAATACCTCCTTAAAATTACTGGTAAAGCGTTGTAGTCGCATGCACAGTACAAGCTAACGTATCACTAGCAACCAAACAGAAAAAAAGATAACAGTGCACGCGATGGACCTTCTTAAACTTCACCGCCAAGTTTCGCAATAAGAACCCATTTAGCTAGCTAACGTTAGCACTAAAGTTTACCTTCCCCGAGAAAAAATATCTACAACTAATTTAGCCAGCGTGCTAGCAAGCGAGTGTAAACAATTTATAGTTAGGAATCACAATAAACAAGCCACTACTGCATTGTCCTAACTTTTCTGCAAAAATATAACGCTTGGACCGCACGTATTTCGCAGTATTTATAATCACGATCGCATAATATGTAAACATGCAACATCTCGCTAGTTAGGCTATTGCAACTCCGGCTAAGACTAATGTGTAAAAGATTTGACATTTTCGCAAACAAGGGAAGAAAATTCTTACCTTCCTCGGTGGTGGCTGCATATTTGAGCTTTGACATGAATGATGAATCCCGTGTATGATAAGTTAATTGAAAGAAAATTAAAGCTTAGGAATTGTAAAATAAACACAAACGTGTCCCCCTATGTCGAGGAAAAAGGGGGAAAATGTGGGCAAATTTATCTCAGTCAGGCGGCCATGATACACCAAACTACGCTCAAGTCTATCCCCCGACTGAACTCTGCAGAGCTGACACAAGTGGTCAGCTAGGTAGAGAGGAAATTGCTAACCGAATTGGAAGGAAAAAATTGACTGTGCTGGTTGAAAACAAGCTCAATAGCGACACTTCGAGGACATGGCAGGGAGACTCAGGGATTAGCAGAGTTGGGAGAGTCGGCGGCTGCGTTTACTTGCTGCTAACTGAAAACGGATACTAAACTATAAAAGTTACATTGTTACCTTAGTTACGCCCAAAGATGACATGTTTGACCGGGTCTCCTCTGGATAGCTGATGTTGCATACTGAAAAGTATGAGAGCAAATGGTCCAGCATTGTGAAATAACCTTACTCTACTCAGTCTTTACTGGTTCTCTTTAAACTGTTTTGTTGTGCTTAAATTTGGACGACAGGTGTAGCTGAACATTTTGTTTTCAGTAAAAAACCACAAGCTCAGCAAAAAATGGAGCTGTCCGTAACTTTGTGTAGTTCCAGAAGGAGAGCAGTGAAGCAAAATAAATGAACATGACCCACAGCTTCAACAGTCCACAAAGCATGCAGCAGGATGGATATCAGATGAAAGGCACCCTGCAATTAAATTATCTGGGCAAAAACGGTAACGTAGTATAAATAGAAGTGACTGCAGCTTGAATGTCGTATATTATATAAGGTCGGGTTTTCCCCAATTAATTTTAACGGATTTCACAATTAAGATCTGAAAACTACGGTTATTTCCATTCGGCAGTATGCCACAAAATAGGCTTGCTCTTGTTATTGACAGACAGAAGAAAGTGCACGTGCAGAGCTTAGAAGTCAGGCCCCGTATGCGACTTACATACAGGCCTATTATAGGTTGTGACAAATTGTCTTATAAACCAAAGGGCAGTTAGACGTGCGTTTTCCCCCCAGACATACTTGTGAGGTAAGGACAGCAATAATATAATCTGAGAAAGCCGAAGTAAGCCTTCAACCCACCATGCATGTTCCCAAATCTTGAACATGGTGGTGGATCTCTCTTGATATGGACAGCCATCTCATGGGAGTCATTTGATCTGATGGGCAGCTCTGCATGGTAGAATTATGTTGGAAAGTCAGTATGGCAAAACCCCAAAAGTGGGTTTTCTGATAACTGGCAAAGAGAGCCACAAAATCCCCCCCACAATAACCAGATCACCGAACTATAATACATAGTTCAGGAATGTGGTGTGTGGAGTTGATTTTCACCTCAATCTCTCAAACAATGATATAATTTCCTTTTTGAAGAACAACTCCAAAAGCACACTGGAAAGCTTCAAAAAACATGAATAGCATTTCAAGGTTTGGTGCTGTTCTGCGAGTAGTGGCTCAATTCCTTAATAAATAATAAATACTAATACTATATTGTTCTGCATTTCCTCCACTTATGAATATTGGTCAAATTTGGCTATACAATCTGTTTCACTTAATGGTAAGAGTATAATGTAGGCAAACAGTATATGTCCAAGTACAATACATTTCAAATTGAGTTGTACTCACCACCTGAGACAAGGGCAAGAAAATTACAAGAAAAAAAAAACCATAAAATTTGACTTTTTTGGGAAAGATTTTAATAGTTATTGAATGTTCTACATCTTACAGTAAATATTATACAATTACAAACTTGGCTTAATTCTGTCACAGAGATCACTAACTGATCATCAAAAAGAAAAAAAAAACTGATTTACACTTCATATCCACAAGTCTGATGTGGGTCTTTTCACTTCACAAGACCACCAGCTACTGCTGTGACAACATCCTCTCAATGTTCCTGTAATGTTAGAGTGAGGTTATGCTCATGTTACAGGAACAATTTCAGAATGTTTTGCCTTAGCTGGACACACTGAATCTCCAGGTACTGTTATTAAATGTGCTCTGGAAAATGCATTTTGGAAGACACAGAATTTACACTTTTTGCCTCACAATTAGTGTTCCAAACTGTATAAATGTATGAAATGTCAAGTTGCAATTAATAATGAATACATAAACAAGAGTTACTACTATTCCTTATGTAGCAGTTTAACCTTTGGGAAAAGTTCTCAGTCCTGGCTGCTGAAACACTCAAGTAATATGAGTCATATGCATGAATATAAATCTCTGTACCTGCACAGAGAACAGACAAACACAATGTTAACACCTTGTTATCATTCCAATTGATTTCAGATTGTTTTGTCTTTCTCAGATGAGAAAATATGGCTATTAAATAATGCATTGATATCATGTTCAACTTGAATTAAAAATGTGGTTTTCCCCATTCAGCAACAGTCCAACAGATTTCTTTTTTCAGTTCATGACTCCTCTATCACTCTGATAGCTCTACATACAACTTATAACAATGCTTAACTGAACACATTTACAACATCACAGGATTGATCTTCCTCAAGATTCTGAGCCAGTTTCCCCACAGTGAACAGTAAAAGTAGAAAATGTTACTTGGAATTTCAATGCATATGATCTATGAAAAGCACAGCAAGCAAAGACCAGTATGGAACCTGTGGGTGATGAGACTTGGTGTCCCTCTGTGGTTTCATTTGGTTCAGGTGAATGCAAAATAAACATTCTGATGTTGCAATGTGTTGTATATAATAATTTGCCATAATTTCACAATCTTGGTCGATTTAAATACAGATTCCTGACATATTATTGGCACGTGAATTAAAACTGTACTAATCCAGGTGTACAGATTGAAGGGTACTGTCCAGACATGACATTCATGCATATGAAAACCTTTGATTTTCCCCTCCCCAAGAAGTGAAATTAAAAATGATTTTCTCCTTTTTAAAGACACCTGCCATAGACTTGTGTTCTGAAATGCTCCCTGAAGCTATCAGAAGCACCCCACTTCAGTTCAACCATAAAGTTCCTCTGTTTAAGAATAATAAACATCAATCATCAATAAAACTTAAATAACACTTAATGGCAAAAAGCGCTTAAATTACATATCAGAACGGAAAAGTTTTTTAAACCTAGATTATTTGTTTTTATTATTACATATTTAAAACCTCATTTAAGTTTAAAATACCGGAGGCGATACACAGCTGAAGTTTCTTTAAAAAATTCCCCTCTTGTTCCTAGTTCAACCATCCTCCCTAAATACGGTATTTATTTCAAACTGAATTAGACCAGAGCAACTGTCAATATGTATTATTGCAAGTCTGCACTACACTTCTTAAGCAACGATACAGAAATAACGTTTTGACTGAAACCAATATAATTGTTTTGGAGTTTAATTACACAGGGGGAGAAATTTGTAGTTTTTCTTCAATATTGGCCGAAAACAGTCATAACCAGAGTAAATGTTTCTTGGCAGAACATGTTCAGTTTCTGGGTACTCTGACTGGAATTTTAGAAGATGATAACTAATGTGATCATTAGAAAAGATGAAGGCATCTTTTAAAATGGAAAAAGTCCAAAATTCTGTACATTTAAAGAGACAGAACTGTTCTGGGTATGTAAGTCTGGAATCAAAAAAGACAAGAAACATGCAAAGCAAAGCACAGAAAGGAAAACAAACCCTGCTTACTTAGTGTGACACTTTCATGTACACCCGTGAATTAAACGCATGGTATACACCTTTTTAAAAACTCAGGGAATGAAAATCTCAGAACACAAACTTAATTAATTTTGCATGAGCAACACAAACAACTGAAGAGGCTTCTGATTTGTGGTCCACTATTGTTACTTGTTGGAGGCTTATTGTCGCATTCTATTCAAAATGTAACGGAATGTCTGATGTACTGTTGTAAATAATTGTTCCCAGTGCTGCTTTGCATTTTAAAACCCATTTCAAATGTGACCCAGAGGACTTTTAATGGAATGATTTAGTGTGCTGAAGGCAGTGGAACGTTCCGCTTTAAGTTTTGCAACACACAGAAATATCTAGAGACTGTGGTATGTCTATACATCAAACCTTTACCCAAGAACGACTGTTTTCATAGTGACTAAACATAAGGAGTACGGCAGTCTGATTTAAGGTTTAAAAGTACACCAACCAATGCAGCAATAACCATTGCACCTCCCATAGTCATGCTTTGCAAGGATATAATCCTGCTGGATAATTCTAGAACACACTGAGTTAGATTATACATGCTACTGTATCGTACATGGGAACATATGTTTATATGCTATAAGTAATACTGTGCTAAATAAACTTCGATATTCAGTTTCAATTAGTGGTTACTTATTCTTAGAGAAACAGAATAAATTATGGTGTCTATACTGGTTAATGTATGTTGTCTGGAGATCAAAGGGTACCATTTTGGGAATATGAGCTCTTTTCTAACCAAAGATCTCTTCATAGTTTAAGTACCTGTGTTTTATCATACATTAATATTGATATTTGTCTGTGCACTCCTCCTTAATGTCTTGCTTAATAAAATAATTCTGATATGTGGTCACATTATTTCTAAATATACATGTAATTAATATTAGGAAGGCTGTGCAAATGTCCATCATGGCTGACTTCAGGTAGTCCTGCACCTGATTCAATCATTTTGGTTTCAAACTGGGGACTAAGAAGCCTGAATCCAAACCCTCTTTTCAGTGACATCCCGTGTTTTTGCACAGCAGTTTAAATCAATAATTTTTTCTATTTAAACTGAATTATTTCAATATATCACTCCCAATTCACTCTCTGATCCCTCCTATCGCCCCTTTCTCAGTGTGCAAAGACACCCAAATGGATCGGCTTTTCCACTTGACCAGAAAAAAAAAAACTTGCCCTGAGGTGAGAGAGAGAATGGAGCAGGGAACCATGCATCAGACAGTTACAACAGAGACATGGACTCTAACCCTCATTCACTACTCATGGGCAAGGAAATGCTAACTCCATGCAGGGACACATTACTATAATGGCTCGTTACAAATAATAAATCCTAAACCCTAACCTACCTCCACTGCTCAGCAAAAAGCAGTCCTAACTGATAAACCCTCCACCCAGGAGAATGAAACTGGATATGTCTGACAGCTGCACTCATAAAAGCAATGCTTTCGCCTTGTGTCCTCTGTCCTGACACCCACAATTACCCCCTTATCACTTCAACCCTGCCCCTCTCCTGTGAGCGGACTATGGCTCATTACCGCCCCCATCAGGCCCTCCACGAAGCAGCTGTAACTATTCATTCTGTTTAAAAACAAGCACATAATTACAACCACATGTCACTAACAACAACAAAGGGCCTGAACGTAAACATTAAATTCAATCCTTATTGCAAATGACAGCGCTGTCTTTCACATTGTATAATTAACTATATACATGGACATTTTCTGTACAACACACAATCTTATTATTGTCATTATTTAATCTGTAGTGTTTGTGCACACAAGTTGTTATGAATGTCATCCATTAATATTTAAACTTATTGTGGTAATGCCTGCCTGGATCCTAACCCATGGTTCCATACTGATCTAAGACCACTAATCAGGTAGTAAGCACTCTGTGTGAAATGCTGGGAACTGATCAGAGATCAGTATGGATTAATTAGTTAGTGGGGGCATGTAGAATGCACCCCATATCTTTGGCACCTGCATTAGTATGGAGGGGGCAGGCTGAGGGTGAAATGGGGTTGTAAGCCTGGGTACCATTGCCATTCGAATTACTATCAAACCCATGACGACCAACATTTTTTAAAATGCTATTTGTGTTGTTCCTATGTTTCTCCCAGTTACACTCAGTCCCTTTAAATCCTTAACATGTCAGATCCTGAATAATCCTAATGATGCCATAAGCACCCCTCCACCCCATTGTGTTGGCACATAGTTACCACTGGGTTCACATCAGTGCCTGCTGTTCTAGGTAAGTGCATCTCAAGGGCTACTAGTTAAATCCTGGTTAACATCCAAAACAACAAACCCCTATGTTGTCTATATGTGTGCACATATGTGTATGAGTGCTTGCATGTGTGTATGCGTGTTTGCATATGTATAAGAATACATACACACACACTTTAGAATATATTCAAATTCTTAAAATTGCTTACTATACTTTTGACGTACAAGCTAATTATGTCCACTGACTTAAATGTCCTCTACAGAGTGTATAACTAAGATTACTGCATTACTCTTTTCCTAGCAAAGGGATTACCAAATTTATACTCCCATACAGTGGATAGATTAATATCATGTCTACTTAACAAACTGCTACAAGCTGGAAGACAACCCTTGTTATCAGTATTGGAAGATGAACATTTTAAACCAAACTGGAAGGCAAATAAAAATGAAAGGAAATATGCAATGTAATCCAAAGCCCTTTCCCGGGAGCCAACTTGGAAATAATTATAACGATAATAAAAAAAAACCTGTCCTAAAATCTAATTGTTAGAAAATTTGGCAGCATAAGAAGATGTGTGATTCCCAGCACTGAGACTGGCCCTGTGAATACACCAGTGTTAATGTAAAAGGTTTGTTCTGTTGATGATGGTCAGTGTCAGTCTGGAGTATCTGAGAGTCAAAACAAAAACAACTAGAACAGAACAGAGGCAAACAAATTTTAAAAAGCAACCTTTACATAAACACTACAGAATGCAAAAGTGACCCTTGCAATATTTTTTTTTGTTCTTGCAAACAGACTTGGTGCCCCGAAGTTGACAGCCCAGCACCAATGTAAGACTTGAGAAGTTGCATACAATGTTTGACTCCAGATCTGAAAAACAAGACAGGGGAAATACTTCATACATGCATACAATTTCATGAAAACTATAGATTCATATTTTTACATTTCGATACATTTCTGATAAATAGGTTGTGCTTGGAAAGAACCACTAACAACCTGGCTTCAATGAGATTACTACAGTCATATAAAATGGCGAGTGTAAAACCAATCCAATAGTACTGCATGTTACACCAGCAGTGGAAGAGCAGCTGTAATATATGTTATTTTACAACCAATATAGACACCATTACATTTCGGTCATGCCTGATTAACACACTTGGCACGTGGCATGAGTGTAAAATGACTTACATGAATTGGCAGGTGGGTTTACCAGTGAGGAGGCACATAGCTGTACCCAGGCGTTCCTTGAGGCCTGTATGTTGGCACGGTAACTGGATGTGCACCGATGTGCTGTGTGTGCTGTGGTGTGGTCAGCAGAGTCCCTGCATGGAAAGATTCACAGGCAGAGGTATATCACCATGGCAATACAATGCTACATCAACATGTTATGAAAGAATCACAAAAATGCACCCACAAAAATGTCCTTCTGCTTTAGACCAAAAAGCCTTACATTCATTTTAACTTGATTGTTAATATTCGTACATAGCAAAGGCTGGAATCTTTGCTTACTGACTTGATTCCAACTGATACTGTTCCCTGTTACACCAATTCTGATGTTTTGCTAACGATGTTAATTGACCAATGTGAAATTGCCTGTACATAAGGTGGTAAATTCTGGAATTTTCCCCATGCATGCTCATACAGAGATTACAAGCAAATTAATGTTTAAGGGTTTCTGTATGATCATGCGGTATTGCCTGAACAGAGATTAACTAAATTCCTCATGCTGATGTAGCATTTTCTCTCACAAAGCATACCAGTATTTTTGCAACAAATGGGCTCACTTTAGACAAAATCACATCAAAGGGAGGGGTAAATTCACTTTAATAATGTGGGCCAAAGTGAGCAGGGCTAACTCAGACAATAATTAGTTTGCCAAGAGATGCCTTAGAAAACAGGGGGTGGCTATTATTAGAAGCCTGGAAACAAAGTATTACCTAAAACTCACTGAGAACCTGATTGGTCCCTCACATTTTTTGAAAGTAAAAAACAAAGAATTAGAAGATCGATTATTAGTGGAATTCCAGGTGATAACGAGTAAGACTTGTATTTTAAATTATTTTTTTCAACACTTGTGAAGGTTGGATCACTATTCACAAACTAAAAATTGGGATGATACATTAAGAAAATTACCTGATTCCTAAGAAAACGTTAATTGCCACCCTTCTCTGTTTGTAAGGCATATAAAGGTTTACTTAAAACCCACTGACACTCAAACTCCAGGCCCATGTGAGTTTCATCATTAATTTATGGATTATCGCGAAACCAAGAATTCATGTATTTAATCGGCTTCGATTATTTTAAGTCTATTTACAACCTGAAATACTGACATTTCCAATATGCATGTTTCCTGTTCTTCCTGGGTAAAGAAACATCACAACCAACTTCTCAGTGACCAGTAAATGTTAACTGCATAACGCTTCTGATTGAGTGTGATCGTCACGTGTAAAAGCGACATTCTGCCACACAACCGAGGTGCTGCTACGTTTGCTCCCTGCTCGTATTGCTTATGACATTATTCAGGGTGTACGCATCTTCATCAAGAGCCAATTGTGCGAGCGCAACTATCATTGTGCTTTAATCCAGAGATTAAACTGTACTGGAATGAATGCAAAGGTTTTAACATGGTTCATGGATTATTTGTCTTCACAGTCTGGTGTTCAAGGCTCTAAATTAGATCCTATTATTCATTATTTACATTAACAATATTGGTAAAACCATTAAAACCGCCAATATACATTTTCAAAGCTGAGCAAAATTATCTCCTTAACAGATCAGAGTTCATATATGGCTTGCATGACGTTTATGAAACTTCTATATGCCTTGGAAAAAAAAAAGGTTCATGACGTTTTCCAACTGCAAACAGGCAGATATGTCTATCATTACTACTCTGGATGGAAATTCCACTGATCGAGTTAATTACGTTGGTATTTAGATTGATGAGAATCTGAGCACCTAATAAACTGGAATAAAGTTGAGCATTGTTTTTTACTGTAGACTTGGAGCTAATTTTTCTTTTAAACCAGAAACAGGTTGGAAAAGGAAAAAACACGGAAAGCTCTGAAAATTTCAAATGCAGCCTTTAGAACTGTTTCAAAGACAAAAGCAAGATTAATAAAGAACAGTCTTAGACTTAAAGGCATTTAACTGTCTCAAATTATCAAGCAACATGCCAAAAAGCCTTTGTTATTCTGCTGCCTGGTTCTGAAATTCACCCCTTAGCTAACCGATTTTACTTCTGTTGAGGAATTCAAATGGCTTCTTAATGACCATGTGCCTTACAACTGTAACTGCTTTATTTGACCGATGTGATTGCTGTAACTGATTGATGTACCTGATCATTATGTAATGGCCATAGGTTTATCTTATGTGTTTATTTGTATTGTATGGTAGGGCTGTTTTTTTACAGTTTATAAAAGAAAACAAATCTTTGCTGGTGCTATTTTTATTTGGTCTCTCTTGGAAAATGAGATGTTTATCTCTGTGAGACTAACCTGGCTCGATGAAAGTTAAATAGCAATAAAGATAGAGGAAATTCAGATTGTCTTGTTATTCTATGGCAGTCCATAGAATAGTGCTGGCGCTGATTCTTTTCTAGAGTCAAAGATGTGATGTGTACATTTAGAACAAAACAATTTATTTTATTGTCACAACTGGTGAAGTCTTGGGAGCAAGCAAACACAGATGAATAAAGCAATGCATAAACCACAATTTGAGAGAGGAGTGCAGTTTTGGACTTTCCTCACTCACCCGCTGACATGGCCATAGTGGTTCCAGCCACCATGCCCATCGCCATGCCGTTAGACCGGGGGGCGGTGACAGGGGCGGGGTAAATAGCAGAGGGGATACTGTTGGGCTGGACTACTGTGGTGTGGTGGATGACATGAGGCTGAGCTGCATACACAGGCTGTGTGTAGTAAGCACCCTAAGAGAGGGAGGAAGAGAGCAACACAGTCAATACAATAGCGATGGACCAAGCATTACCATGACCTGCTCTTCACGGTTTGCCTGAACACTGGCCTTGGTCATCTTCCTACACTATTCAATTTAATTCAAGTATACTTTATTGTCATTATACTGTGCTGGGTACACCTACCATGAAATGTAGATATTGTGAGCTCAACAGTTCCAGACTGACATGATTCAATCAAAAGGTCCAAATCAACTTACAAACCTCCTCAATGACTGACATACCTGAGCATAGAGGTTCTGCTGGGGGTAGGCACTTCTGATTGGGTACATGGCCGTCTGGTAGGGGTTGGGGGATGGGGAGTATGGTGGAGGGGCTCCATTGGTCTGAGCTGGGGGCACCTTGTAGGGGGTTCCGGCGGTGTATCCTGTAGGAATGAGAGGGACAATGAGAGAGAGAAAGGAGTGGATCAGAGAGAGAAAGTATGCCCTAGTTTGAGGTGGGACATAACACTCACAGGCATGCAATTCAAGGTGCAGGAAGTGGAGGGCCAAAGTTAGGGCAGTGAGCATGTAACAAAATTGTCCCAGCAGCAAATGTGTGAAGCAAGGAAAGTACATACAAGCCAGGGTAACAGTAAAAGGGGTCACAATTAGGCCAAATAATGTACAAATAATGTTTTTGTACTACTGTAACAGTATAACCATAATTAGTAATACTCAATAACACAAAAACACCATTAAAGAACAGCCATTTATTGACAATGAGTATACTTAAAGTAATAAACTAAAATGCTAAACTGCCTGCCTGTAAGGCTTTGTATAAACCAGAACAAATTGCACATGGGAAAGTTATGTCGCTGTTGTCCTAAGGTGGATGCAGTTGAGGTTTCTAGTTGGGCGAATTCAATGGGAATTGTTCTCCTTCAATGATTTGAAGATTTGAATCTGTGTTGTTCATTATTTCCAATTACATAAAGAGTGTCAGTAAACTTCAAAGGCTGAATCTGCACTCTGAAACATTTCATCTCTCTTTCTGTCTCTCACAAAGAGGGTATTTTTTCCACAGCTTGATCTGCACAGATTGTAGACTGATAGTTGTGGAAAAAGTTGTGGAGGACAGACTACATTGTGATCAAAGTAACACAAAGGAACTTTCTTTTAATTGAAAATAAAAATGGAGAAGTTAAAACAAAACATGAAACAAAATGACAGCAAAATCTATTAAGTACAATAAAGAAGTATGTCTCCTCCTGTAATAGCTATTACACAATTATACGACCATCACAACACTCCTATTCATTACTTTGTTATTGCTGATGTGATCTTTTTTGAAGACATGATGATTTTTGTTTCATGGTGCCAAATACTTCACCTGGCATTTAACAGTTGTATTATACACACATGTTCTCTAGAAACCAATTACTATCACATTCTGGAAGCAAGCGGGAGAGGTGCTCTCTCTTGGTCTCGGTCTCTTGCACCTAATTATCATATATATCATATCATATCATATCATATCATATCATATGAGACAAAAACTGAGTGTAGACAGTATGTGAAATCCACAAAAACACATCTAAATCACATTACCTTCTAAAAGGTATTCTGCTTTGAGTTCATAGATATGCAAAACTAAGATACAAAACTCTGTATGGCTCATACTCTTCAAGCTATGACAGAACGCACTTGGCAAGAACAGATCCCATAACAAAAACTGACAAGCATGACAAGTGATGACAGATCATATTATTTACATGTCAGTAATACAGACCTCCAAGAAGATCGAAATCAATGTCTGCGCAGCAAGTCTGAGCAACTGGGACTGAGACAGAGTTTGTTCTCTGAGTAAAACATCAAAATAAACTTTCTGCTAGGTGGTATAACAGTAGCTCTGGGATACATACATATAAACTCTGAATTTCCATCACAAGTCCCATACAGCCAGTTACATCTTCGACTGCTTTTCATATTATGCTGTTCCATTCATGAATCATCTTATTTGGGTATTACTGCTCTGAGGTTTGTAGCATTGTTTTGGGAGTTTATAATCTCATTTATTTCCATACTTATTTTACCACTACAGTTTATGATTTACCACAAGACATAATGGTCATAAATATTAAGAAACAAACCCCATAGCGATCCTCTCTGCTAATAGACACAACCATTCCTATTAATGCTTTCCTTCAATAGATCTAACTTCAAAAGTATCTTTCCTTGTAGAGAAAGGAAACATCTACAAACAGGTTCTCAGCTGGTCAAAAACACCACTGGAATTAGTGTGGGTAACATTCACAAGACACAGGATTGTGTTGGACAATCTCTAATGTGTACTAAGGCCCCAGACATCAGGTCAGTGGTACAGACAGTAGGGATACATTTCAAAGATTACACATTTTCAGTATGCAAATACATTTATAGTTCAGACTGGGACTTGCTTGGTACCAAAGCTACTACCTGCATGTCCGTATGATTTTATAGAAGATGTCTCTGACCTTTTAAATGCAAACACACAAATGAGACAAACAAAATGTTCATCACTCAAGGCACAACTACAAAATAGTTGGCACAGAGAATGTAGTATGTTCAAGTTTCCTGAAAGATTATTAGCTCAGTCCTGAACAGCAAATTAGGAGGGATTCATGGCCAACTTGAGCCATTAAGTTACATCCAGATTCCCCTACCTCTTGCATATCAAAAATTCACTACTGATTGCTCCATTGGGTGCCCTTTAGTGCAAGTGGAATCTCAAATTACTCTTAAATGTTTTTTGACAAGACTATGCATAATTCATGTAAAAGGAAAAAAATTGTTTTTTCTTCAGGCAGCAGTGCCTGTAGATAAATATATTACACATTAATATATAATTTTACTCGTTATTTTAAGAGTGTCGCATGCAAAACAGTTTTCTTCAACTACAGACCTTGCCTGTAACAGTGAATCATGAACTAAATGTCTAGACATGATTTGAGATGTACCAAAATCCTTCACATTAACTATGAGGTACACAGTTAAATATTACCTTAAAGCTGAAAAAATTACCCAAAGCAGCTTTCTGACAGCTGATAGTACTTCCAGATACACAGGATGGAGAACCACAATAATAATTAATGTAAATGAACTGACAAAAGCATATTTTCAGCTTAAATATAGTTATCAGAAAAATGCCAATAGTCTGCTCAAATTTCACTACTGACAAAAATACCACTGATCACACAGCAGATAAGAGTATGTGCAGGATATGTATAAACAGAAAGGTCGCACACAGCTTGGAAACTCTCTTCATGAACATGAACAGACATTTTTCTCAGACTGAAATTTTACAACTGTACACAGGATTCAGTTATCTGGATATACTTAAAAGAGGACCTGAAAGGGGAAAACTCCAGGGAGAAATATTTAGTTCCACACACTGCACTTTGTACATATCTGTCAGCACTGGGAACCAAAAGACCATCTAAACAAGCTGCTGAAGCGTGAAAATGCTATTAGAACTGCAGGCCGAGGTGTCAAACTCCATTTCAACAGGGCTGTACATGGCCAGGTTTTCTCTGAAACTAATTCCGTCAATAGTGCAATAATTTCATTAACTGTATACAATGGACTGTCCATGAACAAAACAGCCATGAGGATTTTTTTTTCCCAGCGTAGATATAGTAAAATTGTTGGCCTATGTAAGACAACTAAAGTCTGTATGCTGGAAAAAGGAAAGGGGATCACATGACAGGTTTTTGAATAAAGCCATTCTGTCACATGATATTGGGCATCTTTAATAATGAATGAATTTATGGGATCAAACCAATGCCTTTATATCATTTGGTTAATGTAGGCTGCTGTATGCACATGCTGGAGCAGATTAGCTCATAAATTCACACAATTCAAATCACCAGTTCTGGTTTTCCTACCTAGTGGCCTGGCCACCTGATCTCAGTCAACCTTGTTTGCAAATGCACATTAAATTCCAGCAAGGAGCAAGATGCTCTCCATTTTAGGCTACATGCAAACTAGTAACAAATAAAATGGGCTATCCCTGTGCCAGGGGAGTATTGAAATCCAGCAGTGGAGCAGAAGGAATACAGTTTTTAAAAATGCCACTTTTAAAATTATGTGACAAGGTCCATATTCTGTTGGTTATAATCAGAATCTGAGGATGAGATCATGTTTTTCAATTAATTACACAATTGCCAAATCAGGGAAAACCACAGGCTTCAATTAATTGTATTACTTGGGGGAAAAAAACTTTTTTAAGAACAACTGTATTTGGAGAATATATGTTTCCTTTTATTAGACAATAAAATACATAGGCTTATCTGCATTACTTTGTACAAGCTTTCTTGTTCATCTTCATTAAGGGTGCCAATAATTTGAGCCCACTTTGTGTATGCGTATACATATTTTTTCCGATAGCAAAATTATTTTCTCATTCCAAACTCCCACATCCAAGCTTGCAGCAGTACTAATCCACACAACACCACATTAATTAACTACACTGTAACATACATATACAGCATCTACCACTAGGAAGAAACAGCCAAGCAAATCCCTAGCTTCTAGTCCTTCTGTATTGATTGCCTCTATAAATGCCAGCTTTTCTTTGCAGAGTGCTGTGCTGTCTTGCCCTCCACCCTTCTATTTCATTCTGACTAGCGCCCTCGATGCCCCGCCCACAACCCCCTCCACAGTGCAGTGCATAAGCTCTGTCAGTGATGGGGAGAGTATCCAGAGAAAAGGAGGGATATTTACTGAATGCTGCAGAAGAGGCCTGGTAAGATCTGCTTTCTGAGCCCGCGTCCACTGCCAGGTCATAGGACCCCTCAGTGGGTCCTGCTGTAGATGTCTGTGCCCAGCCCTGCTTCATCAGCAGCACTGCCCCAGCAGAGACAACAGAAAAGGGGGAGGGGAGGGGGGTGTTACACACACAGTAGAGAACATCATTTGCCCCCACCCAGATTCATGCATGATATCCTCCATATTGCCTCACAACCTGTTCATCCTCTCATACAGCTCTGTGAATTACACAACAGCATAGCACAGTAAAGCACAGCCTCTTTTACTTCTCACTGCCCTTTACAGCATCTCATACATCCTTCATTGACCCTTACAGTCAATTGAAACATCCCATATCCTATGCAATACGAACAATTACACTCCCCTCCATTCATAAATCCTATGTCTCCTTAAGAAACTATGCCAGCATATCCATCTACAGGATGTTAACAGAGCTTGCTCCCCATCTTATCTTCACAAAAGGACAGCAAGAGTATCCACAATAGCAAAATCACCCTCAATCTGAGAACCAGGTTTCTGAAAAACAGATGCTAACATCACAAGTAATACCACTGAGTCAAACCCATTCTATAAGCATAAGTCAAGTGCCATGTACAGTACAGTCAACACCACAACTGGAACACCTTGTAGCACAGGGAAGGTGACAGGGCATTAGGGAGCTTCTGTCTGAATGTTACATTTTACTTCCAGTAGTTTGAACATAAACAAATGCACACACAGTACAGAAGTACAGCATTGTGTGAGCACAATAACCCTCTTCTGACTGGCTCCAGCACAGGATGCCAGCAAGAAGGCACAATGGAATGTGAGTGGGAGCTAAGGGATTTTGGGGGAAAAAGTTCAACACACTCCACACATCAGCAGAAAATGGCTTGACTGTCAACTGTTGCATAACTTTGAGTTTGAACTGAAATTACTAGAAATTGCATCAGTTCCAACAGATTTGAATATTGATTGCTACATACTATTGTAAGAATGACGAAGGGCAAAAATGTAATTTGTTATTTTAATCAATGGAGCTGCAAATACAGAAAGAGACAAGTGTTGTGGGGTTCATTGTTTTGTTTGTCTTTTACCTTGCCTTTAATAGATGAGAAGCCATACAACTGACCCTTCGCCTAGAACCCCTCCCTAGAACGGCTGCTGTCCCAATTCTACATTAGCAACCTAACCTTTCAGAACAAGGGAAAATGCCGGAACGGTGTGCATATGGAACCTGCAAGTCCGACAGCAGAGATCCTCAAGATTTAGAGGGGGTGTCGTATTTTTCGCTTTTCCGAAGCCAAAAACGCAAGAACGTGTCTAACAAAGGGTTAAGTCACCTGCTCATCCATATTTATCCCCTTTCCCATTACACTCTGATGAACGGGGTCGGTGTGATATGTGCTCTGTTTACAGCTTATTCAGACAAGATGATAATATCAATCTACAATTGAAATGTATAATCCCCTGCCTCACATTTGTCATGCGTGTTTTCATGATCTGTAAATTATCAATGCAAATGTCGCTTTTTATTTAATATTTTAATGCATTCGAGTGTAAACTGACGTTACATGCTAAATGATTGACAAGCTAACTGCAAGCTGCAGGCTGTCAATAAGCTAGTTTGCTAACTTTTCCTAACTTGTGCAAGTATAAACATGAATTTTGTAATATGGATATCCCATTATCCGAGTATTTAATAATTGTTTTGTCAAGGCCAGCACCCCTATGCAGGTATGCATTGACTTTCTTCACTGTTACGAACATCATGTTTCTGTGTATTTTGTTATTTCAAATGTGTAAACATATGGCGATCACATAGTTTTGTAAGATCATTGCCCTTTCCCATTACACTCTGATGAACGAGGTGGAGAAGCTTGTCCCACATAGTAAATCATCGCCTTTTCTTTTTTCACATGCGCTCTTATGCAGATGGCTGGAAATAAGTACCGCACCTACATCGTCGTCAGGCTCCTGCTTTTAAACACAACACAACGAAGACCGATTACACTGGTATCGTTGAAAACGCCATATTGACATGCCGGGTGCGAAAGCTTGACAAGCGTAGCAACAGTAACCAGGGGGGCAGAACTTAGTGAAGGGTCAATTGAGTTGAATTTAAAAAAAAAATCAACTTAATGATTCCCTGTTCTTGGAAAAGTCTACAGCATGCAGAGGTTTGAGCATCTGAATTTATCTAAGAATGTTAGCTACATACGAGGCAAATTTATTCAAGTGATAAAAATGTGCTGGTGCCAGTTTTGTGCATCTGTTTACCATAAAAAACTGTTTGAACAGATCCAAGTTTGAGCCTTACAGTAATTATATGGTTCTCTCAAAACATGTGCAGTCATGCTTAAGCTTTTTTATTTTATTATGTACATTCACAAACTAAAACAATTCAAGAGCCCTAATGGTATATCAGAAGCAAGCCACAGCTAAATCAAGGGCAATAGACTCACATATGCAGCAGGCTCACGGGCTGTGAGCTCAAGAACCTGCCTTAAATGACCCTGATAGAGATACATTTTTAAAATATGGCTATGATAAACTCCAACAGAAGAATGCTTTAAAACAAATACATTTATATTTCCGTAACACTTAAAAATTGCAATGTCTATTCTTCAGACATAATCATATTTTTAAAATCAGCCCCATTCATTAACATGACAGCATCCATCACTGTATGAAACAGTCAGACCACTGACTGCTAGGTGACTTTGCCGGCTAAATTTAGGAACGTTTTGGACCCTTGGAATATCTATCTCTAAAAGTCAAATGAAAAAAATCCAGTTACTTTTTCATTTGGCAACCATTTGGTGCAGCTTGCATCAGACCAAAGTTCTATTCTACAGAGCCTTTAATTCAAGTTTGGCATACTCATCGTGTGATGACAAACACTAAAGGATGCCATCATCAGACCAAAATTCTATTCTACAGAGCCTTTAATTCTTTAAAGTCACAAAACTGAATTAATGTGTTTATATCATGCAGTAACAGCACACAGTAGAACAGATAAGTTCTAAGCACTAAAATGTTTTAAGCACTAAAATGAGCTTTTCTTCTCTCCAGCAACAGTGAACCTGTTTTAATTAACTGAGAAATTCCCAATTTTTTGAGCTGTGTTATAGATTTCAGGTGAGGCAGTTTTGTGTGGTATTGTCAACACAAACAACAGCAACTACCTAATCCTGCACGTTACAATAAAATGTGTTTTTAATTTAGTCTGCTTAAAGTTGTTGATTCCCATTAAAAGGATCCTAATATACCTTATCCCCATTACCATTTTCTTGGTTGATGGTTTTTGAAAGTATTTGAAATATACACATGTGTTATTTCCTTTCTGCATTTCAAGTTTGAGGTTGTAGTATTTTCATTTTGAGAGGGAAATATGAATGATTATTTTTGCCATTATCAGCATGGGTACAGGTGTATCAGTTGAGCTTGATTGCTGGTATAAACATCAAAGTAGCCTGTTTAAAAATAAGATGACAGTTATGCAACAATTTCTTCAAATAAAGAATTAAAATTCTTTCCACTGTATTTTGACATCCGTAATCAGTAATCTGCAGCTTTCAGTCTTACCGACCATCTCTGGTTTTGAGATGGCCCTGGTCCAGATGTCTGAGGTTCTATAGCATATAAATGTATATTGCAAAAATGTGATTATTTGATAGGTTCCAAAAAAGTATTGCTTTGGGACTGGAACAGAAACTGTAATCAGAAACAAAATATTTCAAAGAATACACAACCCAACGCAGTACTACAGTTTTTAATTTGACTGAAGCGAATGCCTACAGGAAGTGCAAAAGTTAGGCTGCAGCGATTTCTGTAAATGAATGTCATGACCCACCTCAACCCTTTTCCATCACCAAAACTGATCCACAGTGCATTGGGAACAACTGGATACAGGAGTTACACAGGAGCCATTAGGGGGCAGCAATACCCTTTTGAGGGACAGTGGCAGGTCTTTTATAACAACTGTTTAGTTGTCTTTATTTTTTCTTCCCAAAATTTTCTGCAAGATGTTCTGGACTCATTGGATCATTGTCATTGGGTCTCTGAACTCTATCAAAACTGCAAAATGTATGATTTGATGTGCAACTCCCTCCTCCTCTCACAGACTGGTAGTTGTTTTGTTAATGGAGTGGAAAGAAATGATTTTCCTTTGAAATCTGAGAAAATTGTAAAATCCTGAAATGTGATGAGGTGACCCATTTCTTGAGATTCAGAAAGGCTAGGCCTTATTTAATGGACACAAGCATTATTTTAAATGGCAGTTGTTCAGGATGTGTACAGCTGACCTGATCTTTCATCTCTTTATTTTCAATAATATCTTAGAACTCAAAGCAATGTTTATGTTAAATGTTCAACACAGCATATTCTCTCCAGGCACCAGGGACATTTTTTCACTCATGCAACATCAATGAGATCCCCTGCATTCTTTTCTTTCTACAGGGTAATGAACCGGGGAGGATTCTCAGTCTTGTCCGTTCTGATGTTTCATAGGCTTGGCCTGGGGCAAAACTCGGCCAGAGGAGGGTCTTACCTGGAGGGTATCCAGGGCTGCCGGTTTGGTAGAGGTTAGGTGTGTAAGTAGGAGCTGTGGTTGGATAACCTCCAGGATAGCCTGAGGAAAGAAAGGAAGAGAGGCTTTTAGAACATAACCCAAGGCTATCAACAGGATGTAAATGTGTGTGTGTTTGTGTGTGTGTGTGTGTGTGTGTGTGTGTGTGTGTGTGTGTGTGTGTGTGTGTGTGTGTGTGTGTGTGAATGAAAAAGGGAATGAAACAACATTATCAAACCAATCTGACTGGCCCAGTTCTCTTTCTGTTCTCTGTAAAATTTGATATCCAGAACGATGCAGGGGATGCATGATATAAATGCACAGATGGACAGGGCTGCACCAGTGATGCTATTTCACTTACTAAAACTGTTTTTCATTTATAAAATTATGTTATAAATAAACAATTTATAAAAAAAAGAATGTATACAAGAACTCCTTTTAAGAATGGCTTCAAATCCCTCTCATACAGGTACCCAACAAATGCAAAGCTTAATAAAATTTAATTTTGGGTTGAGAGACCAATTGAATACAGATGTTTCAGCAAACACAGCAAGAGTATGAATTTACTGCTGCATGGGAATAAGTAAGCTGGATGTGTATGTGCCAATGATTCTGTTCAAAAACCTGGTTTCTCACAATGGTCCGTCTCTGCACTCTTTGACCTTTACCTCAAAAATTGAGTTTCAAGAGCTCCTGCTTTCATTCTTCAAAGGTTAGGATGGAGGAAGGTGCAGGTTATATACCTGCATCTTCCAATTTTGTGATGAAATGACATTTTCACAGTTCTTCCCTGGCAAGAAAGCACCTCTTTCTGCAAGGAAGCTGGCTGACCTGTCATAGTGAGAGATGTGTGCGTGTGAAAAATACACATTTTTAATTTTGATTAAGTGTCTCTGATCCAAACAGATGCTCGGCCCCTTCTCTTCATTCTTCCTGCTCCCCGTTTTGAAAATGAGCCTGATCAGAGTCCTTCCCCACCTCCTGGAACAATAACAGTACATTATCTTCCTCTAGCCTGAAGCCTAAGTGAGATCAGTGGGTGGTCTTGGTGAGGGGGAAAAGAAGGTGTTTCTAATGCCTACCACAACCACATCAAATTAATTTCAGCGACTCTCAGATGGTAAGAACAGCACTCTTCAGAGACCAGCACCACACTCCCCTTTGTTATCACAAAGAAATGACAGGGTGTCTAGAGGTTTTGTTCTCAACGGTGAGAACTGAGGAATAACAGCAGATTATTGCCCCATGGAATACACAAATGCTATGTGAGCACATTCCACTGTTGGGGGGCCAGAGAGGAAAAAGGGGCGAGTTTGGGATGCGTGGGAGCCATAGCAGGGAGCTGAACCACCAGATGGTTGGGGGCTGCTGGGTAGAGTGCCTGTGTGAGGGGGGCAAGAACTGCTGATGGATTTAAGACACTGTAGGAAGGAGCCATGACCCTGACTGCGCCAGGGGCTAGCACCAGAGATTTGTAGCTGCCACAAGTTTAAGGTCAGTCAAGGCAGACCAGGAGAAATGGTGGAAGCATATATGTTGGGAGGCTGAAGGCTATTTATGCAATAGAATGTGATGCAGAAGAGATGGGTGTGGACCAGAATCGTAAGTGTAACAATGCTGAGGAAGGACTGGATTGATTAAACAATTTTCTGTGTAGATATTCCTAAATCAGTTGTGGTCTAGGATCAGAACTGTCTTGAGAGCTATCCTGAGTTATTATGATTTGTCAAAGTACGGATTTAACTTTTGGGATGAGGAATTAGCATTACAAATTTGATCCTATGGTTTAATTCCCTTATTATATTTAAATAACAAAAACAATATCCAATATAATGGAGATTCAGGAACGACTAAAACACAGGGATATTATCTGTTGCCTGTGAAGCAAACAAACTGAATCCTCACACAAGTAAGACTGAGTGGACTGGAGGCATTGATTATGTAAATGTGTTACTTCAGTCATCTGGGAACATGAAACAGCACGGAAGAGAGAGCTGCTGCCTAAATATCAATACATATTACACATTTTAATAACTCCATACACTCATTGTATATAAATTAAAAATTTCACTTATGTGAAATATTAACAATCTTGGTGCTTCCATATCTGAAATATCTAAACAAATATGTAAAAATACTGAAACTGGGCAAAGGTCACTGCCTAAATGTTTCAAGATGCTCCTACTGTGCCATAACTACTTATCATTCAGGCGTATTTCATGACTAAACAAACATGGAGCAATTTTTGATGGAAATTCTATCCTGGTAGTGTCTCCTTTATATGGTCTTCCACAGATGGCCAGGCTGACAGCCATCAGTACATGTTACAGACAGAGAAGGATGGGGGAGGTGGCGGGTTGGAAGAGATGTTTCTTTTTTTAAAGAATGGCACAAAAATATACAGACAGATGGCATTTTTTGCAAGCCATCTGCTCAATGAGATACAGTAATTCCATAGTCACAACAAAGGAGGCAGACAAAATTTATAAAAAATGATAATCTTATTATTAATTTACTATATACTTTATATATAAAATAGACAGATTATAAGATCCAAAATTGATGTTAGTACATCCAGTACACAGCACCAGAACTGCCATTTTGGTATTCATCAAAGATATACCTCCACCATTGTTTTCAAAAAGAGTAAATTGTTGGTATATGACAAAGTCAAACCTTCTATAGCCTGTAAAAACAGTGCCCCACTGTCTGAGGAAAGAGTTTAACTTTCAAGGGAGCTTATCCTGATTTGGTACAACATCCATCTCTACATTGCTCCTTTCACTATTTTCTGCCATGGATTCTCTGTAGTCTTGTCTTCTGATCCAGGCAGCTCTCTTCCCAGTACTTGACTTAAAGGCATTCTCCATAACAGGACCACAGTCCATGCTGCAGAGAAAAAATGAAGGAAAGCCCACTGCAAAGCTGATCTGTCCTCCTATCAAACTCTCCTCTTTGCTGTCTCCTTCACTGGTAAATTCTCCTTTATTCAACCAGAAATTCTGAGCCCTACATTGAACCTAAGTTACTGTTCCTTCTCTGCTCTTCTCAACCCTCACTCTCCTTCACTCTCCTCTGTCCTCTTGACAGATTTTGCTGACCACTTAAGGAGGGAGATCACAGACATCTGGAACTCCTTCCAAGCATCATTGGCCTCCCCTCTCTCCATGAGTCTTTGATTACACTCTGCCTACTTTTTGTCTAAAACCCTGGAACATGCTGTATCTAGCCAGCTCTCATTTTTTCACACAGACGTACCCCTCATCAACCCCTTCCAGTCCGGTTTTAGCATTGTTCAATCCAAGAAGACTGCCCTCCTCTCCATCACTCATGCTGTCTGTTAGAGAATCTTCCCTCCCTTCTTTTACAGTCCTATTGGACCTTTCTGCTGCTTTTGACACTGTCAACCACATACTCCTCCTTTCTGCCTTGACCACATCTGGAATCTATGGCACAGCCGTTTAGTTGATTAAGTTTCCTGAACAATAGTTTACAGTTTCCTGGGGTAGTAGTCGCGGGGTAGTCTGTCTCATAGCTTCCTCTGGGTCTGCCCAGGGTTCTGTACTTAGTCTCTTTCTCTCGCATCCTGTTGGGTTGGCATTTCTCTACAGGTCACCCTCAGCTTTTCTTCTCTTGTATCCCATCTGACAGTCAGGTTTCACAGTCCATCTCATTTTCCCCCAAGAACCTCTTCAGGTGGATGGTGACCCATTGCCTAAAGCTCAACCAGGTCAGGTGAAATGCTCTGCATTCCCTGTAAGTCCTCAACACTCTACGAGTATCGAGTAAGATCTCTTACACTGCTAGAAGCCCTGGGGTAACCCTAGATGACAATCTATCCTTCTCTTCTCCATTAAATTTAGGTGAGTCAGGTGTGTACATTATTTTTACATAACATACATAGATTCTGCCCCTTTCTCATGCATGCTATGTAGCTCCTGGTCCAGTAACTTGTTCACTCATGTCTGGACTATGCAATTCCCTTCTCACTGGCCTCCATGTCTGCACTACCAAACCTCAGCAGCTCATGCCAGGTTTAAAACCTTGGAGCATGCCTACAGAGCAGTGATTGGAACAGCTCCACCACATCCCGAGTAAATCATCATACTTTGCACTTTAACTAAGTCATTCCAGTCTGCTAACACAAAGTGACCATCTGCACCCTTCCTGTACAGTCACACCTACCAGTCATGACACCTGTCTGTACTGGCACCCAGAGATGGAATCATTTTTCTTGAATGACAGTGTCCTTCAGTAAAACATGAAAAAATGACTCCCTCATTACTACCGCAATGAAAAACGGCACACACACTGTGATTTTTACTGTTTTATCAGCTGTATTTACCAAACAACAGATGTACCATAATGTGCTGCCAGGCTACTATCAAGGATCTGGTATATACTTCATTACCATATGCTAATAATAGGATGGCAATGCCTTAGTTGTCCTCTCCTGAAATTAACTGGTTCAATAAAGAGATTATATCAACTAGGTAGACATTTCAAAACAACCCTTTAGAGAATTGCATAGAGAGGCACTGTTTTCAAAGCTAACATTCTCGTACATGCATTGAAAAGCTCATTTTCCATTAACATTCATATAACAGAAATACTATCTGGGTGACTGACTTACTGAAAAATTATCAGTTTGACTGGAGGAGGCCTACAAAGCATGACCTCTGAGCTTACAAAACAAGTGCAATGTGTTCTACTTGGCAGAGAAAATCTTGGCTCTACACCATGAACCTGATGTGCTTATTTTGTAATGTAAATGGTAAATTCAAGTTAGACACATGCTAACAGCCAACAGCATACAAAGCCCAATCTATCTTTTTATTTTATGTTTTATGGTTTTTCAGTATGAATTCATTGTGTGCAATTTCCTTCTACATCCATACTTCTCATATTGCTGAATCCAAATCTATGTCTGTAGGTCCATTCCATTACTACAATATCCTCCAATAATTTCAATAATTTGGAAGAGAGCAACAGTTGTCTGCAGCAAGCCACAACTCTTTTGAATTTGCAGTCCATGAGTTAAGCTTTGCCATCATTGCCTCAATAGAGTCTACAATTCAACCAGGCTCTGGGAGACTATTTTTAGTGCAAACATTTATGCTTGTGTGAATTGTGAATTAAATTGTGCTGTGTGGTTTGTGGTCAGTGTTGTTTTTGCCAGCAAGTAGACATATATACAGTAATATATTAAATATATAGTAAATTCTTGAGTGGTAAATAAGCAGGTGAATGCTAATAAGGCTGTGGGGAAGACATTTTTCTTCTTGGGATTGATCAAGAATCAATGATTCAAGGGCTGGAAACCTTTCACAACCTTATCTGTCACAGATTTCCAAGAGCGATTCATTGCATAGCTCCTCAAGCCTGGTGCAAGAGAGCCTCAGTCAAAAATAGTGATTCAAGCTCTCTCTACACTGCTATCATTCAGAATTAGGTTAAGTTAAAATTGGTTCATATAAAATGATCTGTTTATGTGGCTCCCGAGTGGCAAACCCTGTTCCCTCACTAGTTCTTCATGAACTCCTGAGTCCAGAATCTGATCCAGAAAAGGCCCATGCCAACTGAGGCCAGGAGACACATGGTCAGGTACATTCTCATATCGTTACCCTGGAGGGAAAGGGCTGGAACTCACAAGGAATGTCCTGCTCAGCATGCGGCAGCAGCTCTTGTCATTGATTCTGTGTGTGTGTGTGTGTGTGAGGGCTTCCTGCACCAGCTGCACAGTTATGCAGTCCTCTGGCAAGGAAAATATGCTGGTCAGCTGATAGATAGCAAAGTGAAAAGAAGTGCTGGCTAACTGTGTTCATTCTGCATGACAAAAATGCTTGCATGTGCCATCCTGAAGATATATAGCACGACGCAGATACTACAGACAGGCTTACAATTATGATTGCGCATTAGGGGAGACACTAAATAATAGAGAATGCAAAGCAAGACCTGGTGACAAAATGATCAGAGGGAATTCTAGTGTAGAGTCCTGAACACTCATGTTCCTCAAAACAAAGGTGCATGGCTCATACGTACAGGGGTACAGCTGCTCCTCTGCTCAGTGACAGCTACCTAAGTTTAACCTTCAGTGCTTGTACCTGAGGTAGCCTGGAACTGAATGCAAATAATGAGAAGAGAAACTTTTTGTTTGTTTATACCGGTTATACTCATATAAGCAAAAACAATTAATAAGCCCGCTGTCATCTCAGACAAAAAAGCTGAAAGCATCCTATTTGCATGTCACCTTACATTGTTTCTAACATGACTTTGAAAGTAACATAAAAACAGAACTCAATCCCTTATGCTTTCAAGGTTCAAAATGTTTCATGTTTATTTTCATTTATTAAATATCAAACAAATGTAATTAGCTGCAAAAGAGCATTTGCCTTTCATCCACACATTCAAGCTAAACACAGATAATAACAGAGACTTGCAGAGTTGACAGGCCAGCATGTGGCAGGGTATAGTGTCAGGGTAAAAGGTTACTCCATCAGCGACACATAGGAGTCGAGTGGGGCAAAGGTTCACTGTTCATGCTTAAATGTTTCTCTTAGTTTCTGTCCAATCAGGGATCATCAGACCCCTTCCCTGAGTACTGAGCAATGCAGCACCAGCTGGATGATAACTACGCAGACAACTGGTGCGATTAGAAGTGGGTCACCTCTGCTGTGGCCCCACCGTCTTGGGGAGGATGCCCGATTCTGGTAACAGGTGTATTATATTGTGAAAACTGCATATTGTCCCTATATTGGCTGAACGGAAGCTGAGAGACTGGCCTGTCTCTGTATACATTTGACACATAGATTTTTTGCTCATTCACAAATCTGAAAAATACAACATTAAGGTTATTTCAGGGCAATTTGAGTATAGCCATTTCTGTCATCGCAGAGTAACATCATCATGAAAGAACACTACACCCTGGCCTGTGGCATTGCCAATTTTAACCTTTTCTAACAAGATCACATAACAACCACACAAGAAAAAATTGGGCTCACACTCCATGCTAATTAGCCTCTGTATTTATGGAACAGTTTGTGACCAGGAGCTGCAGTGAAGAGTGAGCAAGAAAGACAATTATACAAAGAAGATGAAGTGCTTTTTTAAATTTTTAAATTAGCTTTGTCATTGAATTGTTCCGACTTCTCATATCCTTCTGGCAGTCTCTGCAAAAGTCCCAGATACCACAAATCTATTAATTTCAGCACCTCTCAGCTTTGTGTGCTAAACTACACCGGCTTTTACTGGACAGCAAAGGTATAATGACATAATATTTGATTATTATGATTACTTTCTCCTTAACATGTCTGAAGACCTAAGTGCTCAGTCTCATATGAATTGGCAAGGCTCAAACAAGTACAATAAAATAAAGCCTGGCTATAATGTTAAAACTGATACAGTATCACCACTTGCATTTTTCATGAAAAATGCAACTGCTCAGACAAGTCTTAAATAGCTTTATCCACAAGGCAGTGAACTCAGACCTTATTCAGAAGAGTTCCTAGGGACCTGCCAATACTGAAACAGGCACTTATGGTCCTGCAGGGCCATAGCATCTGCTCGTGTTACTTCTGCCTCAACACTCAAATGCTTAAGTGAAGCCATTATTTTAACTGGAAGTCAACTCCCTTGGTGTGCAAGAATCACTCAGTAATTCAATTGCAACTACAAAAACCCTGCAGTCTCCTCCACTGGGGAGATGAAATTGACAAACAATTCAAATCCCAGTGGCAAACTTGGATATTTAAGATCCTCAGATCTTTCCCTCAGGTTTTCTACCTGAAAGACTGTCCATCACTCTTTCAATCCTTGCTGATGTGAAACTGACAAAGTACTGAATATATATCACCAATACCTCATTAAACTTTACTTTTAAAAACAAATGTAAATGAATCTGAAACCACCCCATAATATTTAGATGGGTTACTTTCATTTTCTTAATAACCATGTGTTTACATATTTTTTCCTGACTCATTTTGGTCTATTAGCCAGTTTTCTTGAATCTTGCAATTTTCTTGACTGTATGCATCTAGTTTCTAAATTCAGGTCAAACTCCATTTTTTAGAAATCCTCTGAAGATTTTGTATAAGACCATGTAAAGCTAACCGAGGAGAACTTTTTTCACAGAAGCCACAGTCTTTTCTGAGCTTTGAGCACACCTCTCCTGAGAGAGCTCTGAAACGTACTTCTTAAAAGGACAGACAGGATGTGAATCTCTGAGGATTCAATGGGGTGGGGGCACTTCACACTTTCCCCTAGTCTCTGCCTCTCTCAACTCTGTATAAGCCTCTCTCATCTGTCCTCCCCTGGGTCTAAATTTCCCCTCTCACTGCAGAAGGATTCATGGCTCTCTGTATCAGTGCAAGATTTAGAACGACTGACAAGTGCCATTATTCTCTACTGGTATTTCTCTCACTCCCTGCGATTGCTTGTATAATGTTTTCCATAGGACGCCTTGGCGAGGGGAGAAAGCAGTGGGAGAAAAACATATTGCCTGGGGCAACTTTAAATGAATTTGCTTGCAACCACTGCCCCTCATCAATACCCAGCGCCATAGCAACGGCCTCTCCTCTGGCTCGCTGCTGGAATGCTAATTACCAGCATCAGCTAACAACTGCAAGACAGCGAAAGTGACAGAGATTCTTTTTACTCCCGTTTTCTTCTGCCTTTCTTTCACTCCCTCTTGTTTACTGACATTTCTTAGGCAGTATCAGGTGCCTGCTTCCTAGAGACTGAACTCTGCAATCTTAGGTGATGTAAGTGATGAAACGGTAGTTTCACGGTAAACAAAATTCCCGACGGTTAGTATTACCGTTTCAAATTTTAATTACCCTTAAAACCGTGTTTGATTACCTAAGTTTCAAAAACTCACGGTAAATACTGTCTAGCATCAACCAAAGTTAGCAACCACCTCCCAGAAGCGGGCGCGCAGCCGCAGCATGCAACGTGGGTTTTTATAACGCTTTCACACCTATTGGATCGTTTACCTAGTCCGACTCAGAGTGAAATTGATACATTTATTTCCTTTTCTGTTTGGTCCCATGAGGTTTCACGTTGCTTACATTTAAGCAGACCAGAAAAGAAAAACATTTACGTGTGGGATGGGGTACTGGCTAGAAACGTAATCACAAAAGTCTTGCATTTATTGGTAATATTTCTGAAGGCAGACATGTGAGTTTGGGAGAGAAATAAGTGTGTTATTTTGGCAAGCTGAAATAAATAAAAGGCATAATTCCCTTGCTTTATATTTTTCTGTAGTCAATCAATACGAACTATTTGTGACAATCGTTAAATTCACCGTGGCCATCCTCAAATCAAAACATTTTTGTTACTTTATTGAGGGTGAATAAAACATATCTGGCCTATTATTTTGCTCGACAAAACAACCACTGGCAAAAGAAACCAAACTTTTCATCGGGGATAGGAACAGGCTGAGACTGGGCTTGAAAACAGCGTGTGTGTGGGAGCTCCGATCATCTGCCCAATATGAATATCATAAGATTACGATGTTACAGCCTACATGTGCGATATTAACATTTCAACATCTGTGCGCAAGGTGGTTATTTATCATAGGGCAGAAACACTGGGACTATCAACCAAAAGCTGAATTAATAAAGAAGAATAAAATAAAAATATGGCCTGCTCTGGTAACGAATGGATAAGCAGGCTGAATATCAGAATAGTTTGGACCGGAATTTTCTGTTACTTCATGTATAATTTGAAAACGAACGAAAACAGCCTGAAAACTGTAAACGAAAGTTTTACTGAAGTTTTTTTTTTTTTTGCCAATCAAACAGAAAACTATTGTGCCCAGACATTATACACATATTTAACAAGCTGTTGCTATAAAAGTAATACACATTCGATTTTGAGTCCTACTGTGGTATGGACAAATGTAAATATATATTATATATACAAATATATAAAAACCTGCATAAGCGTGTTTTGAGTTGCGACATCTCAAATCCCTTCTATAAATGTTAACAAATGTGCCTGCTCGCAGCTTATAATACATAGCGTTTGGTTCACTTCATGGAGTTGAATCGAAACCAGGGTTCGATTCAACCGGCCTAAATGCTGTAGGTGTGAAAACGCCATTATGTTTATGAAAACAATAAGTCATAGTGCTGATAATTTTATTTGCAGTTTTTAACATAAACCCCAGTGAAATGATGTCAGTGTGTGTATCAGTACTTTTCAGTGTGTATCTTGATATTAATTTTTCATACCGTTTCATCTCTACTAGGGTCAGACAAGAACAAACACTTGAGGACCAATATCCCTTTTTCCTGGTGCAAAAGCTGGAGTGAGGGTGGAGGTAATAGAGCAGTGTTTTTACTTCGTGCTCTGCTTCATGTCTGAACAGTTGTTGATCAGAGGCTCAGTGATTACGAAAGTGGTGAACTGAATCTGCTTTGGCTGCACACCCTTTTGCTGTTTTAATGCCTTAATTCCATACAGCCCAGCTGGACTGTGAAAAATGTTAGTGATGAAGCTGGAGGCAGTGCATGTTCCCTGTGGGTGGAAAACATCCAGCACAATGAAGGTCAAACTTGGAGATCTAGGCAGGACCATAAGTGACACTGAGGGCTGTGCTTTGCATCACTAATTTACCTTTCAATTATAACTGAGCCAGCTGTGGGATTAATGAATGCAGACCCAGTCTTGATAATGGAAGGAAGCAGGTGCAGGCTGTTTGTAAACCTGCTTTACAAACCTGCAGGGGCCTGGCCGTTTGGGGCCACAGCAGTGAGGATTTTATCCCTTATTTTGCCCAGGTGAGGCTGACTCAGTTGCTGCCTTGCCCATACAGACCAATGAGAAAATGAAGTGTCATGACAGCAAAATGAATGAACAATGCATTACCAGTAACAAATTGCTAAACAAAAACAATCATTGTGTTTTGTAACAAACAGACATACCTTTTGATTGGTTGAATCAAGTCAGTGACTGGTAGGCAATTATTGATGTAATGATACCTCATTCATCCATTACCATCCCCAGCCACAGCCATTAATTGTGTGACTGGGACTCAAATACCTATCCACAAGACACACAGTTACACCAGGAACATGTGTGTCTGTTCCATGAGCCACTCAAAGGCTGTAATGTAAATGCATTATGTGTTCAACTCCACCAAATCTTTTCAAATATTAGCCACACTACATTCCCTTTCAAAAACCCATATTCCTTACCATAACAAGGCAGTCATATAGAAACACTTATGCCTTTCTTTCCACAACTAAAATACTCAGTATATCTTTCAAGGCAAATATGACACGCCTCTGGGTGACACTGAAAATAACGCTCTGACAAAATCACCATCACTAATTCCTCTCTTATGTGTCTCACTGCACACACAAGCTGTGTGGGGTCATCACACACTGCTGTGTTGTTAGAATAACCATACTGGAAAAAGTAAACAATTTGGACAAAGATTTGAAGTGAAATATAAAATGCTTAAAGGACAGGCATGTTTTCTTTTCACACAGTAATGTGGGACACCCAAGGGTTTTCAGCTGAGTCCCAAAACAATCTATCAAAACAGTGTCAAGAACTATTCCTATGCAAAGCAAGTTCTATGAATTTCAAAAGTGGATTACTAGTGATTATACCTGCTCCTCAGCCTTTTTTAAGCCACTTAAAACCATAACCCAGAACAGCTGTGCTTGTGCACAAGGTTGTACTCACCTGTATATGCCATGTTCTTGGGGTTGCCATACGGGGTCCCAGGCTGAACGGGACTGTAAACAGGGTTCATCGTGGAAGACAGTCGACCCTTGCTGAGAGACAGAAGAGAGAGATCGGGCTGAAAGAGCACCACATTTCAAACAATGGAACCATTAGGATTTAACAAGACCAAATAAAAGACCAACACACTGAAATTATAGATCAGTCATGGTAGGAGAGGTGCAGCACATTTTATGTTTGCAAGAAAAGTTCAACATTAACTACAAATACACCACAGATATCTAGACACCACAGAAGGCACTCCAGTAGAGCACCATATAAAAGAAACCATGGCTTGCAAATACATATAAGCAAATAATGAATAGGTAAGTTGAATATATTTCACAAACACAAGAAGCTATTTCTGCTATTTCATAAATATATGATTGCCTTTTTGAGAATACTGATAGTATATATCATTAATTTTTGTGAACAAATGTAAAAATATCACAGTAAAATAATGGACTGTAGTTTATTTTACTGTGACCAGAGGGTTTGCAGTACAAAATGTAAGGATACACAGCACACACTACACTCAATTTCTCACACACTGAATGCACCCCCATCCTCTCCAAGCTGCCTGATATAAAAATTAATAAATAAAAGTTTTCAGAACATGAACCAAGGAGAAAAAAGGGGTACAGCTGAGGGGAAAAAAAAAACTGCGAAGGCAAATTCACACCAGCTAACGTAGACTAGAGAGGGGGAATCTTGTCTGCAGCTACATGTGAACACTTTCACACAAGGCTACCAAGTGCCATCTTAATTGCTGTAGGGTTGCATTGCAAACAGGGCTTCTCCTTCCTTCAAAATGCAAAAGCATGCTTTGTTTGCCTTACTACAGCGATGATTATTTCTATTAAGTTACAAAAATGTAATAAAGACAAATGGTACAAGACCCTGTAGAGCATGCCCCTACGTACTATATCTGTCACATCAAATTCAGGAAATAGGCATGGATAAACATGGTGTATTAGTTCCAACACATTTCAGGTTACCTTGGGAACATGCATGGGAAATGCCTGCTAACCATGTTACAGGAGGGTACAGCTCAACCTGCAAACTCCATTGCACAAAGTACATGGGTCACCAAAGTGCAGTATAAAAGCTATGAATGAACTATGGCGCTCTGCTCCAACAACAGCACTGGTTATTAAGGATTTCAAACTCAGATGAGGTACAGTTGCACAATGGAAATGAGGAGACCTGGGATAACATTGCAACATTGACCAGATTATGGAGGGATGGAAGGAAAGACAGAAATGGCTGGACAGATAAATCAAATTAAACAGAGGGAAGTGATGCTACAGATGGGTATAGATAGAGGGACAGATAAAGGGAAGGACAAACTCTCCAGTGAAAATACATGGAAAATAGAAGCATAGGTCTTAGCTCAAGTAACAGGAGAAGGATGGAGAAGGCAGGCCAGAGAAAAGTATAGATGGCTGTATGAATAGATCTTGTAGAAGAATAGGCCGAGGGAAAGATAAATCTCTAAGATGAAAGGATAAAGCGGAGATGGATAGCTATGATGGCAAGTCTGGATAGTCAAGTCTCGAAATTCAAGGCAGTTGGGTGACTGGAAACAGGTTTAATCTGATTTAGGGCCCTGGCAGTCTGTAAAATACACTAATACATCATACTCCTACCCATTTATTAGTGTCAGCTGCATATGGCGGGTCCTGAGGGACTGTGATCACATGGTGATTAGGAGTGTAGCCATTATGGTTTCCAATGCTGCTGCTCCACAAGTGGTGCCATGGCAGGCTGTGGTTTCTATGACTTCACACATTTATACCCCATGCTCCAGTCTGGTTTGGTAAGCAGAATATAATCTTCGAATCTATATGTTTCTCATCAACCATGTTGTAAAGCAGGTGAGATTCAGCAACTACATGGTGACACTCTGCAAATCAGCTCAGTGGAAATCAGAAAACCATGCTGTATATTATGGGTAATTCCATGAAATGTAGGTATAAATTTCAGATTGCGCCAGACAACAACTTTTCTATTCTAAATAAATGTTGGTTCTTCTTCACTAAGCAGCATGTGTGATAGTTATAGATATCCATAGCTGCCGTGCACAAACAGCTTGATCAAATGCTGGCAGAGATGGTGTGATGATGATGAAATCAAAATGGGACAGAGAATGCCTTGGTGTTTTGGTGAATGGGAGGTACTGAGCACATCACCATCACGCAGAAAAACCTAAAACATTACAAAGGTCATATAAACAACCTTCGCCATTATATCACATTCCTTTTTCCAAACGGAAAGCAAAAGCAACATGCTTTCCTTGAAACTAGAGCTGAAACTGCAGAATTTAAGTGAATGAAAAAGGACAAGTCAACAAGTCAAGAGCAAAGATTACCTGCCCACCTGTGTTCAGCCTTAACAAAAGTTTGTGTGTGTGTGTGTGTACTGTGTGTTTTATAGCTACATGTTGTTTATATATTTATTGCTTGGTGTATTTTTATATTTTATACAAACCTTTTCATAAAAGATCTTTTAATCCTCTATTGTAATGCATGTACACTGTTGGTCAAGGAGGAACCAAATTTTGTTCTTGATTGTGCCCAAGACACCTTAAATCTTGAAAGGACTACTCCTACTGCACAGATTTTGAGAGGTGGTCTAAATCTCTGAAGACCTTCAGCAAATTCTCTCCTAGTAGAGTATGTCAGCTGATACACATTTTATTGAAACCCTGCACAGGTATAAAGCCTGCTGCTTTATAACATTTCAGCAGCAACAACTACTGTCAATGCCAATCAGGCAAAATTCTTCACATCTGAAAGAAATTTTTCACAACATGTAAGTTAGATATTAGACATTACATTATGTTTCATTTTTCAGGTGTTAACTGTTGCAGCAATATATATATATATATATATATATATATATATATATATATATATATATATATATATATATATATATATATATATATATATTATACGATAGTGTAAAATACTATATCATGTATATGCACTTACAAGCACATATCCAAAAACAACATCCTGTGTACAAAAAATATACATATTCATAAACAAAAAGTGAGTGATATATGTTTCGAAGTTAGTCAGTTTCCCCAAATTCTTTGTACATTTACCTGATCTGCAATTACAAAAGCAAGAGAAAGCAGACAGAAAATCATATAGCTGGCAAGAATTGTGATGGTAAAATATTCAGTTTATTCAGTACCAACGCTTTTGTCTTCATAGTGAAATGTAACAAATTACACAAACAGACAAATCCAAAAAAAAACACACAGATTTTATTAATTATTATTAATTAATAAAAGTATTAAATTATAGCACATTTTTTTCAATTCAAGTTATATACAAATGTATCCTGGTTTATGTTTCAGTAACCACCAACAGCCCATTTGATAAATTGGGATGATGGTAGTCACTGATGTGGAAGGCCAAGCCAGCCACAGCAAAATAGTAACACATCAAAGGTATTTAAGTGGTTCTACACTGACCTCTTCAAGTTTTGACAGCTTTCAGGTTGGTACAAGAAACTGAATTTGTCAGTAGGGTGCCCGCTGGCCATTCTTGAAAAAGCTAAAGAAGGGAATGGGTATGCAATCTGAAAAATAATACAGTGAAAGGTCATGATTATAATGGGACACTGCAGGAAGCAAATTAAAAAGGCAGACAGAAACAGAGCAAGACCAAGCAAAACATTCAGAAAAACCAAAAACAAAGAGCAGGGGGAGCTGTAGCCTAATCTTACAATGGGTAATTAGAAATGATTTTGGTTACTTAATATTTAATTATGATTTAAATGAACAAGTATAAAGTATAAATATAAAAGTATAAATGATCCATAGCATCTTATGCAATCAGTGTTCCGGTACAACAGAGGAGTCACATGTGCGTCCTCCTCCTGAGTATGTGGGACCCAGTTGCTTGGTGACACTGGTGAAAGATAACAGTCCGATGGTGCATTGGGGCAACACGTAAGCACATCATTCAGCCTGAGGCACAATGAGCATAACAGAGAGGTCCTCCCATTGAGAAGTATATGAAAAGGCTCCTGCCCTTTAAAACAGGGCTTAACAGGGTACAACTGCAGGGACAATGCTATTGTGGCATGATGCTCCTCTCTTTGGTACAGGCCAAGATGAAATGCAACACAAAAGTTCAATATTTTCATTTCACAACTGTGCTTCCACACCCCAAGCAAATAACTGCCGAATATTAGCATTGTAGCGTCACAACAGGGACGTCCCAGGTTTCCCACCACAGCCCGGCCCTGTCTGCCTCTCTGTGAGGACTTTGCATGTTCTCCCTATGGAGAACATATGGGTTTCCTCCAGGTTCTCCAGTGTATGCCCAATTTCCAAAGGCATGCAGGGTAGGCAAACTAGACTTTCTGAATTTCATGTAGGCATATGTCCATATGTGTATGCATATGCCTGTGTGTGTGTATATGTGCGTGTGTGAGAGTGTGGTTTGTCTATTTGGCTCTGTGATTGGATGTATTCTTAAAGACAAAGAAGCATAAATACAACTCCAAACTAACAGAACAGTGGACCGTCAAAGGAATAGAGTGCACATGCCTATGACCGTAACATATGGAATGCATTGTCTTTGTTTAGCTGCTGAGATGATACAGTGAAAACACAGTGCTCCTTGAGGAAAGAAAGTCTGACACAACATTAAAGAAATAATTCATGCATAATGTGCTGGCAGGGAGCTGCATGCAGCTATCACTACCATGTGTATGTCCCGATGAAACCCCTCTAATCAGGCTTCTGTTAGAAGCTTCTATAACTTGGGTTTCCATTTTGTGTAAGATCTACAAAAGCATCCTTTGACAAAATACAGTCAAACCATGTTAGTGTAGTGCTTTCTCCAAACTGCACAAAACCACTGGGAACAAGACGATGAAGTCCGAAAACAAATGATAAATCTCCCTAATGTTCCTGTTTTATGCTGTTGGGCATGGACTGATGACAGCACAGTGGGATTCATGGGAATGTTTTTTTTTTTTTAAATTACACTCCATCTTTTCTTCATTTTGTCAGACAGAGCTACAGTGGTGAGCAATAAGTTGTATCACAGTAGCTGACCTTAAGACTGTCTCCTTTCCACAAAGCTTTGTAACCAATGGCAAGTAAAGCAAGCCCTTACAAAATATAGATATTTAAATAAGGTCACATCATAAAGCAACATTAAACACCAAAGGGATTACTGAATGTTTTCATACAGGTCCTGAGTTTTACTGAAGCCTACATTTAAAATAACATAACTAGCTGTTGCTGCTCACCTTAATGTTCAGGCCTACATTCTTGCCATCGAATCACAGCATGACTGATCCCACAGAAAACTGTTTCTTAAATCTGGCTTAAATGGCTTGAATGGACAGCTGTTAGAACCCAAAAACCCCATTTTACTGAGGCTCTGTCTCACCACCTGGGCATACAAATGCTCTATCACCTGTCCTGCTCTCTTCATGTGTGATGCAGAGGAAAAAGAAAGTGATGCTCCAGTGGGTTTGAGCTCCTGGGTGTGTTGCGTAACATGCTCTTTAATTTTGTAACACTTTCCCAAAGAACACTGACAGCAAGTGATTGTTTGTGAATGTATGTATGCATGCTCACTGTGCAGGTTTGAAAAGGACACCTACCCATCTGATCCAACCCTCTCACATGTGAGCGTACAGATACACACACATGCACAAACAGGCACACACATTCTCAAAAATTGTCTTTGAAAAAAACGTGAGTGTCACCAGAGGGTAATGTTATTTAATTAACACAATTTCCTTTCGAAAAGACACTGTCTGAGCATTTTCAGACATTTACCCCATAAAACCATAACATTTTTCATCATGAAAAATCAGACCTAAAAGCTTATATAAATACAGTAATCAATATTAGTTCAAACCAGTTCTAAAAAATGTTCCCGTCTGTTCCCATCCCGTCTGTGATAGTTTCTCCAGGGTCAGAACAGTTCCCCTCTGGAATCCTCCTCCCAGAATCCCAATCGAACACCAAGAGTAGTACCAGCATTCCAAATACAGGCTACACATAGACCACAGAACAGCACTGAATTCAGGCCAACATTCCATCATTCTAAGCTGTGCACCCCTTCCCCCACTGAGGCTTTAAACAAAGAGGAATCCCAGCTCACACCCTGGCTGGACTTCAGGTACAACTCTACGTTTCTAGAGATAAAGCCCATAATGTAAGCACCATACTAACCTCTGCCAAGTTGGTTCTGCTTCAAGTCTGTGAGTCAGAGAGCTGGTGCAATGCCAAGCTATCAAGAGGGGCCCATCGTTGGCCAGAACACCCCGAAAAAACTCACAGGAGTTGAATACACATTGCAAGTGGCATGCATGTCTTCATAGCTTTGACCCGGCTCTGAACCATAAAGACAGATTCACACGAAGAAGACAGCCTATTCTCAACTGCCTGAGGTGCAAATACAAGTATGTTTTACAATTACATAACACATTGCGGAAAAACTTCAAAATTTGCCATATTTACAGCCACCATTATTTTTATGAGAGGCAACTGAAGCACTGTTTCAAGCTGAACAGTAATGTCAAACCAAAATTCAACTGCATATTTTAATGAAATAAACCTATTATACAGCTCTTAATAAAGGGTTTAAATAAAAACAACGATCACATTGTTATATACTGTGATGGTCTGAGAGAGTATTCACCATGTTTAGACACATAAATCTACTATAAACACTACTTGCTCACATTTTGATGCCATCTCATTAAGTACACTGTGCTTGTCCATAGTCACTGCTGTGGATAAATAAACAATTTTTAAACAATGACAGATCAAGCACATTCTGGACAGATATTTTCAATAGAAAAAAAATGCTGAAGTACCTTAATTTAGACCATAATAGGCAGAGAAAACCCTGCATGTTATATCAGCATTGTATTCAAATTCCTGACGTTTTCACTAATGTGGAATGTTTTCCCAAAAATTCCTTGTTTACATTCTGTGGTTACTGTCTGACTTTCATTATTGTCTGCATTCAGTTATTCCATCCCTGTTTTCCACAAAACAAAAAGGATAGGGCATACAAATACCATAAAGACAGTAAATGCAATGCTGCTTATGCTCTTATAAATGAACTGAATAGCTGTATTTGTAACTGCCACAATACATTGTGTGTGTGTGTATATATTAGTAAAATGACCCAGAATCATTCCATACTTGACTAGTGCTTTTGCCATGTTGTACATTACTCCTCAGGTATACCTCAGCCTAGCCCAGGACATCTCCATGGGGCCAGGAATATGAACGAGATCACTGAATAACACATGGGCATGCCTGTTGTTTGTACACATGCAACAGCTTCCAAGCCTTTAATGTTTTACGATTATCTTATTATCTTCTCATTCATGCAACAGTAACATACATTGTTACATGCAATACTTTCAAGCCATCTTATCTTAGATTTTTCTCCAGGAATTAAAGCAGCGGTGCTTTTTTTGTTTCTTTTTTTTTCTTAATTATTCAAAAAAATTTCTTCACCCTTTACTTTCATCCTACTGCTCACTTCATTCAGTACTCTCTCCTCCAGTACACACCTCCACAGGTATAAACCAACTGCTCTCTGTCATATAAATTCTATCAGACGTGTGTGTTAGCCACATCTCTCTTGTTTAGAAGATTGCTCCATTCCTTCTTTTCCCACTGGAGTCACTGGAGTGCATCCTTCCCCAGCAGGGCAGAGGCAGCGCTCATTCAGAAAGGCTCAGAGAGTGGCTATTCTTCTGCCTCCCAGATAACTCTCTTCTCTATAACTCTAGTTCCATGCCAACATGAAGCATCTACTGCCATGGCACAACACAAAAAAGTATTGCAGAAAGTATATTGTCTCTACTGTAAGTCGCCTTTGGATAAAAGCATCAGCTAAATGACTATTTTTTTTTATATATATAAAGGATTTCATGTTCAACCAAACCCACTTGTTCCTGATGTTTCTCCTTATTCATATACACACTTTATTGCAGTTACATAAAACTAACTCCTTCCTAACAAGAGGTTATTCTGTAATACACACCCTGATAACAATATTTCCTAAAAGGCAGTACTAAAATATTGTGAAGTACTGTAAACACAAAGTGCAAACCAAATGCTTGAAGAGATAGATGTTGGTTTCAAGTCCTTTCTTTGTTCACAAGGAGAGTAGGCAGTCCACCCACCTCATGCTTTTCTTTCTTTATTTCAGAAAGTGGAAATGCAGAGGTTGCAGAGAGAAGAAAGACAGAAGAAAGAAGAGTACAGAAAGATGCACAACAGGGGCTTGAACTCCAGCCACCCAGAAGATTATGTAAATCGGACATGAAAGACAGTCACCCAATGAAGAAGAATGGAGTCCCACTACTACCCAAGTGTAACAAGGGACCTGACATAATGGTCAACTTACTAGAAAAACTATGGCATAAACAGTTGTCATGCTGATAACCTGACCTTATTTTGCAGTTGTTGATTTCAACAGGATACAGTGATGATACAGAAGGACACTCTGTGTTACTTGTTTTGGGGGGGTGAGAATGGGTTTCTTGCCAGATATTGCCCCTTTCCCTTTCAGACCTTCCAGGTCTCTGGAATCAACCAACCCCCCAAACTGCAACTCCAGCACTTTGTCCATCAGGAACAAACGGGAACAATAGGCACACTGCAGATGGAGAAATGCCTGGACTGCAGGTACAGGTCAGCAATATTTCAGAATGTGTGCCTGTGGGTAAGGGGGTGTGACGCTGCACTGTGGCTCAAAGCTGTTACATCAGAGAAGTGTTCACTCCTGAAGTATGTTACTTCTGTTCAACTTTACACTTGATCAATAGCGACATCAAGTATAACCAGCCTCTTATTAAATCAAACACAAAGTACCAAATCAGGTACTAAAAGAAATATGACAGAATTCCCTCACAGAAGAGGTGAGAGGGGGAAAAACACTGCGCATTTTCTTCTACCCAGGGTAATAAAAAAGGCAGGCATGTGAGGGTATAGAGAGAAGAACAAAATTCAAACAAACTGCATGGCTCCACTCTACAGAAATGTTGCATGAGTCGGATCCATTCATGGCCACTTACCACTACACCAGTGTTTGGGTCATTCTAAGTGCAGTGGTGTGAGTTGGTGGCTGAAGAATAAATAATTTAAGATATAAAAACAACCACCAGGTCCAGCAAGGCCATTCAATGAGAAGCAAGCACAGCTGGAGCCTGAATCAGTGAGCTTTTAATAGGCTTCACTGCTCTCACAGGCACACATGGCACACATGACATAGCAACCCTGTTGGACACCACAGTGATGTTCTACCTACAGCAGCACCGACATGAGCAAGGGATACATCACAAAAAGGTACAATGGCAGTGTGTCTTAACGTAAGTACACGTAAATTGCAGAGTAAACCTGGCATACTCTGTTACTTGGCTATAGTGGAGTCATCAAAATCAAAGGTGACACACAAACACCAGAGTGACAGAATGTGTCACCACCTCCAGATGCTGTTCCAATGACAGGCCTACTTTGCGCAGGCATGCAATTTTCTTGTTAGCGCACAAACAGCTTTGAAGCACAGAGCAATGCTAACTCCAGGACTTGTGTTGCACCCTATTAAGCTATAGCCTCCATGGTTTGTCAAATCAGTGTCAAAACATATGACTTGGCTTCAGTCAAACAAATACCTTTACCATGGCACTCAAATATTGTTGACCTAAATGGAAAAAATCTAAATCCTCAAAGTTACTCAACCCAAATATTTCACAGATCCACCTATCTGCACATGACTAGTCCAACAAAAGAACCATAACAACCATGCAATTATCTATTAGTTGTTAGTGGTACTTCTTGTCAGCTTAATACAGACACTGAACATAATTCTTGAATGTGATAAAGGACTTCCAGTTTGCTGCATATTCCCTTGCAAAACTACATATTGTAATTCTAAAGTGTACTGGAGATAGACATGAATTACCATGTGAATGTTCCCTATAGAGGACAGAAAAAGCATTTTTCTGTAAATCTGGTCATAGCGATTAAAACTCATTTAATTGAAATTCTGGTAGTGAGAAGTAGAAGACTGGAAGTTAAAAAACCCTGGGGTGGCACACTAACTTAGCATCCCCTTGATCCCATTAACAAAGAGACTGACATATGAACACACTGAACCTGAGGGTCAGCAGACAGGAGAGGATTGAGAGGCAGAAGATGTCTGGGAGCACCTCAACTCAGGATTAGTAAATAACGGTCACATTTTCACACAACATTCTTACACCAGGCCAGGCTGTATTGTGCATCAAACATTAATGGCAAACGTACCCTTTGTACACAGACTATATTTTCATTTCTGAAGCTCTAAGTACACTGAAGACTGGATGTCAGTTTTTCTCATTTAAAACTACTAAAGGTAAACATATACTTCATGAAATTGGTAGTCAGCAGGACAACAGAGGAATACACAGAAACCATAGCCCTCAATGCAGCAATACTTCTAATTAACCAATTCAAGCAGGGCTGGGATTAAGAAACAAAGTTGAAGCTTTATTGATCATGTTAAGACGAAGTAGCTTAGGATCCAAACCCACCAGAACCACAACAGCAATGGGAACAGCTTAACTGCTCTTACAATAATGCAAGCTAATTGTATTAAGTGGTCCTTAGATTATTGATTCAGAGGGTGTCCTCTTTGATGGCCCAGTCATGAGCAGTCTTGTCAGAGCATATATGAAGACAGTGAGTGAATGAAACATGAATAATGCATGTTCCTTTTTTATGAAGTGACAGGGATGCAGCAATGGGGCCATGAACCCCTTAGACCATGCCTTTCCCCCTTTACAAATGTCCTATTGTGACAGTACATCAGTCTACAAACGAACACATCATTTTTACGGAGACTTGATGGGAAGTTCTTAAGAGTATGATCTGATAGAATATGTCATCATATACCACTAATAAAAGAACACCACTGTTATGGCAGAGTGCCTTTCCAATAGTCAGCATTTCTCACAAAATATTTGTCATATTGCACATGGACAGAACAGAGACCCAATAATTTTCTCCAACGCATGAAAAGCAGCTTGCTGCGATTTCTGCTTCTGAACAAATGTGACCATTCATTTATAAATCCATAAAGATTCTCCCTGAAAAGCATCTGTTCTTAGTATTATCAACTCCAACCTAAAACATACTCCACCAATTAATCAGACCCACAATTTCACTTCCTCATTCAATGATGAGTAAGTACAAAGTTTAACAGTGTAAAAGTGCTGTTAAGTAATGTAGTTACACCATTACAACACTGGAAAATGAAAATGTCTAAAATAATGATTAATGGGAAAGTGCTGATGCAGACAGTGGTGACCTCTCCAGGTAGAGGCACAGCTGACATCTCAGACATTCTAATGTCACTGGAGCAGCCAAAGCAGGCGGTGGCAAGGCAAAACGTTTTACCCAGACCCTAAAATTCAGATGAACTGAATTTCAGTGATTAACAACTTTAAGTTCTCATACATATTTTAACCAGTGATGTGTCCCAAAATCCTCCACACAACTTCTAAAGCTTGCATCTTCTAAGACATGACAAAATATGTACAGATTAAGCATTGGTTCTATTTCCAATTCTACCTGCCATGCTTGGACAGATTTTAGCAACCAGATAAGCTCAGCACACCCGTGTTTTGTCTATAAAAATTATGTATTGTATGCCCAGAAAAACCACACATAAAAGAGACTGGGCCTCACTGATGTCAATTCATTAACTGCCATGGTTATGTAATTACAGTGTGGACAGAGCCAGAGAAGAGTGCTACCCCTTAGCCAACAGTGAGATCAGTACTCTAAGAAGTTCTGGGCACTGTATGGATGAGAACAGTCATTGTGATTGCAGTGGTTTTTCTTGCCACATTATGACTTTCTGCTTGATATTACAATAGAACATTTACAGCATTGTGTCCTGATACTGGAACAATAAGTTGCTATTTGGGTGTGTGCAGCCTACGACTGACTGCTTTGGCCATGTGGTATATTGAACGTGGATAAAGTAATCACTGAGTATTCACTCAAGTCTGTTCTACAATCTAAATGTATTTCAGGCCATTCTTTTGGGGAAACTGCAAAAATAGCATATATGTGTTTCTCTGTGTAAATAATAAGCACACCTATATGCATATATACAGTACTGCAAAAAGGGTTTTTGCCCCTAATTTTCTGAATTTTTGCTCATTTATGAATTTCATCAAAACTTACATCAAAGCCTAAGATAAAAATGAAACCCAAGAAAGCAAATAATACAAAACTCTGCCACTCTATAGTTATGTAACACCCAATTTTCGCATAAATGTATTCGACTCAATAACTGGTTGTGCCACCTTAAGTAGCGATGCTTGCAAACTCAAAAAACTTCTGTACTACTTGATCAGCCTCTTCAAATGAGGAATTCTGGTGTGGCAGATCCCTGGATGTTGGTCTTGGGTTTGTCGACCTCTTAAACCATTTTATGCCATGCTGTGGGAGATGGGAAACGTCACCACTCTCCCACGCTTTTGCCATTTGGACAAAATGACTGGTTCTGATGGGTACGAACAACCTTTTTCTGAGGTCTCTGTCCTGAAAATTTCTCTTGATAATGGTCATTGTTAGTCAGATTTATAATGGGTTGGGCTAGTAAGGCTCAAATCAGGCCTGGTTGTTTACCAATGTATTCAAACAGATAACCCTAATTATCCCTTTAAATGGTAGGCAACAACTTTTTTGCACCTGAAGATATGCGCATGGTTGATAACCTTGCAGACTAAACAAATGAGAGATGCACCGATCTGTACCTCAATGCAGAGCATCAGGCAAGGGGTGAGAAAATAATGAAAAGACCAAACATACCCAGGGCAGCTGGGCTGTGCTTGGCCTTCAGAACATTGTTGGTTCTTCTTGAAATACTCTGCACTCTACATTCTAGTATCATTTGAGCTATATCAAAATGTGTTACATTTCTCATGTTGCTTACCATCTTTAATGTTCATTAATATTTTGGCATTTTTATTTTTAAAATATAATTTATAGCAGAAGAATATTTCTCATTAGTACTGACATTAATATATAATGTGTTAAATGTGATTTAGTTTCTTCAAATTACTACTGGAGTCCTTTTACATGATCTGCATGTCATATACCATGTAGCAACAAGATGATAGAAGCCTATTTATAAAAATCAGCTTACACTCAGAGCAATCAAAGGACAAAACATTTTTGAACTGCATTCTGACATTAGTTTCAGTATTTTTTGCCAATTTCAGTATATATTTATTCGCCAAACTACAAGCAGAGCAAATGATGTCCAGAAAATGGCTGAAGAAGTATGTCCAACCAAAATTGAAAACTCTCAGAATTACATGTATCTGTGGTTGCTAACTGCTTTCTTAACAATTACAAAATTACTTTGTGTGCATGAGACCAGTAACAACTAAAACCCCAATAAACCTCATTCTGATACCAGTTTAGCTCAATGTTTACTAACTCTAGTGTCTCCACAGTGCCCTCTACTGTTTACTTATTGCAAAACTGACAGTTGGTTGGGCAACACCATGGCAAGGTACCACTTTCATAATTCCCATTCACTTGAGTCACAAATCCTCTGCACAAAGCGGTTTTTACAGATTTTCCCCCAATGCCTTGTTCCACTCAGTACAGTAGAACTTCTTAGCTAGTGGTGCTATTAAGGTGGCAGTTAAGGAAAGAAGGTGATGTCTGTGCCATTGAGTTTGGGAAGTGGACACACAAATGTATAAGGAATATTTATGGCAGAAAATATTTAGTACCTTTCATTATTATAAAGTGCATAGGATTATATTTACTTAACTAGATTTCACCTCCTTACTACAAAAATTCCCCATTTAAAAAAAGTTTATTCCTACAATCACCACAACCAAGCAATTCACTTGAAAACCACAAGTAGGGATTTCACCACAACCTGGTAACACTTCCATACTATTCCTCATCCATTCATATCACAACATTCTACTTCTTAAATCTGGGTTCTGACTGATCCATCAGTACCATCCACTTGTGTGATACACAACACATTATAAAATGTATAAGATCATTAGTCCTGTTTTTCGTTTGGTTACATTTGAAATTATTCCAAACAAAACCAACAATCCATAAAGAAGTCATTATTGTTGAGAGTAATGCTTATTTACAAATGGATCAATAGATGGCTCTAAGCTTCAGGTATGCAAGTTTGCTCATTACCTGCAACTGAACAAAATGTTACAACATTAAAACTGAACACAGGTTTGAACACTGAAACAGAGACTTACAATCTTTAATCTGTCTTCTTAAATTAAAAAAATAAATAAATGTGCAGTTAGTTCATACACAATGTATGACATAAACTGACACAAATAAATATAGCAATACAAAACCTGACACTGTGGCCTTCTGTAATATAGCTCAGGTGTTTGATTAACTTGACGAAAACATAATCAAAATAACCATAGTAACTTAAATCAGAGACAATACGAGTGTAATGGAACCAAGCACCTTCGGGTATTAGAATGGAATGTTTGTCAGTTACAAATACAGGCTACATATTTTAACTATTGTGCTCAAGTATGCCGTGTGCGGCAAACCTATTGGTGTGTTGGGGTATGTAGTAGACTAAGACTGAAATAGAACAATGTGGCCTTATTTTTCTGACCAATGATGATATGCTACAACCACTGACTCTGGGAGAAAAGCGAGTGATTTTTTTCTCGGCACGAAATCCCTGTGCTAATTACAGGTATACAGTTTCAGTGACCAGCAGGTATACAGTATTAAGATCGATTTCTGTACTGACGAGACACCTAAACTCAATTCTAAAAGAAACCACATGAATCCCGGTCCCATATTACATTTTAAGAGTAATAATCAATCCTGTGCTTTCGCTCCACTGATAGGGGTAACTGGAATTACCTCTTACAGTTTTATAGGGACAGTGTTAGACGACAGTCCCTATTCTAATTCGGAACACAGAATAAACAGCATTTTAACTTGGGGCACGTGGCTGCAAGCTTTTCGTTCATTCATTGTTGCTTTACTATACCCATCCTCCCCCAAAGCGGGTGGACAGAATTGTTACAATCGCAAGATGTTGGGGCATTTATTATGTGCTGTAGTGTAGTTTATATGACAAATACCGAGGTAACTGTTTTTCCTATGTCGCATGATGTCAGGATCGATGACACCAACTGAACAACTAAAACCCACATGATAAATATTCTGTTTCCATTTAATGATACATTAGATTGCTAGTTACAATGTTTCTTGACTATTTTTTATATATTACCAAAATAAGCACAATTTGATTAATTAGTGAAGTACTCTAGTCTATGTATTACAGAAACAGCACACAGGTACATTAATGACATATGGAGATTAATGAAAGCATATGGTTCCTAATAAAAATGCTCGAAAGTTGGAGACAGTTGATTTATGATCACGTTCCATAAAATTCGCAAAAAAAAAAATCGACTTGCAGCTTATACAGCTACAAAGATATGCATCAATAATTAGCTATTCCCACTGATGGCAGCATCAACTAGCTAGTTAGCTATAACCTTACCTGCACCCGTCAATCCACAAGTCATAATTTAAAAACAAAATTCGCTAACCAGCATACTGTAATCAGCTAGCATGCTAACACTGAAAGAGCAATCATTAACAGCTTTAGCTAATAGACACCACACAGATAGCCAATTCCCTTGTTCAGCAGCTAGTCTTCACAATGGTCCATTCTTAATGCTTGTTTACATAAAATGACGGATTTTTTTTTACTCTCAGTACGATTTATCGAGTGGACTGATAGTTAGCGATGCACTGCACTCAAAATTGCCTTTTAAAATGGTCACAGAACAAACTACCGACACCATTTTGAGAAGCCATCTCCTTACAGGGCGGCAGAATGAAAAAAAAAAAACATGTATAGCCGGGCAAAAGAAGTAGGCAATAGAGACTACTCCGCCGTGTTCGTAGCCCAGCCACGTTTTACAATTTGCATCCAGTGTTTCGGTCTGTGCACTATAGCTTCTTTATGTTATGGGTGGCATTATGATCACGGTGATGGAGCCCTCTTTATATTTTTCCTTTCTCTCCACTTTACTAGCCGTCAACGTATAGCTGGCGTCACCATTTGTAATATTTTCCTGCTTGCACCATGTCCATTCCATTTTGGGACTGGACAGTTGAAAGAAAAGGCTGAAAAACGGAATGATTGCACGAACACGAATACAAAACGAATTTGGCCTTACCGATGTAGCTAATCCAGCTGGATTTATAATTCTTCCAAATGCACTCTATATCTTCGTTTATATTTATCCTCTGTGGAATGTTTTCAGTTTTCTATCACTGTGTTAATGCTGGCGGTTTCTTCCTCTGGTTTGCTTTGCTCCTGCGATTTCAAGCTTGCAACGGCGCTGGTAACATCGACATACACAGAGTGGGGGATGGGGATACGGACAACTGAGAGAGGGAGGGGGGACGGAGTGGGGCTAACTCAGAGGGAGGACATTCTGTTTCTGACGCGACAGGCAAACAGAACAGAACAGACCGCCCACAATGCAATCGTTTTGCACTAGTTGAGTTTTGTTTCTCATCGGGCACAGCGCATTGAATTATGGTTTACTCAAAGCCCTGTAATTGTGTTATTACTATATTTCCATACTCTTTGTGGAGATAATATCACATTTCAGTCTTATGTAGGAACGAGCTGTATCGTAGCATTTTATTTTACTGGATAATTAGACGCAAACACAGAACTGTGCTACTGGCACTATTCCTTATTTGGTATGATGTCCAGCGCATAGATTGATTGCCTACTTAGCTAGTACATTTACCTCAGTGAATACAACCGCACCCCTTGTAACAGCTGTCCAAATTCCGTATCGATTAATTTAGTACTTTGATGTTATGCAGATATTCAGTTTTCCTTTAGTGTAAGTTTTGTCTAAACCTTGCATCCCAGAAACTCCGTATAAGACTAGGACTGACTAAAACACTGGTTGTTAACCTGGGTTCGATCGAACCCCAGGGGTTCGGTGAGTCAGTCTCAGGGGCTCGGCGGAGGTCAAGACACACACCCAACTCATATGATTCGTGATGACACATCCCGTTTTTGTTTTTGTGTGAAAATCATCTTTTGAAAATCATCACAGTGATGTTGATGCACGGTTCATTTTGTGCACCAGTAAAATATATACCTATGTTTTGAATTTGAAAAAATATTTTATTTTTCCAATTAAGAAGGGTTCGGTGAATGCACATATGAAACTGGTGGGGTTCAGTACCTCCAACAAGGTTAAGAACCACTGGACTAAAACAATGCTCTGACAAAGGACTACTTACCGACACCATAGTCCTTACTCACTGTGGTAATAAAAAGAAAAAGGTAAAAAGAAAAACGAACTTGGCAAGAGACATATTGTGCAGGAGCTTCAGTGTGTATATCCATTCCTACATCAGAGTGTAACTTCACCATGAGCAAAAACAGGCTTACTGTTCATGAACAATGAAAAGGTGTTTCAAAACATACCAATGGTGTTGCATCAATACAAAAAATGTCCTATTTAATATTTCATTGCATTATTGAAATGCATTTAGCCAAATATGATTTCCATTTTGTTGTCTTGTGACAGTTTATACATGAAAATAGCATGAAATTCATCAAATGGCACGCATTGTTTTTAAAAGTTTGCAGGTGGATATGAAACCAACTCTGCAATCCATTCTGCAGAAGGACTCATCAACCTAGGACTGTCAGCTCTTGTGTGCAGAGACTGATGCTCCCTGTGGTTACAGTTTGTTATTCTTATATTCAGAGATATAATGCAGGACTGAAGATGAGGGTGTCAGAAACGACCCTTTATCTCAGTAACCAGGATAAGAGTGGGTGTGTCCAGAACACTGCACACACCCAAAAGCCTATATGTATACACACATTACATGCACTCTTGAAAAAGTACACATTCGATCCAAATGCATATGTGCAGACATGAAATCACAAGGTGGTTTACATTTTTGTGCAGTACGTTTTACCTTAGTAAATACATGCTTGAATAAAGACAGTTACAACAAGTGTAACTGGTATCTATATCCAGTGCAGTGAGTTTAAACTCTACATGACTGATGATTAGTGCACCACTTTTATAGCTCTTCATCGAGGCATTATTGGTCACAGTATCATCGTCAGACTTATACTTCAGATAATTAACCAATATATCCCACTTGAAAAGTAAATGTATTCTTGTTTTAATCTTTTTCTATCAGTAAATAACAGTGAAATGTTTATTGAAATGAAATGTTTTGAGTGCATAATTTTTAATCAGAACTTTATTTTTATAATTGCAGTTTCTGCTAGTTTTGTCATTCAATAAATTTAGAAATAATAAATGTACTAATAATAGTGACTTTGTAGTTGTGTTACTAAAAAGGAACAGTCAAAATGGACTGCATGATAGGGCAGGAGGGTGTCCCCTTGTGGTTAATGAATGTAATAAATGAAGGGAAATTTATGAAGTCCTTAGAATGAAGGTCACACAAAACAAAGCATTCTAATGTTCCAAAATGCAGTGCTGTTTAAACTATGTGTATTAAGATTTTTTTTTGTTTTGTTTTTTGATACTGAATGTGTAAGATCTTCAACTCAAACCTATATAGCTTGAAAAGGTACTTGAGTGAAGTTTCATTTACTATAAAAGATAATTATTGAACACTCAATGTTTTGGCGTAAAAAGGTAATTGCCCCTTACATTCAATAACTGGTCATACAAGATTAAGCACCAATGACTACAACCCAGTCTTGAGACATTGACCAGTCTCTCACTGTGCTGTGCAGGAACTTTGGTACACTCATCCATACAGAATTTCTTCTACTCCTTGACATTTGTGGGTTTTTCAGCAGGAACTGTTTGTTTGAGTCCCAATGGGATTTGCTGCTTGACCCAGCCGCACATCAGCTTAAACTCACAAAGAAATGTCCTGACATTATTTTTTAGTATTCTATAATGATGATCAAAATTCATGATGGCAAATTGTTCAGGTACTGATGTAGCAAAGCATATCCAAACTATCACCATGCTTGACTGTTGGTATGAGGTTCTGTGGAACACACTGTTTAGTTTTTACCTGACCAGGCCTGGCCCTTATTACCCAAAAATTTCCACTGTTGACTCACCTGTCCTTAGAGCATTCATCCAGCTCTCTTTCATTCAGGTGGGTCATTCAGGTGATTTTTGGCAAACATGAGACACACATTCATGTTCTTAGTGAACAGTGGTTTCCACCTTGCTACTGTGTCACAAAAACCCCTTTTCACCCATCTTCTTGAGGATTAAGTAATTCATGCTGACCTTAAACAAGGCAAGAAGTCTTTAGATCCCTGTAGGTTGTTGTAGCATTTTCTTGGCCTACTGGATCATTTCATCCTTGCCAAACCACGAAGCTACATTCTCCCATGTACTCCAGAGGTGTAGAACTGCCTGTGGATGCAGACATGATTTGTCTGATTGTGTTTGCTTGTTTCCACAATGTAGACGTGACACAAATTACATTTTGCCTATATCATCAGCAGAGCTGAATAAACTCATTTTGTGGCCTGGGTTTTCAACATTTTGAGCTCTCCCTTGCAGCATAGAAAGCAAAGTACCTGAGGATTGCAATGAGACAAAGCCTACTTTGCATGGACAATTAACAACATACCAACACAACAGTGATCTACATAGCCAAGTACCAAAACACGGGTCAACAGAATGACTACAAACATAGGTCCAATATAATCCACCCAGGTATAAAGCAGAATTCTGCAATACTCTACTGGCCAAAATAACAGAAAAACCATGTGAAATAAGGCTCACATTTTGAATGAACTAAATAGTAATTACAAATGTAGCTACATGAGTAATAAATAATTGAATGTGAACTAGCATTATTTGTTAGCTATAAAAACAACTCTGACAATTATTACTTTAATATGTGGGATTCAAAGGCAACATAGGGCAACTAACAAAGCTCCAAAGAAAGACAGTCTCCTTATGAATCACCAAGAAACTCTTATTATTTAATCTGAGGGGTTACTTATTCCATCACTATTTACTTTACAATCAATATAAATATATAAAGATGTCCTCAAAAAATAAAAAAGGAAAAGATTTACATGGTCATAAATGGTCATGGATTTAAATTATCCTGTTTAGGTTATATTGAGAAACAAAATCTAAAAAAAACACAACCAGAACATTGTAAGAATACACCATCTTGAAAAAAAAGAATTGCTGTGTTCAAAAAGGCAACAGCTAGATACATTGAGGTAAAACAATTGATACATACTCAGATGTAATCCAAAACACAACCATAAAGTTCTATGGAATAGCACAAATTCACACTGTAGCTATGCACCATTACAGTAAGATTGCATTGTGTTCCATCTGCTCTGGCTGGGGCGGGACAGGTGTCTACAATGTTCCAACCAGGCCCTTCGTTCTCAATGAAGGAGGAGGGACTGAAGAGAGGGGTGTGATTCGCTTAGCCAGTGCAAGGCTCTAATCCAGAATTACCCAACAAGTCAGCGCTCTCTCTCTCAGATTAGAAGGATACTGTCTCGCTGTATGCCAATCCTATATGAGGAGGCCCTAGTCCCTCCCCACTGAGTCAAGAGGGATCTTGGGCAGACTGGTCACTTGTTGCCTGCAACCAAATTCCTGATACACTTCCTGAGAGCTCTCTACCTGTTTCCACGACATAGAGTCTTGACCATTACAATGGCCTTGATGAAATCTGGCTGGCTTTGGAGACAAAGTAAGTATTATTGATCATTCTCACCACGTTCGGGGATAGATACTGGACAGGATTTAAAGATTACGTGTCTCCTACAGCTTCAAAGACAGGACTGAGGCCCAGATTAGATCAAAACACTTGGCTACCGATAACTAATTATAAATCTAACACATCTAGAGGTTTTATTCTTTCATTACAAATAAATAGCCTTCACTAATTAGCAACCATAGTAAGGCTGTGGGTTAGTGAACATTATCATTTTCATTTTGGAGAGGTTGGGATGGGTCAATGCATTTTGAGTGCTTTGTTATTGGCTCTTAGCCACAAGAAACACTAAAATTATTGTTATGTGATGGTATCATTTTGTAGGTCCAGTGTCAGATGAAATCAATCATGATTGATACAGTATTATACAGAGGAAAGATCTGCATAAGTAGGGTGATTGTATTTCCTGAGGCTTAATATGTGACATTCATAAAAATGAATAAAACCAAAATGTTTGGGGACAGGGGGTTGATGGGGGTGGGTGTCTGAAGTAAAAAACAAATTACCTCACGAATGTCTCCTCTGATGAATGGAATACTGCAGTTTAGATGTCAAATATGTTACGCATACACAAGTGTGCCATAAAAAAAATGTTCTTTTAAATATTTCTAAGAATATAGAACGTTTCAAATTTTTTCAAAATAGTTGGGATGATGAAGTATGGGACATAAAAATGAGACATCTGGTCACCCAAAGCATGAGGCAAGGTAAAGAGTGCAGTGCAACACAGACAACATATGGGTGATAATGAAGACATGGATAACTTGACGTTTAAATGTTTTTGCACTTAATGGGTATAATTCATAAGAAATTTTCAACAAACATTATTATCTTTAGCACAAAGGAACACAATTAAGAAAGATAACGTCAGATACCACACTTGAAGTGTGTATCCGCCTAATTGCAAAGTTTCATAAAACAGTCAACAGTATTGTTTTTGTCTTGTTTTATCTGGATATATTAATAATATTGTGCACAATATGAAAATGATTTATAACTAATTATACATTAATTATAAAAATAATTCAAAGAGCATTCTGCAGGAGTTGTTTATTGAATGCAAAGATGCTTCTAGAAAATGATGTTAGTAAAGTTATGAAAGTTAAATCCTTAGGCTGTAACTCTAATCTCTTTATCTGTCAATCTCAGTGACTAACACTGTTGACTGACAGTGACTCACCAGACATGACAACCAATCAGAATCACTCTGTAAACCAGGAGAGTGAGAAGAAGAACCCTTTAGCTTCATGTTTAGATGCTCATATTAATTGGAACTCAACCAAAACATTTCATCAATAAATTGTAACAGATCATGGTAAAGCATGATGAGACCCATGAAAATTTTTCACATGTTAACTTCTTTTGTGTCATTTCCCTCTGAACCTATGTTGGGTACCCTGGCCCATTTTATACACTTAAATATGCTATTTGTAGCTATTTTTGAATCCTGACTATTCCATCACTGACAGAAAAGAAGCTATGAAGTTTTCAGCACTGAAAAATGGTTCATAGAGTTTTACTTAATATAAATAAAATAATATTTGCAACCATCTTTTAAATATGCAAGGCCACAATCATGAGTTTTAACCATGCTACTGACTATCCTTATCAAAATCACACAAAGTCTAATATTACATGTAGAATAAAGGAATATAGTTTTCCTGTGTGTTTGAACACAAAACAGAGCTGAAGATCTATGCTATTTTACATAGCCTTTTGTGCACTTTCATCAAGCCTGCCAATATTTTCTGAATCCGCAATATCCATTATATGCATGACATGAAAGGTGAAAGAACATTGTTTCCTTTTTTCTTCTCCTTTCTTGCCTTGACAACAGATACAGGCACTGGGTTAATATTAGTCTTTGTAGGGACTTACATATTAAACCAACTCTGCCCCAAGGCTCCATTTTCAAACGCTGGAAGCTGAACTGGTGTGATCTCTGGATTGATGGGAGCCTCGTGTTCTATAAAAGCGAAAACCGTCAGGACTATGAGACCAGGGTGAGCCTCAAGAGCAAATGTATTGCTGTGAAGTCTGGGCTGGAATGCACAGGTAAGATGGTCATTACTGTGTCTCTTACTACAACAGTGTTTAATAGTAATTCATCGGTTATTTTGAAGACCTGTTTACTGTGTATATATAATGGATAAAGGAATAATGACCATTGATAATGTATATGAACAGCTTAAACCTTATTTGTGTTATGAACTGGTGGTGGTGAAAATGTTAAATCATTTGAAGCTACTGACTGGCTTGTCAGCATGAGTGCAAAATAATGAAATAGCTTGACATAATTAAAATAGAAGTAAATTAACCTGGCTAGCAATGAGAATAAACCACTGCTCTTTATGTTGTTATTATCAACAACATAAAAAGGCAAACATTATACAAAAACAAAACATTGAGGATAAAAGTTTGAAATAAATCTCACTGTTCGTCTTTTAGGCAAGTAGGGGTCTACGAAAAAAGTAGGGTTTAGTGCAGCAGGTTTTCTGATTAAATAAAAACAATAGTGATTACCTACCCTTGCAGGCTACCTGACAATCCATTAATTCACACTTGCAAGTGTATACTTATTAGTTCTTATCTTGGATAATATCTTGCAGCTTCTCTGCCATAATCACACATTATTTGCTTGGAAAGTTTTTGAGAGTGAAAGATGGATAGCTGTTTTTAGTTATTAGGTACTAGTACAGGTGTGCTGAAAGTACTTTGCTGAATGGATGTGCTAATGCTGCACAGCTGGGTTTCTACAACATTTGACATAAGGTCTGACTGATTTCACTGTGGCTGATGGTATGCCACATAGTTTGAATCTTTTACTTTATCCAAACAAAAGAATATTGTATGCAGAACCTTAGTGGTTGTTGTAATTAAAACAACAGAGAATTAAAAAAACATTTAGTAAAACTTCAACTTTTTCATTATTGGTAAATGCAATTTTTAAATGACAGAAAGCATTTTTTTTTAAATAATTTTTGTTTTTGCGAAAATCATCAAAAAACACATTTCATTGTAAACATTTTATGAGTTTTTTTGCAGCTTTTTTGGGGGAGACAAAGTTGTTTTATGTTATAATTGCATCTGCTTAACGTTGACCTGAAATACAAATCAATTGCCTCTATGCAATAAACATGCATTTTAAAGTATGATAATACTGATTCAACATTACATGTATAAACATGACGAAGAGCCTGGCCTGGCATCAAATCCCAACCACGTCAAGGAGACATGCATTTATTTAAATTGGCTAGTTGCTGCAGACGGTATCATTAGAAATTTGCCAGTACTTTAATTTCATTTTTGTAATTTTACTTGAAGTAAAATGCTAAGTAGTAACTTGTTCCTCTAGTAACAAACTGAAAAGTGTTTTCTTGGTAGTTCTGGTGAAAGGTTATAGGTCAAAGCAGGCAAATAAGAGCATCCTATTACTCAACAATGCTTAGAATTGTATTCTCAAGCATGAACTAAACTGTACACTCAGGAGTTTGGTAATATGTGGTTTGGGACACAGCTCAAGTATAATATGAATAAATACTGCCCTCTTGTGGATAACTTGCAGAAAAAAGCAGCCATACATGTAGCACTATTTATTACTCAAACAGTTAGAAATTTAGAAAGACGAAGCTCTCAAGGTAGCACAGCGAGAATTATGCTTGTTCCAAAACAGCTTTCCCGTGAGCTACTAAAAACATAAATAGAGCTGATGAAAGGAATAACATATAATCTGCACTTATTTGTGGAAACGGAAAACATATTTAAAATAAATATGGACTGGAGATAAGCATAATGTATGTACAGTGGATGGAGACTGGTTTTGTGAGGCAGAGTAATGTGTAGATTGTATGGCTAAAGACTGATACTTTATGTGCTATGTGCTGATCAGAGACTGGAGATGTAACTCAGTGTAATGTATATAATGTATTGCTGAAGACAGTTACTTTATGTGCTGATCAGAGACTGGAGATGTAACTCAGTGTAATGTATAATGTATGTGCCAAAGACGGAAGATGTAATTTAGTAAAATGTATGTGCTATATGCAGGTGTAACTCCTCCAGAGGGCCGTCCCAAGGAGAGTCTGTTGGTGCTGTACCTGAGGGATGGATCCAAAATAGTCACGTGTGCTAACAGTGATGACGAAGCACTGTAAGTCACATACTTCATTTTTTTAAAAAAAATTTAAAAAAATACTTTATTGGTTTATTCCAGTAAAGCCTTATTTTGTATTCTTGCTTATAGGGCATGGGAACTTACCATTGTGGAAGCCAAAAGAAACCCAGTAAGTCTTCCCTCTCTCCTGTTAAATGTACACTTGTGTGTGAATGAGTTTGTTTTGATGTATATTCTTTATATGGTTGTGGTTTGGGGAAATTGGTGCAAAATTCTGATCGGTAGCTGGTTGTTGGTACCCAGGAATTGGAGAGCAGATACTGACTGCAGTGGCACTCTTATACAAATTACTAACAACAACAATGCATAATGCATAGTTACTGTAAGTCACAGTAAAATGCATAAGTAAGAAATGTATTGTGATGGTGGACAAAGTAATACAATTAACAGCGATATTAACATAATTTTCCTGACAGCTAAATGAAAAGAAATTCAAGTGACTATTGCAGTATTAAAAAGTGTTTGACAAAAGCATAAAATCTGTGTTCTAAGCATACTGTTTACAAAAACATACCCACATTACTTTAAATGAAGATACCATAGCACAATGATTTTTTCTCTCGTCTCTGTCTCTCAGGTGTTCACTTATGATCCCTATGATGATGGCTATCAGTTTGTGCCTGTGAATAGCCATAATGCAGTCTACATCACCCCTGGTTACCACGGAAATGGAGGTAACACCAACACATTTGAAATTAAACAGCTGACCCAACAAAAAAGCATCTCTCAGACTGTTGCTTCCAATGATTGTTGGTAAACCAGCCATTCACTAATTGGCACTACTACTATCAACGGGTCCATTCACCAACTATTTCTCCTCTTCTTGACAGCTTACCATTTCATATCAGCTGCCTTGTGTTGTCTGTTTACTAGCAATCTTCTCCAGTTTAGATTTGCAAAATGCTGGCAGACTGAGAGATGTGTGAATAAGAGGCTGCTAGTGCTTGGTAGCTGGGGATGATCATCAATGATTTGTCATTTGCTATCTGACCAATGAAGCATCTTACACATCAAGAAACTGAGAATTAAAATCATGTTAAGATTATTTCTGTGTACTTATATCTCTAAGATCATGTGCATACAAAGGTTCTGCTTTTTTGAGATAAAAGGAAATGATTATTGTATATAAGAGAAGAACGTTTTCCGTGTTTCTCCCTTTGGATTCAGGTACCCATCATATTCTGATCCAGAGGGACCCGTTCGATGGGATTGGCCATCAGGTGGCGCTGGGTCTGCTGGCAGGCATGGCCACAGGGGCGGCGTTGCGGTCGCTTCTTTGGATGCCCTTCTGGTTCTGCTGAAAAGACCTCACCTCAGATCTAAGATGTGAAACATAGAGCTGGGAAACCCCCAGGTCCTGTTTAAGTGCTACTGCAGGCACTGAACAAAAAATTCTATTCTTTTCTATTAAGTTTTACTTCATTGTTTCAGGAAAAAAGGCTGAACATAAAGCAAATTCCCTTGCAACTAAGAAATCACACTGATTGGTTGCTTAGGGTTACTGTGATGCTAAAAGCTGCTCATTGGTTGAAGGTTTTAGCTCCTTAACCAAATTACAAACATATGTTGCCACTGTACCTGCCATTAGCCTTTGTGAATGGTTATAATCCTAGGCTGAAAGGCCTAATGTCTGACTAATATAGCCATCTATAAGGGCAGGCCCTTTTGCACAAAAACACAAAATGTGTAAATACTATAGAGCATAGTACAGTATACTGTAGTATAGTAAATGAATAAATACTATAGTGCATAGTACAGTACACCATAGTATAGTAAATGTGTAAGTAGAGTATAGTATTGCTGACCATAATGAAACCTGGCATTCGCTACTAGTGCATAACGTTCAGTACTTGCTAGATAAAAGAAAAATGGAAAAAATAGTTTTGAAAATGCTTTTCATCAAGTGTCTCTAGCAAGATTTAAATTAGTTTGTACTTCCCATTTACAAGATACTGTATTTGGATATGATTAATGCTGTTGTTTTGTATTTGCTTAATTAACAGTTTTGAGACAAAGCATGGCTGAATATGAATAACTTGAAAACTCTTCTAACAAGAGAAGAAAAAGGTATTAGATCTATGTAAGCCTGCAAATGTAATCACCACTCTGTTCTACTTCTAGGTATTGGTATTTTTATGTATTTTTAACATAATGTTATTTTCAAAATAAAATACACTTGGCTTGGGAATTAGGAAAAAATATGTCAAAATAGACTGGAAAGCCAGTTATTACCATGCATTTTTCTGCACATACAGTATATATGTACCCCTGTGCATTTATTTGCATGTACTTAGCAAACAAGCTAATCCAGAGTAAACTACAGAAAGGTACACATACAATGCTCCAGGAGTAGTGAAAGTACACATACAGAACCCACCAGCATTTTGAATTAAGTCATCAATAGTACAGATATGTGTTCTATCACATATGCTGCAATAGTAAGATAAAAACAAACAATAACAAAAATCAGGAAACCTTGTGAAATATTTTTGCAATCCATTCATTGAATAAAAGGAAGCAAATGCCTCAGATGGATGTCTGTTTATACAGTGATTCTTTATGGATCGATATACAATAATGGGGATTGTGGTGAACCTTAACCAGAGCTGAGGGAAAAAACACTAGAGGGAGACAGAGCTCCTACACGGATTCTTTACATTATTAATCTGCTACAGACATATTCTACGAAACACAGGATGTCATGTGGGTGATTAAGGGCATCATGTTGGTGCATATGTTTTTTTTAAAAATCAATTTAATTAAATATCCGAACAATGGATAACATCACATGTTTTGGAGGATAGTCTGTGCCGAGTGTGGGCTGTGAAAGTGGTCCAACATTACAAATTGTGAGGAAAAAAAGGGGTAAATTATTCATGCATGTTTGGATTTGCTCTCTGTTGAATAAATGTGTTTGTATTTGAACTAACTTAATACGTGTTTTTTTGATCAATGACAAATTCTTCAGAGGGCAAATAAAATGTAAAAAAAAAAAATAATAAATGAATAAAAAAAATCAGGTCTTCAGGTGGCTTCAGGTCTTCAAAAGCACCTGTGCATAGTACAGTGGTGGATTTTTTTTAGTCCCAGCTAAACCAGTACCAGCCATGTCCAGAGGTCAACATTGGCAGCCAAAATGTGAACTGAAATTCTGTCATGTTGCTCTGAAGAAGCTTCTGATGGCTTTTTTTCAGACTAAAGATGAATCACTAATCACACATCTCCTAAATTGTTATTAAATTAAAGAGGAACACAGTCAACATGTGTTCATGTCACAAAACAGAATGAACCAAGCCAGCTAGCACAGGTAACTAGAGAGTGGTAAAAATGCTCATTTTAACCACCTCACCCCTTTTTTTTTTGCTGAGCCAAGTTGTTGAATTGCCAATGTGCATGGCCACCACTAGTAAGAGTATAGCAGGGACTCAAGATCCCAGCAGTGCCCATAATTGATGACCGTGTCACATAAACTGAATTTGTCTCGGGGTAGCAAACTTGCTGGGGCAGTACATGCATCTCTGGGATTCTCCAGTAAATTTACCTTCATTTCCATCAGATTATAATTACAAACAGGCCCCGTAAGAGTTGGCAAATTCCCACCCTTTGATCTAAGAGCTGATTAATGACTATGTCCATATGAATTGAACCATGGATCCATTAATATTTGAACTGGAGTGGATATCTTATTAACTATTGCAGTTGCTTGCAGACTGACAGGAAGGCATAACAAAATACAAACAGTTTAGATTGTGAAAACAACAGCAGGCTCAATAGATGCTGAAATGGAGACAGAAAGTAGACAGAGCCTTAACCAACAGACCTCTTTAGATCACCAGTGGTGCGAAAGAGCAGGACCAAATAAGACTGCTTGATGATTACTAATGACAAAGATATATTGATGCAAAATCTAGAGTGTGGCTAGACCTTGAGACATTGAAGCTCATTACATCACAACAATATCACTGGCTGTAAGCACCTTTTGAGACCGAGAGGAATGGCAGGCAGAAAATCAATTCCAAAAGGTTATTGTCCTTCTAAGGTTTCTGATCCACACACCCAGTCTGCAGGCACAGAAGATTCTCTATCTCACCCATGCCTTACCTGGTCTCTGCCCCCTTCACAGAAAACCAATCCTAATGTGGATTCCTACATGTAATCCCATAGCCAACCTGTCAATATATGCTGCTTCTCAGGACTCATTAAGGCAGAGCACTCCTCCATGTTTGTGTGGAGGACGGCATACCAACCTGCTGGACATAATCAGGATTTGAGCCTTAAGAAAACAATATTTTTCCTTGAGGAGGAGTTGGTGAAACAGGAGGAGCACTATGTTCTGGACAAGGTTCAATTAAACGACCCAACGTGGAGAAGGCTACCTCCTTTGGATACGTTCAACAGAGGTCCTGATCTACTGCGATCATTGAGGACCCCTGGACATTTCGCAAATATGTATGATGCCAACCCTGCTCTCTTTTAGAAATCTGGCCAAGTAATTATTTCCCCTACTCCTGGCAGGCGATGCAATTTCTTGCAGTCCGGACAAATTTTGAACCTTGCAAAACCGAAATAAGTTATTAATTTCAGGGGAGAAAAAAAGTGGCAGTCAAACATAAGATTATTTTACTGGGCCAGGGTAGATTATTTTTTATAATGTTGCCATCTGTGGTCTGTTCCCTTCGCAATGTGACGCTTTTCAGCATTAACTGTGGTCTACAGCAAGAGTACTGTGAATATGATCTGCTTTCTAATTATGCTAAAACTGAAATGGAAAATATGACTGTGACAAATGAAATGTTAATTAACAGTAAGTCTAACTGAAACAGAAAAAGATACAGGGGAATTATGGTGCATCCCAAAAAGATAATTCCTCTAGGAATTTACTACGAATTCAACAATATTGGAGCACTGTGACAGCGAACTGGCCTTTCCGTCGGTTGAAAGATAATGCGCGTGCTGACAATGCAAGACGCACTTATCGTGTACCGAGCAGGACAAATATAGAAGGGTTATTCACTCAGCAAACCTAACAGATGGTGCACGAATACCGCCCTGGCGCACCATGCGGGTGGAACTTCAGGTCTTCAGCTGAACTCACTCCATCATGATGTCTGAAATAGCTACTGCGGAGGCTGAGGGTACAAGTACAGCCAACGCCGTAAGACGTCAAGAGTTCTGACGAATTCCGGGTTGTCATCGAACAATTTCAAGCTACGAAACAGTATCAAAGTACCTCTCTAAAGCCAAGGTATTTCAATACTGACTACAAATGTATACTCGGTTTTGGACTTGCAGAGAGTGCTTTTAAAAGGAAAAGAAAATTGACCGAGACGTGAAAAATATTTTTACGATTACAAGGTGCCAATATACTTTTTGGGAGAACCTCATAACGGCTAATAGAAGGCACGATTTCTCATTAACACGAATACATAAGGTCATTTCAGAGCCCCTCCTTCCTTGAAAAACGAATCAACAGTAACAGTATTAAATCGTCTGCATTACTGTACCAGTACAATTGTTGTAAGTGCAAACACAAGTACGTCGCAGAGGTTTGCATTTCGTATCTTACCCACCATCTCTATGGACATGATGAGAAATATCTGCAATGTACTGGCTGAAGCATTCGAACGATTTTATGAAGTCACACTGGTTTCATATTGTCTCGGTAATTTCTTTTAATGTAGCATTCACATCTGAATGTAAACGTTGTCTGTATGAGAATGCGGTTTTCCTAACATGAAGTAGGATGCACGATCATAAAACAATAGTTTGAGAACAAATATATTGTAGTTTCTTTAATAATTTTCAAATGATTCATGGTACTGTGAAATTAAGCAACAGAAAAACGACAAGAGAAATATGTCACCTTGGCAACCAGCCCAATTTCGATTTAAATTTCTCTTTATTTAACCAAAAAGAAAAAAAGCCATTTTCCGTACGTCCTAAATACAGATCTTAATGACTGACACACAACTGTGCCAAAATGGATTCTAGCAGTGCGAAACATGAACCTTTGTGCATGGCAGCAAACAGCAGTGATATTTTACTTTCCTTTTAAAATTAATAAAACAAAAGAATAACAACAACCTAGAAGCACAGTATCTAAAACATTTTTTCTAGACTTTTCTGGAAAACATTGCACACTGTATCACTTATATATCTGCCATTGGGAGAGGGGCAATGATGAACGGAATCTGTGGTTTGTTGTAGGCAAGGGTATACTAATTTAATTGATTCAAACTGATTATTAAGAAAAATGTATTTGGGGGTTTAGAATAATAATAACAATGATAGAAAAATGATCCAGTAGAAATAAATAACAGAAACTGCTTGATCAAAGGAACATGTTAAATATTTCTTGTTAACAAAAGACCTTGCTAGAGCCAATATTACAATGTTAACTCAAACTTTATAAAACTAAGAAAAACCAAACCAGTGGAAGCCCTATACGAATTAATGTTTAAAAAATATGACTGCATATATTTTATGTAGTTCTAGTTATTTATTCCCTAAATTTACAATGTTCGCTTGTTAACTATAGTATCCATACCCTTAATACTTAAATCTACTTAAAAAAGACTAAAAAGTTTACATAAAATTACAATCAAGATTGGAGCCAAGGCGATATTTTATTTCACAAGATCCTGATCAGGAAAAGGTTGTCTGATTAATGTGTTTAATTAAAAAATAGGTCCTGCAACGATTCCCACATTTTCTAAACTCCTTTTCAAGCAACCTTCATTTTGAGTTTGCGTGGAAATCAATTACTCCTGCTACTACACATTTTCGTTCAGTGACTCATTTTAGGCTAAAAGAACAAAATCGCTGCTTCAGTGTTCACCATCTCTCTGGAAGCACTGCTTAGTACCAGCACACCTCTACTTTAAACCTCAGCCTACAGATGTTTGTTCAGAATATCAAGTGATGTCAACAACATTACTTAAAAAACCCAAAACATTCCACCACTTTTCCAGTACAATGGAAGTTTGGGATAGTTTGATCTGAGGCATGTGTTCCGTTAATTCCTCATACAGGGCAATATTGTACAAATTAAAACAAAACAGTGACTTTGAAAATATGTTAGAATGGTTAAACTAACCTCAAGGTGGAGTATTATAAAAAATAAAAACAGAAAAAAAAACAAACAAAACAAAATCAAATTTGTACATCCACATTGTGCTTGTAAATCTTTAAGGTCTTCTCAGTGAGTAAGCGAAACAACAACAATGGACACAGGAAACAATAGTGTTCTTTTCATTTAGGCTGGAACAGTAATAATCTGATATTGACACTGCAGTGGATGGGGGTGGAAAGAGAAGCAGTGGTGCTGGATGAGTGAGAGAGGGGGAGGAGAGAAGGAGTTGGAGTGAGGGCGAGAGATGGAGCAGCGACTCCGGCATTAACAGGAACAGCCACCTTCACTGACTGGCTGTTCTGGCGGCTTCTCCAGTTTGATGTCAATCACTGAGAACAACTTATTAAGGACAAAGAGGTCAGGCATGTACATGACATACTTACAGAGCATGATTATATACTGTAGGGATACAGTCTACCTTTGTTAAAGTATAAAGGACCTGTAATTACATGACTGAACTCCTAGCACTGCACTTCAATGAATGACAATAAAAGATGTTTTCTGGCCAAGCATGGTTGAAAATAATTTAAGTCGCAGAACTCTTATCAGCTGTATACTGCTCCTATAACCAAACTCAAGACAGCCTTGTGACTTTCTGCACCCCATAGTTAATGTTTTGGTTTGGTTTGCTCATAGCTGTCACTCTGTTCTGCTCTCAGCATCTGTTAAGAGTAACAACTCAATAATATCTAGATAAGCCAAACTAGGCAAAACTACAAGCCTCCCATGTAAACAGAGCCATAAATTATAATCAACTATTTTCTCTGTTCTTTGGCAGCCCCCTTAAGTGTCACTCAGAGTAAACACTGCCCCTACATCAAGATCAAACTGTAGGTCCCACAGCCTCCACAGGCATACGTTAGAGAAGGTTGACGTCATGTTTAAAAGGCAGCGAGAAAGCGCAGATGTCTTGCAGTGAAAGGATACTGTCTTCCCTGCTCTTGTCCTGTGTGCTCTCCATCCCGGGCAGAGCGGCTGCAACACGTCGGAAAAGCTGTAGGGGAGGGGGTGAAAAATATCCCTCAACAGTCAGACCTGCCACTCAAATCTACCAGACCCCTACGATTACTCATGAGGGGGGAGAAGGCCTATTTTGGGCATTCAAGTGTTTTAAAATTAAGTGCCATCCCTCTGTAACACTAAGAATACAACCACCAAGTTTATGTCCGGGGAAAAGGAATGTTAATTATGGTCTACAAATACGAGTTGACTAGTCTTGGACCAACTTGGGCAGTCAACACATTTTTGTCACATGCTAATGATTCCCTTATTCAATTAAATAATTTTAAACCCCAAGCTCTTCCTCATCCAGTTAGGCTAATGTTGTACATTACATTTTGTGTGGGAGATAAGCAAGATGCATAATATATGTTACTGTTGGAGGGACAGGAGTCATTTCACTGCACTGCAAACAGTGTATATGGTGCAGAAAAACACCCGCACACATCCACAGGAACATTGCAAACACAGATGTTTCAGATCATACCCATTTTGGCATTGATTTAATGTTAAAAAAAGAAACACCAGTGTACTTCTCATAAACCAACAACCAGAAACCAAGAGGCCAGATACAAAGAACTGTAAAGCACTTTGCCCAGAATACAACAGATTGAATCAAGTGTTACTTCATCTTTTGCTTAAATTCACCAAATCTTACACAAATTTAAGTTGTTAATTTATTATTGCATTAATTTTTTGGTTTGCAGTTAACTGAATCTGGGCCTAAAAATTAAGGCATGCAGAATTTAATCATTACAAAATAAGGTTAAGAAACAAAACTAGAATATACCAAACCAAATTAAGACCAGGAGCTGATTTAAATAAGAACTTTGAACCACACACTTGTACAAACTGTAAAAACAGTGTTCTCTACATCAGGCCGCAGTAAGAAAGCCTCTGGGATTTCACTAGAATTTTGGATTATTAGCAGGTGGACCAGCTAGAAAGCAATCCCTTGTGAATGCACTTCCCTTACACACACACACACACACAAGCACATACACACACACACACACACACACACATGCATATTTCAGAGGTCATCAAGGATTATTGTCAGGGTGATCAAGAGAAACTCAGCCTCACTTCCACACTGCTGCCTGCTGCAGCCATGCGCTCTACCTGTTTCACATTGTAGCCTGTCTTTGCGCTCGTTTCGATAAACAGAACACTCAGCTCTTTTGCTCTCTGCTCTCCTTCCTCAGTGGTAATCTGTCTGTGACAGGGGCAAGACGGACGGTACACATGCACACATACACAAAGCACAAAACAGAAACAGACAAAAGAAACAAACAAAAACAAGAGAAAAGGTAAACATAAAACACTGAAAGGAAACACGCACCTTCTCATCTGTCCACTGCTGCCTGTGCCATTGTATAAAGCACAATAAAAGGGCCAAGATACATTCCCTGTGCTATTAAGACACATTTCCAATTTACTAGGAAAAAAATCTTGGGTTATTTTGGCATAGATTATACCAAAGTGTTCACCAATCTTGTTGATAAAAAATCCATTTAAATTGTACTTAGACTTAGGCAGAGAGTGTTTTAGAATTTATTAGCAAATGGGCCAATTTTAAATGGATTAAATCTTGTCCTTGGCCAACTCTGTCAGCATGTATGAACAGCAAACAATGATTTATATGTTGTTTGGTAAAATCTCTTACCAAAAACTACAATAAACTTAAAACTATACTTTATACAGAAATGGGGGGGTCTTCAGGTAGCACTCAGAGTTAAGACATGAATGTTTATTGTGCAGCCGAGATTCCCATCATTGGGAGTTTGGACATATAATATCACAGCTGGGACTCAGAGGTCCAAGTTGGTGAGGCACCACCCCCCGATGGGCCAGGTGCCTGCAGGTTTGTGAACTGAACATATGTGACTCTGCATTTCTCTGACAGCACAGGCCATGTGAGACTGGTGCCACATAGTGTGAAATATCGTGAAGGCTTCTCGCCAGGGGATTCATGGGTGTTGTGGCTTTCTTCCTGAGTCTCAGGGGGAGGTCTGATGTAGGGCCTCCAAGTGCCTGATTGTACATACAGAAAAAATATGGCTGTAACACTGGAGTTCATCATACGCTGTCCTGTCATGGATCCCTTCAACTCTGCCTGTAACAGATGGTCTTTAGAGATGAGCAGCGGCAGCAGCAGTGAACAGAATCCAGGGCGTGGGGTTTCATTGCACACTCACCTGCTTAACATTGTATCCTGCTTTAGCACTAGTCTCAATAAACATTACATTCAGCTCTTTGGCTTTCCTCTCGCCTTCCTCGATTGATACTTGCCTGTAGCACAGAAGAGTGTTAAAGGGGGCACTGCATATGGAAACTACCATATCAAGTAAATATTCAGGCATTTAATAAATAATATAGTGTAATGTATTAATATGATGCTGAACAGCATCGGCAACAAATTTAATGAAAACATCTTTGTACTGGTCAGATGCTCAAGAGATTAGTAACTCCTGTCTTATGAAGCATGTGTTTCAGAGGCTAACAAAAAATATGGTTAGTGAAGTAAAACAAGCAAGTCATTTGTGGCAGTTTTTTGCTTCCTCTAAGAGTTGCTTGCTCATTCTAGTGTGACCAAACCTTGATAATGGCTATTTTATACTGTACTGTATTTTATACTGCATTTAGACAGTGACATTCACTTATTACTGATTGAGTGTTTTTCTGAAGTAACTCACTTATACAAGCAAACGGGCATCAATCACATGCAATATCCTGGTGTAAAAATCACATACACATAAGTAATTCATATAATGCCTGAAATCCTTAACTAGATTATATTTTTTGTAGAAATGTATTCAGGTTTCAAGTTGCGGTACTTCTTCAGTGAACCTCAATATTTCAGTTCCATTTCAAAACAAAAACAAACAAAAAAGGAACATTTCCTGAAAAGTTTGTACTGAACTGACAACTGGTTTGTGGGTGGACTGGATCTGAATGACAGAATGTGATGCCACTGTCAAATAGAGGCTTTGTAAGATAAGTGGGCATTATAGACATATTAATGCCATTTTAATTCTCAGCAATGCAGGCTAGGAGAGCAACAGGAGAATGATAAGGTCACTGTCAAGCTGGAAGCTGATTTGTTAAAATGCAAATGACATAAAATGCAGTCAGGAGGCCTTAACCAGAGGTTATGCCAGACTCCAGGCCAATGTCTGAAACACACACGCTGCTAATGTTTTCACTGTATGACTCTTCATGGACATTTTCTGTGACAAACCTTTTGTCTGCAAGATCCGTCTTGTTCCCCACCAACATGATTATGACATCACTTCCTCTCTCTGTTCTAACGTCATCGATCCACTTTGTGGTTTGCTGGAACGAGTTGACGTCTGATAAAATACAATTGAAGAGAAACAACCAGCACGGTTAACACAGCAGCATATTCACACAATGGGCCCATATCTGTTAAAACACATGAAAATGAAAGGTAGGGAGGTTCTAAAATCATGGCAATGCTCTCACCCCCAAGTGCAGATGAAGTCTATAAAAAAAAAAAAAAAAGACGTAACATAATGTAACATACTACAATCCAAGCTGCTGTTACACTGAAGCTATGAAGTATGCACAGAAAGGGTATGACCCTGCAATGCAGAATGACAGTGACAATGAGGAGCAACAAAGAAACTGAACAGGGAGAGAGCACTGCTCACAACTGGGACAAAAGCTGCAAAAAGCTATAAAAGAGTACCTGTAAATTATAAAGTGAAGGACTGACATGGACTTGACAGCATCAATAAATGCCACAACTGTAACATTCCATCTTTCAAGGAGCATATTTTTTATGATCCAAGGGATTCAATATGGCTCAACATCCATAAGTTTATTTACAACAATTACTTCTGCCAATTAAAATTTGTAATTAACAAAGCCTTTCATCTCTGGCCAGAATACTGAGTACTTTCCCCTAGTACTTATCCTGTAGCCAACTACCTTCCTCACTGACCTACAGAACCGTACAAAAATCTCTAAAACCCAGCATGGCTTTGGATATGGACATCAAATCAAAGCACAGTTATAAAAGATAGAGATCTCATTTAACTTTATTTTTAAGAAAAATAAGTTACAGCAGTAAACATGCATCTTACTATCAAACAGATTTCACTTGAAATAATCTGCTTCTATTGTGATATGGCTACCTCCACATGGTTTCTGAAATGCCTACAAAAAGAAAAAGTGAGTGGCTACAGCTTCCACAAAATAAAAACATACACATCAATATTTTGTTTCTTGTTCATTTTTTGTGTGAGAAGCTACATTATGCAATGGCCCTATAAGGCAATCTGAAAGTGGGCTGTGACACACTAAAACATGTGGCCACCATGAAAATGCTTTGCAGCAGTCACCTATGTATATCACACAATATGATTTCTGGGTAGAACGCAATAATCAATAACGTACTGTCTAATCTGCCACTGACTGATGTTGTCTTTTGATATCACATTTTAGAATATTGTTGAATTGTTCAAAACAATGATGCATATCTACAGTATTGTGCTACCATGTTTGCATTCCTTTTCAAGCAACACATCACAAAATATACCAAAAAACATTCCTCATTTACAAACCCTCTGATAAGGAACAGGAAGAACTGGTATGGAGAAGCAGGTTGAGGAAAATACTTAAAAAACGACTGACATGTTGATAAATAAAACAAAAAGTAGTATTTTAGGGGGGGGGGTTACTATGATAAGTTGAATAGATATGGTGTCACACATGTTTATCACCTTCTGAAAAGTGAAAAACACAGGAGAAAAGACCATACATTGGCATATACACAGCTCAGTTTAAGAACTACATTAAAATTTGGATTTGTCCGTCAAAGCTTTTGGGGGAGAAAAAAAAAAAAAAAAAAAACCGTATCATAGTATAACAGTATAAAATATGCACATTGGCAAAGCACATATTATATTAGTTCTGAATAGTCATTTATCTGGCTTTAGCAACAAAAATCTTTTAGGTTACATGATGACCATTTGAATTAAAAAAGAGAAGAATAAATGGGCACCAAATCTTTTTTCCCCATGAGCAGTGAGTGATTTTAAAGCAGAGAGGGAGAAATGGAGAAGGGCAAAATCCACATCCTGAGCAGGGAGCAACATTTCCTACTGCTCAGCTCTGCACTTCACTGGCATGAGGCCCAAAGCGCTGCGTGTCTTCTGACTGTCAATCACTTCTGCAGAAAAAATACTGATCTCAATCCAATCACATCTTGTTGGCTTTTCCAGAAGAGATTGCAATCATAATGTCTAACAAAGAATTTCAACACCCCCAATGGATACAATTATTTTCTCAGTTTTATTTCCCTTTTTATCAATTTTAATATTTTGCTTGGCTGGCACCTCCAATGCAAAAACAGATTTTTCATGAGCAAAGAATATTTCAAGCAAAATTACTTTCTCTGTTTTTAATTTTCCTTTATATAACAATTTCAAAGTTTTGCTTGGCTGGCACCTCCGATGCACCAACTGATTTTTCATGAGCAAAGAAAATTTTGAAATAAAGCTCATGATCCCGAGACGAGACTATTGCATCTGTGAAATATTAAGTTGTGCCTATTCACTGACCATCTCCTAACCATGCTGATCCTTTCCCAGTCAATAGATTACTGTTCTATGGCAATGCAAACATTACAACACACAAAAAGTATTTCAGCATCAACTTCATCACAGTCACCTTTTTGAACAATGGGCGTATAAATCGATAGAGGATATGAAAAAGAAAATTTAACAACCCTTTATGGTAGGATGAAAAACATGCACATAACATTCATGAGAATATAATGGTACGTTTTTGTAACCAGGACATCCAGTGGGGAAAAAAGGAAAATCCAGGAGGGTTAAAAACACATTTACCAGAGAATTCTTTCTGAAACAAAAAGATGAGAGATACTACAAGGAAACATGCAGTGCTCGAATTTCAACCCTTCTAAAAACCAAAATATGGTCTGTAGGAATTGCAAAATAAGCAGAAATGTTGTAAATAATATATACAAACATGAGAGAGAGAAAGAAAGGTAGAACAAAAGCCAGGGGCAAGAAGACAGATTTTCTCTCTCAGCAGGAGGAACACCAACATCAATGGGAGCCCCACTCACTTGTGATGTCATAGACAACCACTGCCACAGTGGAGTCACGTATGTAGCTAGGAATCAGACTCCTGAACCGCTCCTGTCCTGCTGTGTCCCACAGTTGCAGTCGCACCTGGCCAATCAGGTTTCACCATAGGAACAGAGTGGGAAGAGGGGGGAGAGGAAGAGGCAGTGGTGAGACCCCAGGGCAGAGAGTGAGTGAGAGGGGGGATACCTACTTGTGATGTCGTAAACTACGACGGCAGCAGCTGAGTCACGGATGTAACTGGGAATGAGGCTACGGAAGCGCTCCTGACCCGCAGTGTCCCAGAGCTGCAACCTGATCTGTGTGGGATGGGGGGATGAAGAAATAATAAACCAAAAAAAGGAGGAGAAGAAAACAGAAAAAGGAAGTGAACACAGAAAAAAAAAAACTTGACACAATGAAAGTCAACACAGCATAAGAAAATTCTGAAATTAAAACAATGAAAAAAATCAACAGAAATGAGAAAATGCATGTAAAGTCTGTGAGTGTGTGCATGGCTTGTGGTTTCTTAGCTACACCAAGAGCAGCCAATATGGTCAGCATTAGGTCCATGCTAACCTGCTTGCTTATGTACATGCTTCCTAACTGGTTGCTTTCCCACCTGCTAACCTGCCTGCCTGCTTAGGTTTACTTGCCTGCCACCTCTTTCTTTCCATGCAGCACCTGACTAGCCCCAGTGGCAAAAAGGAAGCAGGGCATGCAATTTGTTCTTTTAAAGTAGAGTTTCTCTATCACCAAGAATCCTACTGTGCCTCAAGGTAGCAACCTTGGTAACTAATATCTCACGACACCAGGCCAAATCAGTTGGATCTCTCAGAGCTGCAGTGGTCACCAGACATGTTATAAACCAACCACTTCCCCACTGGTATATTGGAATATCACAACCTTAAATCTGTTGTGGGGACACACATGACAATATCCAACAGAGCAGATTGCCAGCAGGCCCAGGCAGCCCCTGTCAGCTGAGGGTCATTTTCCAGTTTGTCATGACACTGAATATCAGCTGCCCATAGTGAAGATGGTGTGCATAAAGACTGCATTTCCCTACACCCACCTCAACCTCTTCATTACAGAGGCCCCGCCTCTGCTTGCTTGGGCACATGAGCAGAATGCCAGACCACAGCCTACCATGCAGAGTCCTCTATGGGTACTGAACCAATGTGCATCAAACCACTCCATCTGAAAGATACTGCCCTCCTGACAGGCTCAGGAAAATCATAGCACAATGTCTCCAGTGTGCTGCATGCCTAGAGCCATCCACCACCCAGGTTACACGTCCCAGCTGTGGCAGAGTGGGACTTCACAGGCACATAAAGTTCCACTACAGCCAACAGAGCTGATCCTCTACCTTGAGCAGGTGTGTGTGAGATTCTGTTTTAGGTGTACAATACTGAGTTCCGACCCAATTAAAAAGGAGAAGGCAGACAAAACACAAAAGCAAACACAAAAGCATGACCAAATTTCTACAGTGGAAGGGTCCGTCTCCCAGAGTATGAAGAGATGGAAAGAAAGATGAAAATGAAGCACAGACCATCTGCCTAAAAAAAAAAAAAAAAAAAAAAACAGCAGTCCCCCCACATCTCCCCTCATTTAAAAGAGGGAGCCCCACAAGATCACATAGCATGTAAACTGATATCTTACAATTAAAGATGATTGAGGAACACAGATAATTTAATGGTGATTTTCCCAGAACAACCACAGAAATCCAGCTGTATCTTTTTTGTTTTAAGCCATTTTCAGGTCATTGACCATAGGAACATCAACTTTCCACAATAATCAAATAAAAAAGATAACACAATTTAATGTTAAGTCCTATACTAAAACAGGACATGGATAATTCATTCTAAATAGCCACGGATTAATACAAATACAAAAAATGTATTTCTCAATTAGTGAGGTACATTTTAAGTATACATGGTACATATCCTTTTCAGTACATTTAGAACTGTAAATTGTCCTTCAACAAATTCACCATTCACATCGACTAAGATCATAAGATACACCGACTGCCATTTAAAATGAGCTAAAATAAATAAATAATAATAAAAAAATACAATTCCAGACAGACTTAAGAAACGTGCTACTTACTGTTCTGTCTTCGAGATACATCGTTTTTGACAAAAAATCGATTCCTATTGTAGCCTGAGTAGACAAGAAAAGACAGATGGGGCAGGGGAAATGGAGAGTAAACAAATGAAAAACCATCACCACTTCAGTTGTATCCTTGAGCACAAAAACAGAATGACAAAAACTATGAGATGAGTAAAAGATCTTCTGAAATCCAGGATGCACTGCAATCCCATTAGTCACAGGCATAATAAGCAAAAGCAGTGTTCCTGTGTCTTTAATACAGTAACCCTAGAGCCTTAGCAACAAACAGTAATTTACAGACTGCCCTGGTCAATCTTTTTGGTGTTTTTGGTTGAGTTTTGATGGGAGACCACAATGCAATTACGAACTGTCCCAGAGACTACAGGGCTGTAAATACCTGGAAGTGTGTTTTGGTATGCTAGCAAACTTGAATATAAAATCTAAAGCGATACCAAAGTCATCATATGGAAAGCATTATCACTTAGCTTTATATCAGCAGGTATCAAGAAACAAGTCTTGTACATTTTAAGCATGGAATAACTTCATTATGACCATTATTGGAGATGCTAACTTTAATAATGGAAAATGATTATTAATGAAACACACTTTTTGATTTGAGTTATTTTACACTAAGTTACTTAGACGAAAGCAGCAATGAGACAAATGAGTAACAACTGAAGAGAACTGAACAGAATAAAACAACATGTCTTGGCTTTCACATTTTGAAAAACTAAAACACAATTGATGCAGTCTAAAGGAGGTGCAATACAAAGAATTTGAGGATATTCATAGAGGGAACACATCCTGTAGTTTCCATGGCTAGCATAAATAGCGTGGCTGTCAGAAAAAGGCAAAGTTAATATGACCACATTCAGGGAAGTGCATGTAGCCTGACCACTGATGCATTTCTACTCTCGTTCGATGGAAATTGTGAGCTGATGAGTCAAAGAAAATATTGCATTGAGATCACAGAGAGGAAGTAGTGAGATGACAGCAGGATGATATGGAAAGCAGCATTAACCATCATGGATAATACAACTGTATGATTGTTCTTTTATACTTAGTAAATACTGCTCATTGATGCGCAGGCACTCACTGTTCTCAGCTGAAATCTGTACTCACCTGGTAGGTGTTGTCAAAGCTGTCATACATGAACCTGGTGATCAATGATGTCTTCCCAACTGGAGAATAAGAGGAAAGAATGGTATAAACAAACAATTTTGTGTTAATTAGCTAAACCTCTCATGACGGCAGCAATGCCAACAAGCCATCATTGTCAAGATACTGACAGGATTAGCTGGGGTAAGGGGCTCAAACCAGAAGAACCAAATCAGACATTTGATACCCTCTGCCAAAAACAGCAGATACCACTCAAAAAGGTGAGTTATGACACCACTTGGCAGAGGTCTGTTCATTGCACATACTGATAGAAACATGAAAATGGACCCACTTTTCAATCTTAAATCACTTGTCTGCTAGACAGACAGAACATTGAGATAACTGACCTGGCTTTATTTGCTGTGGCCGTGTATTTAATTTTCAGTTCAAGAGTGCAAAATATATATTCTTTTAAGTTCAGTTAACAATGATGTGTGAGCTAAATAAAAAGACTGAGAATCTAGAAATACTCAAAATGAAGGAAAATCACTGTCGTCTGAACAAGGCACACACTTGTATATCACAGCTAAACAGCAATATCAGGTGCCATAATATTCCTGTCCACATTAACAGAAAGCACTCTTAAGTACCATTTGGGGGACACTGAACAATTTAGAATTTATAAAAATATCAGCAAATGGCAGACATCGACAACAACATAACCATGAGTCAACAACATCCAGAGGCAGCTTATTTACATCAACTACTCTCCTTGCATTACGTTCAATCGATGTTTAATGCCTTCCTACTTCCAGGAACAGAATAAATAGCACCAGTGCACTTGTGATGTCCAGCTGTAAAGCACCAAGCATAGGATTAACACACGATGTAGACAAGGGAGCTGGAAAGACGGCCCTGGATATTTCACCACACATTTCATTTCCCAACTTTAGGTTCATGTGCTACCTACAAACTGGAGGACTGCACATTAGCACTGTGCTACTAATGGTGTCTCTGCGGTAATGGAAATCCACTCTCCAGGGATCATAATCTACATTTTGTCTGGCCCAGTCTGCCCTAACATAACCAAAATAACCTGATGGCATGCAGCTACAATGTGACTGGATGCCTGTGTTGTAATACTATGGGTCTGTGTATGCATGCATATTTAACTGCATTCATTTTCGACAAAAATACATTCTGATCTGCTGCTCATATGACATGATTTGCAAAAAGACATGAAAAATACTGCATAAACACTAAAACAAAGGGGTTGTACCTTCTTTGACATATCAAGAAGCAGCAGCACATTTTTCTTGCTACATAAAGGCAAGCTGAAGAGAGTAATTGAAACACCTGAAGGGCCACACTGTGTCAATGTTGGCCACAAACCCACCTGCTGCAGGAATGCGGGGAATTTCAAGTGAAAGGCATCCTGCTAGAGGTAACCTGATGTGCTGAGAGAATATTATCATGCCTACCTCAATTCAACACCAACCCAGGGTGACAAGGCTAAAGCACATAGACAGAGGAGGTGGGGTCACCACCCACCATCACAGCAGGACATAAGTGTAAAACGATAGAAGGTCCTCCACACACACACACACACACACACACACACACACACACACACACACACACACACACACACACACACACACACACACACACACACACACACACATACACACACAATGGCAGAAACTCCTCACAGTTTGACTCATTGCCTGCTGGTTTTTGCTGTGTCACTGCAGGTGCTGCAGGCTTTAAAATGCAAGCCAGGGGAACCTGGCTCTTTTCTTCCCACATAAAAAAGTCAGTGAAAACTGTGGAGTGGATTTTAGCATGCAGTCATTGACAAGCAACCAAATACTAAAGTTAAACCCTCCTGAAGCTCATTTTGGGTTGGAAGGATTCCTGCATTGGCAAGCGTGCCACCTTTATGCCACCTGCACCATGAGCCTGTGCCTCTACTCTAAGCCACATAGAGGCCTTGGATAGGCCTGTCACGATAACTACTTTTGTTGGTCAATATATCGTCCCAGAAATAATTGTGATAAAATTGTAATTTTAAGGCTGTGATCACAGTGCATGATTTTTAAAATGTCTGTGCCTTTTTCCCCCCATTGTTTTCAATGGTTTTCTTACAACAGGCGTGCGGTAAGTCGATAACATAATTATTGTGACAGGCCTAGCCTTGGATTGTTAGATTTATTAAAAATTTCACAGGGTGCAAAACGGTCATGTGAGGCATTGTAAAAATAATCATTTGCTGTGCTTCTCCTCTTTTAAACAGCAGCCTGATGATAGGTGGAAAACAAGTCGAAGAAAGAAAATATACTATGATGTTCCGGTCTTTTAACCATTGCTTTTTTAACGAGTGGAAGGTTTGGGTGTTAGCTTGAAACGGATTTTAATTACATTCTGATCACTTTACAAATCATACTTAGAAACTGCTATATATTGCAAGCTTTTGTTTTAGTTCTGGTTTATTTTATTTTTGTGTGTATTACAACATACAAGACATCAGTGCAACAGAATGCAAGAATGCCTCAAGAAATAGCACCCTTCAGTCACACTACTCTCCATTCCCAACACCATCCCCATTCACTGCACTTTCGAGGGGAGAAGGACTGAGGCTATTCAGATGCTCTCTCATCAATCCCAGAAATAGCACATAATGTACATGCAGGGACATTTAAAGGTAACAAAGCTTTGCAATGCTCTTTCATATACAAAGACTGTCCCTCATCACCCACCCCACACTCTATCACACCCCACCCACCCTTCCTCAGAATAACCCATTATAATCAAAAGATAATCCCTCTGCAGTGTCTGCAGACAGCAGCTTCAGCCATATATTGCTTCACAGTCTCAACTCTAAACACCACAACCACCCCACCTGAAAATCCCAAAAAAAAAAAAAAAAAAAACCTAGAAGCTCCCACAGGAGCTGTTCCATGACATTCATCCACTGGGACTTTTGGCTACAGTGCTGATCTCCCCCTGACCAGCAGAACGGGTATAAAAGAGCAGAAATGAAATGTGACATCATGACTGCATTCTGGGTATGGTCATTTGGAGGACTAAAAGTCGTAGGCATGACCCTTTTTATAACATATTTTCTGTTCTGCTGCCTCTGTGGCCATGAGAGCAATCACTGTGCTCTCCGTGCCATGTGAAAGCGTGGAGACACAGCGACCAGGATGAGAGGCAGGCAGATAGAGACACAGACAACAACACAAAAATCGCATTAAGTGACGAGTCAAAACTCCATGCTGTATACACATCATGTACATTAGTTACAAATCTTGGCAAGTATTAAATCACATTTTTAAAAATAAATAAGGTTCTCAAAAGAGGTCTATGGTCTATCAAAGACAGGAATTGCCAGGGACCACATATTAGGATACAGTATAATTACAATTATGGTCATATGCATTTTTTGTGTCATTTCACAATCAGAAACTGTATGACCATTCACCTTCAGACAAAATCAGTTTAAAAATACCATTTCTAAGTAGAATTCCCCATTAAAATGCAAGAAATGTATCACAGTACCCCAAAATTAAGTTTATATTCATGTGCATCATGAAAATAACATTTTGATATGAAGCTATCAATTTTCCACTACTCATACTGAAGGTATGAGAAGTGTATCTGGCTTCACATCAGTTAAAAGTAATCACAGACTGAATCTGGACCAAAGGCAGGGAGGCCAGGAGTGCACTGACTCACACTTGTTGGTCAGTAGTGACTCCCCTAGTTGATTGGGCACTTGCAAGCTGTCAGATTCAGCTGCTCTGGTTTCAGTACATACAATGCAGTGCCATATAGCTTACAGACAGCAGACAGGAGGAAAAGAAGCTAGTTCTTGCATGCCCCAATTCTTAGCAGATGATGCACTGATGGGATTGGCTACTGGGTGTGACCAGGAATTCGACAACCCCTCCCCCTTCCCAAATGTAAAGGCTGTACCTTTCACTTTTTCATGCATGTGGGCCAATATGATGCACCATGGTTACACCACTACTTTGCAAATATCTTTGAGCTGTAACATTTTCCCCCCTGAAGTTCCATAAGTCTTTCAAGCAAAATAAGCATTACAATAAAATTAAAACCATTGCATTTGAGGATCTAGCAATCTTCCAAGAAGCCTGAACTACAGTACTTTCTGCAAGTGGGTGGTTCTGGGTTGTGCGACGAATTCATGTACCAGAAGTTAATTACCTGGGATCACTACATGCCAGGACCAGGCAAGACCTAGTTTGGGTTGTACCACACAGTGCTGGAGGAACCTACATTTTGGTTCTTTTTATCTGCTTAAGCCTGGCACTCCAGCCTAAGAGCAATAGCACTAGTGAAACAGATTGTAAGGGCTGTAGTACTGTCGACTTCATGGCTATTGTCACCCTACCTTGAAGCTGGCGGAATTGACACAGGCTTGGATGGGTGTGCAGCCTAAATATTCACTCCTGAAACAGCACTGTAAAAAGAACAAAGAAGTTTACACCCACCGCATAAGCTATGTCTTGTTGGGAGACAGTTTTGGAGAGCGGCACTGTGTTTGAGAATGTGTATTAGAATTACAAAGGGATGTTGCCGCACCGACCAGGGCCAAATCGCGCCTCCTGTTAACGACCTGGTATCTGCCATCTGTGGAACTTAGGGTTCCCAATTACCATATCTGAGTCATCACATGCTAATGTATTTGCTGTAAACTGTATAAATGTTGGCCACACATTGTAATCTTTGAACATTTTGCTCCATGCTTGTGTTCCCACGGCTGGCTGTGTAAGTAAAGTATCTGTCTTCAACTGCGAACATGGAATCCGTCTCTTCATTAACAACATGGTTGTTGTACTCATTTTGAGAATTTCATTGTTTACTAACAGTCTCCTTTTCAGGGGGACTAGATTTATGTGGTGGGTACAAGTCTCTTTGTGGATACAAGCCAACACAGAATTCTTACAACTACAATACACCTTTATTTGTTCCAAATCAAATGAAAAATTAATTTCACATTCCTCCATTTTTCTCTTCTGTCAGTTTCCATCAATGTCCAAACAATGAAAATGGCATAGCTGTGTATTCAATAATCTCAATTCAGAAAATATCCTTAACCAGGCCAATTCAATAAGAGAACAGGTAATGCTGAGGTAGACGGATGTGGGAAGTGATAGATAATGTACACTCACAAAGTAAATAAATCCCAACCCCAGGGTCACACTTATAAAATCTATCCTCCCTACACCAAGAAACTCTGCTGGACAGGCATGTCTCAGCATGAAAATGTCATGGTGCACTAACCTGCATATAATAATTTCAGTATTTATTAAACTTGGCTGTAAATCTTAAAGTACTACTACACATACTAAAAACTGTTCAACCACATTATTTTGTACTGGAAAAACTAGTGTGTGACAGATTTTATGCAGGCCAAAACTTTTAATAACACTTTGCTTTCATTAACAAGTGTTTCAGCAACTATAATTAACATTACCAAACATTTAATCTTGCATTTAAGACAAATATTCCTACAAAACAACTTACTGCAACACCAACTATGGGAGTGTCCCAACACTGCAATGGCCTCAGTCATTCCAGGAGATTGCAGACAACCACAATGTGCTCCACTATGAAGCCTGTGTGGAATCAGCCACTGCTTTCCTATTCACAATCCACCAAACAATTTGCACAGTTACGGTGTTGGAGCACACTGCATGTACATTCTGCACAAAATATTGCAAAAGATAAGCAAACAATTTTCTCATCAAACATTTGGCAGAGGCTGTGATATCTTTTAATCCAAGTAGGCTCCTATGAGCACAAGGTCAGATGCCAAATGCCAGTGTTCTTCCTGGTTTATTCACACTGCACAAATGGTTATTTAGACATGGATGAATATTAAGTAAATTTCAATACTGAATCAAACAGGACATCACACAAAAAATACACAAGTACAGTCTCCCAACAGACTATCAGGTTCCCCATCATTCCACAAAAATTGTTTTCTACCTACGACTACAATGCAACATCCCAGTCAGACTATTCTCAAAAGACAGACTGCATAGCCCCACACACACCATGAACTGTTAAGTCAGGGAAATGGGGGCGGGGCGCTTTAATCTAAACATAACCAGTCCAACTATTCCCCTGTGCTAGCCCGGAACAGCCGTAGATCATGTGAACGCCACCATGTAGCAGAGCTGCCCTCATTCATAAATTACTTCACAATAACCATTTAAATGCATGTATATATTATAGTTGATGTCAGTATTACTGACAGCCAGGTCAAATGAATTGTGTCACATTAACAAAATAAATAAATAAATAAATACATTCAGCAATTAACAAAAATTTCATGGGGAATCAAGGAATTGACAGAGAAGCAAGGGAGCAGGACAGCATGTGCAAAATAGCTAGACCAGGAGCAGAATAGTGGGAGTTCAGAGGAGAATGAGGAGATTGAGGGAAATTGACAACTGTCAAAAAAACACACAGGGTTCAACATATGTTTACAATGTCCAGAATCATAACTATTTTGTTAGTCTAAATACTGTCTCACAGTGACTGAAATTAGGGCATCCTGCACCTCCATTTTGAACTGCAAAATAATTAACTGACAAAACTTTCAAGTTTAAGATAACAATGCTTTGACCTCCCTGCACATCAAAGAGAGATGGTCATGTTTGAGTTAAGGGGGGAAACAAAACACAATGAACACAATTAAGCCCTTTGAAAATAAAAACCCACAAAGCTTGCTCTGGGGGAGCGGAGAGGGAGGGCTGGAGGTGATTTACAGTCAAAAACTTTCTCATGCCATATATAACAAACAGGTACTGCTACAGCGAGAGTTGACCTACAAAACATATACAATTTCAGTGCCACAGAAAACTGGGCTAAAATACACAGAAAATATGCACTGACATTCTGCAACCTATTTGTACTGTCATTGTTAAGGTGCTGTCAGTTTAAAAGAAGAAATCATGCTTTAATCCTGACCCTCATGAAAGAAAACCACGAGGCACACAAAGGCAACCCATGGTATTCAGACAGGACCATGGAAAACATGGGCACCTTATGCCTGAAAGACACCAGCATCTTAAATTTATTCTGGATTAACACTTCAGATTTTATTTCCAGTGTTCATGGTTATGCTGAGCATGGTGTGTGGGAGAGTAGATGATGCAGGATAGGAATGTTTACTTGTTCATATCAGTTCTATCCAGGGAATACCATTTAACAGCAACAATGTCATATTAACACCGTGTTCTATGTGTAGATGAGTAATTGCTGTCCTCAGTGTAGGTGCACGGAAGGATTAGAGGTCATAAATTAATGAGTTCATATGAACACAGCTAAATGTATAAGCTCCAACTCTGTGGGTACGTGTGCAGCTGTGCCTCTCTCCAGTACAGGGGGTGCCATCATTCAAAATATTTCAGCTGTGAGCCACCCCTTGCTTGAATTCCCTGGCCCTGGTTGCCCCTCTTGTGTGACCACTCCACCTTTCAGGCTGTTCCTTATTCTTTTCTCCTATCTTCCCTGGATCTGAACTTGCTACCTGTCGGCCTTATTTAGTTCCAGCCCTCCCTCCGCCTGTTCAAAATTCCTCAGCAGGACCTCCTTCCCAGTTTCCATTGTTCTCCTCTGGACAGCACACCCCCTCTTGTCTTCAGAAAACTCCAGAATAGCTCCAACTCCTAACCAATGGACACTCCAGAGACTGATTCACTGTCACGACCATGAAATCGGACATTAGCCTACTGCTTGTAATGAGGGAACTGCAACGTCACCAGCTCCTGCACACAAGGGAGCAGCAGCTGAACCTCTGCGGAGATTTGAAACTGAATGCCAGCCTCCCTCACTGTACATCTGTCATCTTTGCATCCACAATCACACCATTACACCCCCCCCTTAAGAAATCTACACGCCATCTTCCTCTGAATACTTTTTTCCCCCATTCAATTTGACAATGAATAACTTTGGACAGTTACAGACAGAGAGAAATTTCAGGGACAGGGACTGTGGATTTACTTCTCTTCTCAGTGAACCATATATAATCATAAACAGACCATAATCTTTTTAGCTGCCGTTACAGGCACTTCTCACAAACATTGATCACAAAAATTTAACTGTTGCATTGGGATGCAAGGTTGTGGCCTGATCTCTGAACAAATCAGTCCTCAACACTCTCCCACAACCAGTCTATAGCAATGTATTGTGGGAAAGATGTTTAGCCAAACCGCAATAAACCCAAATCTTGTGGCATTAACCTCAACCTACACAGGCTGATTTCACACTTATGTGTGAATATGATACAATGATGTACAGGGCTGTTTGAGGATTTGAATCGAGGTAAAAGAGCAAGAGAAGAAATTAAGATCTCTGCTTTTTAAATGACACAGCACAACTCTGAATAGTCACCTTGAAGAGTGTACAGAACAGGAAATGGTAAAGAGAGTGACAGTCACAGCAAGAAAAGATGCTGTCTCACTGCAAAATCAGTTCAACAGAAAATAAGCATTAAACCATGAGCAGGGTCTGTGAAGGCAAGGTGCATAAACCAACTTTTCCTCTAACTTCAATGTATCACAGTTTTCCTTAGTTAAATGAGTATGCACTGCATGAACTTTGTGGAAGTAAATCAAAGTTTAGCTTTACTTGGTGACTGCTAAGAAAAACCTCATCCCACTCCTGTAGTACATAACAAAAACATCTTAAATAAGCTCTTCCCAGATTCCTGCGCAAAATACAATTAAGTTTAAATTGGCTAAACCACATCAATATACTTATTAAACATAGTTAAGGTGGTGAGGGAGGCTGAAAGGCCTGGATATGTTCTTACCATCATATAATGAAACACTCAAACCTGTGAGACTTTCAGAGTCTGTGGATTACATAGCTATAGCCTAAAGACACTATTTTGCCCAAAGAAAAGGGCCATCAGAGGTTTTTTTTTTAATCATCATAATGATATCAAAATTTTCAAAATGAAAAACAAATAGCCAGCTTCCTTATGCTCTCGTTCCATTTTCCTATAAATATTAACACTCAGAGAGAGTACAGAAACACTGGAACTTGGCGTCCACTGAGATGACTCCCTCTGTGGGCACTGGGCATCCACTCCTCTCTGCTATCCCAAAGCCTGTTTCCACACACTCCCTACACAACCCTCATCTTAATCCCCATGTCCCAATGCCCAGTTTCTCATCTGCATATACTCTTAATCCCCCTTTCCCTGATGCTCCCTCCCTCACACTTTTCCCCCCATGCAAGTGTACAGATCACATTGCAGGGAAGGATACAACCAGAAAGGGTAGGCTTGAGGAATTAGAGATCACATATGAGCAAGAGGTCACAAACAAAATATTTTCATCAGAAAAATGGCTCACTAAAATAGATAATTCCATCCAATTTGACAATAAGATCTCCTGATATGGCTGAGGTCAATATAGAGAAATCTATAGAACAAAGTTTACTTGTGTGAACAGCTAATAACCTGCAGGTCAGTACTGGTGATTCCCATGGGTTGCCTGGATTCTAACAGATTACTTGTAAATTATGAACATGGAGATCCAGCATCACTGGTATGCTGGGCTTTATGAATAGGACAGTACCATCCACCAGGGACTGATTGTAGAGGACATCCATATTAAGGTCTGCAGTAAAGCAATTTTTGTTACTACGAGCCTGAAGATACCACCATATAGTACCATCGGTAGTAGTGCCATGAACATCACAAATCATGGAGTCAGTAGATACCCTTACGCAGGACAAAACTGTGGCAAGTTTATGTGTACACTGTCAACACACTTTACAGACAGACAAAGAATATAAAGCCAGTTTTATGAACTTTGGTACAACCTATCTAAATAGGGGAATGGGATTTCCTCTGTTTAGTGATTTTTTTTCATAGCAACCCCATCAGTAGCATTCAAGTTTTCAAGAGATATTGTTTTTGGTTGTAATTTCTCTCTTGCAAACCTGGGTCTCTCGGATCTGCCGTGTGGATGAGAACACAGTATTTTCAACAAAATACAAATTCATTGAATACACCAAACCATACAGTTGTTATTCTTTTCTCCCCATAGTGGTATAAATATATATTTAACCTTAGTGAGATAAAAGCTACTGCATCTACACCCAGAATTTAAACTGTTTTATTTTTGCACAGTGTTCTGCTTCTGACACTAATATATTACAGATTGATTATTCTTACATTCTCTGCCCTTCTGAAGCTAGCGAAAGTTGTTTTTAAGGCAGCACAAGGGATTGTGTGTTGTTTTTTTGATATTGAGTATTTTATTACTTTCTCCCATTGAAAATAATTAGTTGTTTTACAAAAACAAGGCAAACATTCAACACCAATACCCAAAACACATAGTAAGAGGTATGACACTCTCACAGAGATGTTTGGCTTTGCACTGTCATGGCAAAATGAACAGCTCTCTACGGTTATGAGGTAGCATATTCAAACATTTGCTTCCTTGCTTTCATTGTCTTTCATACCACTGACTCCAAGCTTAAGGTTTCCTAGACAAAAGGAGACTAGAGAATGGAACTTTACTGAACTCTTACTACACAATCCCACGTACTGGTGCTACACGCATTACACCCAACACTAAACAAGAGTCATTTCCTATATGCGCCTAAAAGGAGTACTAACTCACTTAAAGTTACGAATAAAGGATGATTCTTAATCCTTCAACACTTACATTGAAGTATCAATTAAGTATCTACATGTTTTAATATTCTGAAAATTCTATGATTAAATGCTTCCTGGACCCTGACCTCTTGAATGTTCAGTTCCCTACAATAGTGATGCTTTTTTTTAATGCAGAATTTATGTACAATTGGAGAAAATACAAAAGAACTCAAGATATTAATCATCTGTCCTGCATTCTGTTACAGAATTTGCTTCAGATTATATGTTATTGCAGATTTACTGCAAATTATTTTGTGCCAAATTATATTTCAGACCTGTCTAGTACCAAGTCAAACTGCTAAAATTAATATTCATAGGTATGGTGGAAAAGATATGGACAGGAAAGACAGCTGCAAGTTTCAGTCAGCACCCTAAAACAAAAACATGGATAAACATGAAAAGGGGATCTTCAGACCAAACCAACCCAAAATGTCAGGCCTTACAAATAAAATTACATTTCAGTGATGACCTGATGAAAATAACATCATTTGCACACACCTTGACAACACAGAGAAATGGAGTCTCAGCTGAATTAGACTCAGATTCATCATTCAAGTAGTCCTCTTTATGAAGCTAACACTAAATGCAACCCTCTTTATGCTTAAAATGGTATGACACAAACACTTTCACGCACTAGGCTTGGGGTTAACGGACTGTTTCCAGACAGGGACAAGAGCCCTGCAGCCCTCTGCATGACTCTGCAGGGCCCTTTATACGGTCCAATCAATGGCATCTTTTGTTGCAGTCTGTCAGTTCCACTGCTCTGCCCTGTTATTCACTGCTTTCACTCTGCACGGAGACAAATTTAATCATTCATCAATTTGCTGTAACTGTATGCACAACATTGTTAACTACACATCTCTGGGCTCACATTTATGTCAGGCCTGCGTACATGCAAATATTTCTAGCTCTGTCCCAGACTCAGCAGGAAGTCTCAGATTTCAGGTAGTACTTTTCTACAGATATCAGAGCAACATGTTAGAATCAGGTCAGAATCAGGTACAACTACAATGTCCCTAGAAACCAGGTTACAGAGGGCATTCCAAAATTTAGGCAATTAAACCCCTTTTCACTTCTGAGAAATCAATTCACAGGACTACAGCATTTATCAAAATTAAAGAAAGTCTATGGGGTACATCTTCCCATGGGGCCACAACACATATTAAGGCTTCAAAAATCGTTTTTCCAAGTCTTTTCCTGTCTCTTCAAAAGAGGCACTTAAATGAGGCAACACTGAGCACACTGATAAGAGAAGTTGTATAGAAGACAGGATATCGACCAAACAAGGTTTCTCATTGATATTAGTCATGCAGTGAGTAAGCATGCAATGTGTGGGTATGTCTAACATAAGGACTGGGTAGTTCAAAGGACAGTATGCTTTATAATATTTTGTGGCAAGGCTGAAGGAAGATGCAGTCAAGAACTGCAAGTTACAGATCATGTTTGTACTAGCTCTTGACTTCACCTCTAATTCTTCAACTCCTATATATGAAATCCAGTTCAATGTTGTACTTAAACTCAACCCCCTAATTTGTAACATGTTGATGCAGGCTAATGTCAAGACATTCAATGCATGCTCCCTATGCACATATTTCAACCTCATATTCTTGCTGTCTGCGTTCTACTTCCATGCCTACTAATGGTCCAGAAATGGCCCTGGCCATCTGCTAAATAAATAGCCTACAACTCAAATGATCCAACATGCACATATCAGTGCGGTGTTACTAATAAGAACATAATGGCAATAAAGACAGGTGTTGAATAGTAAGCACATATGGCAAGTCTAAGATCAAACAGAACACATTAACCCGCACATTCACGATCTGAATGTCCAAGTTTTAGAGTGTCACTAAATATTCTCGAGAAATGCCTAATGACTATAGCATAGCTACAATCTTTGCCATGTTAAAGGAACGGTTTGGTGGACAAGATTACCACAAGCATTACGATTGAGAAGTCGGATACCGTTAGATTAAGCAATGGCATCAAATAGCCGCAATATTGAACTAAATCCACATTAACTGAGGAAGATCTCAGAAGGCAGACAGGGACACAACTGCAGACGAAGGCCAAAAACATAAAGATTCGCAGGACTGAAAACAGGGAAATCATTACCTATGTAATCACTATGACATTTTTGAAGCAAGCGAATTTAATTCCTAGCAAACTACAATAAGGCGACTTTATCTACCAAGCTATGTTATCTTTCACTGTTCAGTAATTTACCGAGACGATTCAGATCAATATTGTTCGCAAACTAACTTAACTGGCTAGTTAACTGGGGCCATAAGTTTAGGAATGAGACGGAACAAGACAAGACAAACCAGTTGCTAATGCAGTCAGTTCAGTATGTGGCTGTCGGGAGCTAACTAAAATCTTAGGACAAACTTATTGGATGTCATAGCAGGTATCTCGAGATATAAAACGTTCAGATAACTATCTAACATTGACAAATTCGAGATCGATACTGATGACCACATCCAAGTGGTCGCTAGCTATTCCTAGTTATCAATATACACTGGCCAGCTACCCCAAGTCGGATTCGAATCGAACGCCTTAGCAAGCAAGCTATCGTACATACAGTTCGTTTATTGCCGACACAACACGGTGGGCAGTAAGCAATAGTCAATATAGTCAAATCTTGTCTAATGTTAATTACAAGTAGTATATTAGAAATACGCATATTAGCCAATCGAAATTTCATCATAAGAGGACAGCTGGCTAGTTAGCGAAGATAAATAACAAAATTCCTTCACATCACAGGGACAGCAATCCGACACACTACGATACCTAAACAACAGTGAATTAATATGACAAACAAGAAAATCAACTGCCGCTACACTTGACACATTACCTAACAAGTATTCAGTGTTAACGTTAACATTACATATTCCCGTAGATAGCCGAATATCATTTCATTGTACTGCGACAAAATTGAATAGCTACGACATCGGTCTTGGCTGAGTGGGTGAATACCGATGAAATTGGGACTCGCCCCAAAACAATACCACAATATAGCTAGCAAGCTAACGTGAACAAACATTACGTTAGCTGACTGCACACCGAAAAGTGTTGCTATTACAGTCCACTTACCGCTCTGTTCGCCCAAAAATACCAATTTAAATTTCCTCAGCGGGTTTCCGAAGTCTCCTGCCGTGGACATGACTTCAATGTTTCAAGACCCCGGGGTTGGGAGGAAAGCTATCTTGGGTAGCTAACGTTACTTGTAAACTTGGGTTAAAAGTGGCTAGCTAGCTAGCGCGATACCGATAACAGCTCTCTAGGAGCGCAATTTATCAAGCTAGTTAACTACCTGTTTATAACTAACAGATTTAATAGCTCATATAAGACACAGAACTCCTTGTTTTAGTCAAAGCCTCTCTGGTAAAAAATGACTTTCTACCTACTAAGATTTAGCTGTATCTCCCTGGTACACTTCACTGACTATGCTATTTCTAAAAAGGGCTGGTTACAATCTAGCTTGCTCATTCGTGCTAATTTGACTGATGGGAGATACTGACCAATCCAAATCGAGGATTGCAATCGGTTGTCATATTGAGAGTGGTAGAGCAGATTTTGTTATTTTGAATTCTAGATTTCTTTTTTCCGACTATCACTTCGACTATTATGACTTGTGTTACATTCCTTACTTGACCCACAGCTTTACTTTAACTCATAAGATCAGCGATTTCAAAGTTTCCCCATTTTTACGTACACACATCGTTACTTTTGTTTTACTACACTGTAAAATCACTGTATCTTGCAATAATGGCCTTGTAATTGCACATCTTTCCATAAACAAATGAATGAATTAATGCACTACGTTGCCAGGTACTCCTCGATCAATATGTTCTGCAAACCTTTACATTCTATGGTGAGAGCAAATTAAATACAAAATTCAAGTTAAAAGAAGAAAACTGGATCATTTCATTTGCTGAACAAACTTGGTCTGACAGGATGTAATCCTAAGAAACCATCTTTGAAATGCTCGAAAGTAGCCACTGGCCATAAACCATTTTCTTTCCCTCCACAATGGTGGGTTAGTTATGTCACGTGAATTTTAAATACTTTAAATATAACACATGCCTAGTTAAAGACCCTCAGTCTATTTTTCCTAGAGGCGGAGTTACGTGTCTACAGGGTTAGGTTGATCGATACAGACGCCACGTTACCTTTACAGCCTACACACAACGTCAGCACATGAATGTCGGCTTGGTGATGTCATTGTTGTGGGCTCTCAAAGTTTGAGACCGGTTAAATTTTGGCAACCCTCTTGTCAATGAGGATAATGGTTGGACGTGTAGCCTAATTATGTGATTTTCTGTAATGCCTATTTGCCGTATTTGAAACTTTGAAACTACACTTGAAGAGGAGTTAAATGTCAGAATGCGTTGTGACATTGCACGCTATTTCAGGCATATTTGCGACACGTCTGCGTTTTATTTAGGTACTCAAATAATGATTATTATTATTCTAAATTTGATGTTTATGTCTAAATCCCGAAGCGCATTTCATCCCGAAGCTTCCCAGTTATAAAATATCCCGACTAGAAACATGCGGAACTAATGCCTGAGACTGAGTTCTTGAGGTTCCTTTTAGGCAGACGGACCGGACTTAAATGTTACAAGCGGTACGCGAAGAGTAAGGTGGAGTGGTAAAAACAATGCTATTTTGAATTAGTTTCCAAGATTAAAGTGAATTTACTGCAGCGATGAATAACCTAGTGACAAAGGTAAAGTCAGTCAACGTTCAGTATGATAGACTTAACTGACCATATATTGATCGACGGTAATCCAACAGAAGGTCAACATAGGCTAGCTACCACTGTTAGTTTAGCCAATGTCGTTTACTGAATCAAGCCTCCTAATGTTGATATGTAACAGAGATTTGAAAGAAAAAATGTGTCAATGATTGAGTGGATTAAGACAACATGCTAAGTTTGCTAACAAAGAAACGTTAGATAATGTCGATATACGGTGCACTCACTGAGATTAATTTATTAATTTGTTACTAAAATATTTATCATATTTAGTGGGGTTAACCAGACAAATCCTTGACACTTGTATGGACGTTCTTAACAGTTGCAGTTCGCTTTTGGTCAAAATTCACGTGTTTTGGACCAGGCAGGATCCATATTTTGGTAAGTCTAACACGGTACACCAGGCTATTCGTAACAATATATATATATATATATATATATATATATATATATATATATATATATATATATATATTATATTTATCCAATACTGATTAACAGTTGTAATACATTTTACGGTTTAGACATTTCACTTGGAAAAAAATGGACGATCAGAAGTGCAATACATCACTGTGAATCTGCAACAGTATCTTCTAGAAGTCCCAACAATGCTGTAGAACTCTGTTTTCCTTCTCTTGCAATGGGTAGTTGGCTACCTATCCTCTGTGACTAGTTAACCAACTATTCCTCTAAAATAACACCAAAAGCGCTGAGTGGTGGTAGAAGAGTGAAACAATTTTATAGTCATTCGAGGACTTGTGGTGTTGTAATGCACTACATAAGTTCCTGGACCCAGCCAGTCGTTTGGCCCTCAGTTAGGTTTGAGTGTTCTTGTTTCTTTCTAATTCGGATAGCATTTGAAAATGCTCAAATTGTCCACTGTGATAGCAACAGGAAAACTTAGACCAAACTTGAGAAGTCTCAATGGATGGCACGAAAATCTATACTTTAAAAAAAACAAACAAAAAAAAAACATATTTTTATTTAAAACAAAAGCCATAGTGTTTGCAGTTTAACAGTAGTGGTAGATTAGTGTATTGCATATTGTTTGTTATTTTCATTTTTCAATCCATTTTACAGGACAGCCATTGTGAAGCAGCACCCATTTCTTGGTAAGATCTTGTTGGTATTTGTAATAATCTAAGATTTTCTTTTGGAAATACCTAGTAAACAAGAAAAAGAGCTCAGTTCAAATCTCATACAAATGTGTGTATGAGTTAAGATTTTAAGTTTTTACTGAATTGTTTTTTGCTGTGAATTTGTAGATGTTGGACCACAAACTGCTGTGTTTGACAACAAAAGTGATTAGTTATATGAGAATAAACAATCTGTCATCCACAGCCAATCTGAGGCAGTACAGGTCCATGCCAACCCATGGGATTGGGCGGTATAAGTACCTTTTGCCGAAAGAACAGGTATGAGTCCATTTGTTTCCACCAGAGGTATTTTTGTTGCAGTTACTTCATGCCACCTTTGTATTTATGTGTACTGTGAATACAAGGGATAGACAAAGTAATGCAAACACAAATGAAAATGGACTTTTGAAATTGCAACATCGCAATTAAAAGGGAGTCAGCAAGTTGAATATGACTGTTGCTACTAATTATGTATGTTTCTAGACATGGTATATCTACCTGACTTTTCACAGAAATGACAATTAATAAATGTGTTTTGTAAAAGAAATTGATGCATGAGCCCTATTGTTTTCTCAAGATCTTTCTATTGTTTCAAAACAATATCACCCCCACCAGTGAACACTGCTTAATCCAATTAATCCAAGAGTGGACTACCAGAATGAAATCAAACACCTTCCAGTTTCCATTTTCTGAAGTAATGAGTACAGAGTAGATTTTCATTTCTCAAAGGACTGGAAGGTTTCCTTCTGTAAGAACACTGTTCCACTAAAAACTGTTCAAAGCTACTGTGACAGTGTTCCATTGGATTGAAGTTTCTCTGAAAGCAAAGGGTAGCTGGGCACCTTTGTAGTTAATACATTTTAATGTATTTCTTGATGTTTCAGTTATTTTCTCATTTGTATATTTTTTTTAATACACAACACAGCAATGCAACTCGATGAACAAACTAATGCATGGATGTTAGGTTCACAACAAAAAGGATTATGGAATGGACAGGTCATACTGGATGTAGTACCGAAATATCATGTGCCACTAGGCCACAATGACTTGTTTCTCTGATCCCTCAGCCCAAAAAAAAGAAGAAGGAGAGGCTGCAGATGAAACCAATCAAAGCTGCCACAGAGACTCAGTATGGAGACTTGAATGTGAAGGTTTTTGGCCATGACATGACCCTCGTGGAGCACTACTCTCAGTACATTCACAATCTCTGTAACCGCCTCAAGGTCAAAGTGGCTGAAAGGTGAAATGATGTTTCTCACTTCACCATTTTCTGATTGCCAAACTGTATGGGTTTGTTTTTGTCATTGTTCATGTTGTATTTGCAGTTATTCTTTTATCATATCAGGCTTGTCATCCTCACAGGAATTTGAATGTAATAATTTTGAAGATTGTCAGTGCTGTATACACCACTGGTCATGCTCGCCAATATTAACATGTTCCTACTCTTTTTCCCTTTCAGCTATGCTCTGCCAACAAAGACCACTGAAATTATGATCATGCAGGAGAAAGGCACCAAGATGTATTTGGATGCTGTGCTTAAGACCCATGAACGAGTTGTCCAGGTGATAAAAATTGCTCACTAAGTGCTTCTGTTTCTCATGTTCTTCTGAGTTCAAAATACCACAATAGCCTCAAGCATGAAGAAGACTCTGGAAAAACATTTTTGTTTATGTTAAGTAAATTGAACATACCAAAGAGCTGATTTATCTTCCTGCACATGCTGTATTTCAGATCACTGGTTTGAATGCCACAGTTTGCCCTGTGTTTATTGAAGTACTACTGCAAAACCAACCAGAAGGAGTTGATATCTCTATAAAGGAGGTGAGGTCCAGCATCTATCGAAGAAACATTCTTTTCATCTTTCTGCTATACCAATGTTTGTCTTTGACAGTACAAAGTTCCTTTGTAATTTATTTTTCCTAAACATACTTGCATTATTGGTCGGTGGGTCATAATATGGTAGATCATTTCTGTATACCTACATTTAGTCTTTAAAAGGTGAACAGTGGAACTGATAGTTGAGGGAGTAAGAGGCACCAGTTCAGGTTAATTGGGATAATTTTCTTCTCATGCAAAGTTTTTCTTGAACCAGGTTTTTTTTTTTTTTTTTAAAGCTTTATGTTTTCTTTCTTTCTATACCTCCTCCAGCACACTGAGGCAGATTTCACGTCCCGATTCAAAGCACGACCAGAACTAGAAGAGCTGTTGGCCAAAACGAGTTGAAAAGAAGAAATATTTACCATTGCCTGTCCAGTAACCAGCCACCAGCCACTGATCTAATCCCATCCATTACCTACCTGTGAAATTAGATGCTGATGTGCTTGTGTTTAGTTAGTTATACATGAGGGCGTATTTCCTAACCCTTGATTAAATAAAAAGTGAAAATGAAATGCTGTGAAATACAGTTCTTTAAAAAAAAATCTGTTTGCCTTGCTTCCTCAGTAATGGTCTGTCATGGAAATCATCAGCAGGCATTCATTTTCAACTGGGTGATTAATAACCGTACAGCTGACATGATTATTTTCTGACTTATATATATATACATCTCCATACTTCACCTTTTTTATGAGATATGTTTTAAATTAAGCATGGAGGCATCAAGCTGAAAGGTAAAGAAGCAAAACTTGGGATTCAGTTTCTAATAAGGTCATAATAAAAATGTGGACTGCTTAGCAGCAGTCTCTCAAAGACAAATTGTACATCATACCATTAGTGTGATTACATGAAAGTAATTGTGTGCATAGTACTCTATTAAAATAATGTCTAATTATTTAAATCATATTTGTGTCTATTCTTGATATCACAACTTCTGTGCCGTGTTTAATTGTAGATGTTTAGAATTTATGCTCATATATTACTGTAACCTTGGGCTTAACATTTGTTAATAACAACCAATTACATTTGTACTCCAATCCAGTGATCAGGGGTAAATTGTGTTCTGGAATATGCCATTAGTCAAATAATTCAGACCATTTTTTACATTATTGGTATTTTGCCAAGAGTGTCATGTGTTTTACTGGAATATTTAATGAATAAGAGTGCAGTAAGAATCATGGTAGTAAAAACACATCTGTGATGTTAAAAGTACAGTATGTTACATCCTGGAGCAATGAACTCAATGAGTAGGTTCTAAAAAATATTTTACCACATGATGTAAAAAAAACAAACCATAATCACTAATCGAGTTGCATTGCTGTGTTGTCATTAACTTTCAGACCACTGATCTTCATTTATTCAAGTTGAATCTTTAACAAAACAAAGTGTGAAGTTGTCTGTAAACAGTTTTGAGGACTTGAATTCATGGGCTTTTTCTTTATAGTTTGGTGTTAAACCATTCCTTGAGACAGAAAGTCTCCAGTTTGAGAATAGATGGAGTTTGAAATCTACTCTGCATCAAATGGTACTCCTCATCCTCCATAACAAAAATGGCTACATAAAAACTCCTTTTGTGTCGTTTGACCTTGCAAATTATTAATTGCAACCAATGACTCCCATGAGATGGCTGCTTATACCATAACAGATTCACATCCATGTATAATGGTTGGGAACAGAAATTATGTGTTGGAAGCTTCCTTTGATTTCTCCAAAAATAAACTGTCCAGATGAAGGAAAAAGAGTACAAGAGGACTCATCTACATTCTTCCAGTGCTCAGAAGTCTGGATTTTGTGCTCTTTATACCATGTTATGTGTTGGCATTTATCACAAGCAGTTTCTGAATGGCAGTCTTGCCATAATTATCAGCTGTGTCACTGCAAGATGGTGGCTGTTTATAGGTTGTCTTAATTGAAGACATTCTGTCATCTCATCTATCACATTATCAGCAAAGGGAAATAGTGGGTGAAAGCCCATTCTAGTACAAAGCAAAAAGTGAAAAAGAACAGTTGAATTTAATTTCAGTCTGTGGAGTTCCAACAATGAAGAATCCTGGTGATTCTTTAATTGTATGAATTACATTTTCCCAGCATGGTTATGTGCATTCATGTGCTATAATGGCTAATGCTAATCGCTACAGAACACTGCTATTGAGTAACCATCTTCATCTTATGTTAAAGTAGTTCTTTCTTGCACAAAGGACTGTCTTACAGGATAACAACATGTTCTGTAAACAGACCATGGTGAGTGCCTAATAGTTTAAATAGCTTGACATTATCAGTAGCCATATTGTCTTCTCAGTAGACAGACCTGGATCCAATACAGCATGATAACAAATTCTTGGAATAATACCTAAGACAGTAACTTTCATCTAAACTTGAGGTTATTTGCTTTCTTTTGGAAGAATACTGTAACCATTTGATTCCATGGCATGATGCATTCAGTGGCCTAACTGTCCATAAGATGTTGTCATTTGGATGCCGCCAATTCTTTCTAGTTGTTTTTTAACTAACAGTTCCTATGGTCAAAGAGAATCCATCTGTAATCACTGGTATAAAAAAGAGCTGTATATTTTTTGAATAAGGTGTCTTGACTGTTTTGTGAGGCATTACAGCGCCATCTGTCAGCAATTTGAGAGAATGAACTGTATCACGCTTGCTGTACTGCTGTAGGTCTTCAAAGGTGCGTGGTGTTTTACTTGTCTAAACAAGATATTTGTCAAAGAACTAGTTTTGACATTGTAACAAGCAAAATTCCCACAAGAGCAGCAATTCAGCACCTCTATATCAGTTCACTTCTCTGAAGAAAAGTTGCCTCTGTATTCCTCTTATATAAAAAAATATGCCTCTTATATGAAAAAAAAAATATTTAAATTGTACCAACACACATGCTGGCGGAACAATAAAATTGAATTTTGGTGTGTAACGTTATAAATGTATAATGCGTGTAACCTGTAGGTATTTTTTTACAGAATTGAGCAGGAAGCGCTCTTAAATCTCCCAGAAATCCGTGCGGCACAATTGCCCGTAGCAACAAGCCTAGAAACAGTTACCAAATTATTTTGTTGCGCTCGCTACCTTTTCGGTGTGTAGGTTGTTTAAAAACAGATAAGTGGATTATTATTTTATAAACATACGACTCAAGTGTTAGGTGTATGACAGAAGGTCAGACACTGGTTTATTTTTGCGGTTCGTGATGGATCAAGATTATTATGCTGCTTTGGCTGTAAACAGAAATGCCACTGACCAAGACATAAAAAAAGCGTGAGCATAACTCCCGTCTGTTATAATTCCCGTCTGCAATGGTTAAAGTCTGTTCTAGTCTTATGGTTTAAAGTGAAAAATATGTTATACCGTTATTAATTTCAAATTGATTCGCAGGTACCGAAGACTTGCATTAAAATACCATCCACATACAAACTGTGAAACGGCTGCTTCCGAAAAATTCAACCAGATCTCTGAGGCGTATGATGTTTTGAGTGACCGTGAGTATTTTTAATTTCAGTGGGAACTTGTGTCATATTAATGACATACTTTTGACTGAAGTATGTTATCCTTAGAACATGTTTTGGGAGATAAAGTAAGCATAAAATGAATATTATGCTATTTGAATTCTCAATGCTTGTTTTTGCTGCAGCCAGAAAAAAGGCGACCTATGACAAGTTTGGAGAAGAAGGCCTTAAAGGAGGCATCCCACCCGAGTGTGGGGAGAATGGAGCGTGGACAACTGGGTATATCTACCATGAAAACCCAGAAAAAATCTTCAGGGATTTCTTTGGGGGAAACAACCCTTTTGCAGGTAAAATATGATTTTTGATTTGAAGTAATGGTTTAGGGCACATAATTGCAAACACAATGTAATAAGAAAACTCACTTAAAAGATCAGTCCAGTAAAGTTCATGCCCTAGATTTAAGAAATTTTCTCAGGTCAAAATCGTAAAAGATTCACACTCCTCTGGTTATGCTTTGTCCATCATCCACCAAGTATTTGCTTGATATTAAAGAATGATCATAACTGTGTATGTCAAGCAAGACTTCCATATTGAGGACAAACGTGAAGTTAACATAAGGTTTGGAGGCCTTCAAGGACGGGGTATTAAGAAGCAGGACCCCCCTATCGAGAGAGATCTGCACCTGGCTCTAGAGGACTTGTTCTTTGGATGTACAAAGAAGATCAAAATATCTCGACGGGTAAGTCACTGGGCAGCCAACCTTGGTTTTGCAGTGGAATGTTTCCCCTCCTTTATGGTGTTAATCAAACAAGAGGAGATTGACTATTGTGACATCCAGTACTTTTCTACTGGGAGACTTGAACCAGTTCTCAGTGACTAACATGAGACTTTCAGCCCACTAAGCAGACAGGTCCCTAACTTGAGAAATACTGGAGCACATATCAAGGACTACAGTATGACTCTCTGAAGCATTTTTTTAAAACCTTTTTAAATGTGCTTTACTTTGTTTTTGTTTACTTTACTGTTTTTGTATTTTGAGTCAGGTTATGAATGAGGATGGACATACCTCCAGCATTAAGGACAAGATTCTGACCATCAGTGTGAAACCAGGCTGGAAACAGGGGACAAGGATAACTTTTGAAAAAGAGGGGGACCAGGTGATCAAAAAGGAAATACTTCAAATGTCAAAATCTGACCATAATAAGCAACCTGAACAACTTGTATAATACCTGCACAGATTTGTGTCCAATGGAGTGATACAATGGTTATTTTGGAGGTTCAAGCAAGATGGATAAAATGTCATTATTAATCATAAATAAACAATAACCTTTCTAAGAATTCTGAGAATAACATATTATAACATTTTAGGGTTACATTTTGGACAACAACCACAACTGAAATACATTGCTTATTGTTCATGAAAAAATTACTGTTATTTATTTTCTACAGCCTTTTTGTTCTACTTAACAATGCCAGTAATTTTGGAGTTGGCTGTATACCACACTTCCTGATTATTTCCCCTCTTCTCTAACCACACGGTCCTAATTTTTGTAGCCCTTCTGTACTAATCACATATGGATATGGGCATATGGATATATGATTCACTGATATATGAGGAATATATGTAGTGTCTGTTTCTGTAGTGTTATGTTGGATGTGCTTAATGTGGTTGCATTTGGATTTATTTTCCAGGGACCCAACAGCATCCCAGCTGACATTGTGTTCATTGTACAGGAGAAAAGCCATGCTCGGTTTTCCAGGCAGCAGAATGACTTAATCTACACATCCCAGGTTTTCCTGGAAAAGGTTAGCCTGCCAGTGCCCATTTCATATGGCTGTTGAAATGGCAGATATTTCTTGCTCAGGAATACCTTCACAATCCAAGGTCTTGGGTTTTTGCCATTTCATTAGTGTTATTACATGGATATAATATACTTATATGAATAATTTACTCACGATAAGTATCATAGACCATGATGTTACAGCAAAAGAATGCAGCTTTTTTGGAAATCTTGATTCTTTCATAGCCCATAAAGCCCACCCTGTCTGTGTACTGTGTATTTCCAACAAATGACAATGATTGCATCACCCATCCTTTTACAGCCTCAAGGGTTTTCTATGTTAGATGTGTATTCGACCTGGAGACGTTTGATTTCATTTTTATTCATTGTTCATTAAACTTGTATTGTACCAGACAAGTCAATTAAAAACAAATCCTTGTTTTCATTGATGGCCCTTGAAGAGGCAAGTTGCATAGTAAAGGGCAGGCATACAGTTGCCACTTACAAGGATTAAAAACCCAATTATGTGTTTAAACACATAGTGGCACAACAAGATACAAAAAAGTCAAAGGGGTGAATACTTTCAAAAGCAACTGAAGAAGTCCAGAGGAAGACAACACAGCATGAAAATAAACAAGACTAACCTTGCAGAGCAAGGAGTAGAGAATAAAACTCAGAAAAAGACAAAAAAAAGGATAAACACCATAAAAAACAACTGAAAGTTGCCTCCTCTGGGCCAAGGGGTGGGGATACAAGTGCAGGGCAAAATGAAACCAACATAAAGGGAACCATGGCAACCACACAGATAGGTCAGCTGACAGAAGTGACAAAAGGACATTAAGGCAAGAGGAAAAGTAGTGCTTTTAATTTATGTCTTCTTGTTTGAAGATTTTTCCTTCCTCTCACGACCCAGCACCGTGGCCACACCTGACAATGCACCACAACTGTCACTCTGAAAACACATAATAGCCATGTACGCAAACAGAGTAGACAATGTAATCAGGATTTTGTTCAAAAACTACAAGGCTGAAAAGCAAAACCAAACATCAGCAAAAATTGGCATAATTGAACCCTTGAAAACTGAAATACAGACAAAACTGCCCAGTTTCAGTGGTTATACAGTGGTTGCAAATCATTCTGAATGCAAGATGCTGCAAACTGAGAAGAGGAGAGACATGTATGTGTTTGCTTTTAGTAGATTGCACCTAGCTGATTGGATGTTGAAGTTAGAGGATGTGGTTTGTAATAGATTTCTCACATAAGGATGAGGTATGCCTAAGAGAGTTTTTAAATAAGCATGAACCAGTGAATCTTGCATCTAGCTTTTGAAGAAAGCCAAACCAGATATGATGTGATGATATTAGGTGACACATCTGACTGCAGAGAGATCAGGACATCCAGGCACTCAAGAGCACCTTTACCTTCTGATCTGTACAGTTTGCATTGCATCTTCATAATCCAACATGGACAAGACAGTTATATGTGTCAGGATTATTTTAGTGGAAGGTATGAAACAAGAGAAATATCAATACCAAAATCCAAGCCTTGATTTAACCTTTGCTTTCAGCTTTGTTATGTGCTGAAAGAAGGATAATGCATTGTGTAGCCATATTCTGAAAGCACTTGTATTGGGTGACAAATTTAAGCTCTCAATCCACAAGTAGGGAATGTTTGCAGTGGGGGGGGGGTACTATTGTTTACACATTACATACACAGCTGGTAAGCTCCATGATTTTGTGTTTTCTGCACAGGCTCTTACTGGGTTATCTGTAGAGGTAGAGACTCTAGATGGCAGACTTCTGTGCATTCCCATCAATGAAATTGTTCAGTAAGTTTGATTTTTACTTTATAAGCATGTTTTTATGTGTTATTGGTAAAATTCTTTTAAGACTCATTCCATGGAAGGTAAGACTTTTAATGTAAAAAAATACAGTAAATTATGAAGATATTTACATAAATGAATTAAAGCTGATGCTTTAGTCAGTGGTATGCATCCAAACTTTTCTTTCTTGTCCAGCCCAAAATACAGCAAGGTGGTGCCTGGTGAAGGAATGCCCTTTTGCGGCAACCCGAGTCAGAGAGGAGACCTCATTATCCAGTTTGACATCCACTTCCCAGAAAAACTGTCTCCAGAGAAAAAAATACTAATCAAGCAAGCCCTTACTGTCTGAACTACAAATGGTTTTATTTTACAATGAAAATTATTCATAACAATTATTGTAAACTATGGTACTGATGTTAAATAGTTTTTTTTTTAAAGTCATTTGTGGATATATATTTTGGGTTTACGTTACTTGCTTTTTAATGGCAGTGAAATTTTGTTCCTTTGTGTTGAGTTGTTTATTTCAACCCTTTGCATATGAAGTTGAAGAAAATGCAACAGAATTAATTCTTTAATAATGGTTTTATTGCTGTTTGAGGTTTCCATTAAAGGCTTTAAGAACAAGTAAGAGTAGCATATATCCTTGAATAACATTTTCATGAAGCAATAATTTAGAAAAAAAAGTAAAAGAACCTGCTACAGAAGAGGTAGATGAAAACTACAGAAGGTGTTAGGAAATGATGTTAGCAATGTTCAGAAAGGAATGGCCTAGTTGTGGTAAGCCGCCATCATGGCACGCTTCAGCTGCTCATAGGTGACGAACATCACCACATTCCAGGACCCCAGCCTCAGGAATGAAGGCATGAACCTGAAATGAAAGAAAAATAAATTAGTTCATTTCCCAGTGAGGAAGCTCTAAACAGATAGTCAGATCAGACAGTTTCATTACCCCTTGTAGAATGCTGTAGGCCCCTCCTTTGTAAGCATTGTGAGAGCACAGTTTAAGGCACCACGGTACTGGCCATGGGCAGAGTTCATGTATCTTGTCTTCACCACATCCACAGGAGAGGCAATAACGGTGGTACAAAAGCCTGCTCCAAATGCAGAAGTAAAATGGCATGGGAGGTCATCTGTAAATGAGTTCAAAAAATCAATGTCGACATGAGTGTAAATTACTGCCAATGCATTCATAGCATCTTGACAAATGATTCGCACATTTCAAGTTCCCATGTTATTGTTGATGGTAAAACTGCTAACCCACTGTTCATGCCAAGGGACAGTTTTTTTACAACATTTGTTTCAAAAAGTAGTTTGTTTTCCCTGAATAATGTTCGAATTGTACACTATAGGAAGAGAAAGGCATACCGGTCATTGGTGTGGCTTTTAGGAGAGCATCTTTGATGAGGTCATAGGTCACCAGCTCCGTGCAGTTCACAATAGCATTTCGGGAAATGTTAGGCCCAGTTCCTGAAAATCAAAGTCAAGAAATGTGTAAGCAAAGAAAGATGGGAGTTGCACCGGACTGTGAATTTTGCTTGATAACTTTGGAGACAACAGTTAAGTGTGAAATTTTGAACATGGTATCTAAATGCCCAATGGTTCAGGGTTTTGGAACAGAAGCTTCTAACTGCTTCAGTGTTTGGAGGAAACTGTCCATTCTGCTCACTACACAAACAACAGCCTTGCAGCACACCTTTCCACAGTCCACGGATGCCCTCCTCTCTGGCAATGGTCCGATAGGCATGCATGGTCCCCTGGTACCGTCTGCTTGCACCTGTGGTGCTAGCCTGCGCCTGGAACCTGACTTTCACCACGTCCGTGGGCTGAGCCACAGCAACTGCCATGGCTCCAGTGGTACAACCAGCCAGCAGACGACTACCAATCCCCACATCTGGTAAAAAGACACATTAAGACCCATGCTCCCCACCCTTAAAAATGGAATTTCATGCCTGTTCTGAAGCCATACATTTAAATTAACATCCAGCCCTGTGGATGTGATGTTGCAAAATACTCAGATGTATTCACACTTGCCAAACTAGTTACAGTTGACAGCAAATTGAACCAATTTCTGTCAACTTACGCTCTGAACCCTTGGTGTAGAACTGCTTGACGGAGTCATAGAGCCCGATGCGGACCGAGGCGAAGCTCATCTGTCTCTGGAGCCCTGCCACAAGCCCTTTGTACAGACTCCTGGGCCCCTCTGTACGCACCATGGTAGTGATGGTGCCAAACACGCCATGGTACCTCACCACCTTCACATCACCTGCAGCAGCCTTGGCCTCACCCTGGATCTGTACGGGACAAAAGGGGCATGGAGAAGCTTTACAGAAACTTGGAGGAGACAGCAGGACAGCTGCCTAGCCCACTGCAGGAACAGTATCCATGGCTCAAGGTCTTGGGACTGTAGACTCTTAGGGCATAACCACCTTCTGGAGCATCTTACACCACCAGTGAGGAAGGAAAGTGGAGAGTTGAGAGAGAGATACACAAAAGACTAGGTCAGTACAAGTAAAATTGTTTATAATTAAATCCAGCTACTTTTCAAGCCTAAATTTTGTGATATTGAACAGATAATCAAAGATTGTATGCATGCATTTAAACATGTTGGTTAATTTTCTGTAAAATCATAATCACATGCACTTTTTTTAAATAACATAACATTTAAATAGGAAATGTAAACTCACCACGAAACACCTGTTTCCCAGACAAGAATTTAACCTAGTCCTACAGTAAAAGCTTTTTTTCATTGGAAATGTTGGTTTCAGTTTTCTTTTAGGACAGGACTAGGCTTAATTGATGTCCAGAAATATAAATGTAATAATTACATGTTCCTATTTTTGTTTATGGGGTTTTAATGTTTTCATTTTTTTTATGAGGGAGTTATTGTAGACTATTGTAGTCTGAGTTACACTATTCTCACCTGCAGCCTGACTTTAGCTGTATCCAGTGGAAAAGTGAAGAGGTCAGCAATGCAGGCAGCTGTACCCGCCCCCACAAACTTAACAGTGGCTGTGGGGGGCACATCAGCAGGTCTGAATCCAACCATTTTGGCTTTTACCAAAATCACAGGAATGTGGAGATCAAAAAGATGTTGGTGGATTGTGGTAGAGACAAGGCAGATGAACGCTACCCAGTTCTAAAATTGAAAAATACATTACGTAAGAAAGGATCTGGGGATGGAAAATTCTCTGAAAGGAATTAATCAATTTGGGCTGTATGTCTGAAAGAAGTGACAAGGCACTGTGCTTTGTTGAGAATGCCATTTTGGTCACAATCTCAGTAAATAACACTTGCAGGGGTAAGCAGAAATAGGTTCTACAACATAGGCCTGTGTTAATGTAAAATGTAATGTGTTGTACAAAAAAGTTAGAACTGAATGTAAAAATGATAATGCTTTTATACTAAAACAAAGAGCCAACGTACAGAGCTACCACAGTAAACAAAATTTTTCATTGATGGTAGCAGTAGATTGTATCATTTTAAAGTATGCATATTTGTATTGTTGTAAAATTGGATGTTGGTTGCAACATATTGTACAATACATGCTACAATGAAATGCGTACAATATTGTTTTGGAATAAGAACCTTCCAACAAAAAAACAGTTGTGACGTGTCAAAGCGGCCTAAGCACATAGTGTTCTCAGCCTAGGCAAATGGGATGTGGGGGATGGTTAAAATGTTGAACAAGGAACAAAGCATTGCCTTGCGGTTTGACCATACAAGCACTTTGCGGAACTGAGTCTGTAAAGCCATTGGCTTCTTCTGTTGCTATCTCCAAGCGCAGAATAACAAAGACAATTTTGCTGTACCAACGACTCATGTTTGCTCAGAGGTTTGTGATCTAAAACAAGACTGTGGTAGCTCGTTACACCCATAACTTTTTTACACGAGTTTATTGCATATATATCATACAGTGTGACTGCAAATGGCATGTCAAACGTTCTAAAATTGTTTGATTTAAATTTGTAATATCCAATTGTGAGCTGTCAAAAGCAAGCTACAGGAAATTACATTTGTCTTAAACACCGTACAACAGAGATATGTACATTACCGTCTTGTTGCGATTGAGGAAAGGTGGAGGATCAGGATTCTCTGAAGGTGTCCCTCTCGTTGAAATTACTTTCAACTATTATTTGATTGCCTTGTTCTTCCATAGAAATGCTTCCAAAAACGAAATACTCAAAAAACATACTCTAAATTCTGGAAAGAAAGAGCAAAGCCCACAACAAAAACAAACTGCTTAATATTTATACAGATGGTATACACTGTTAACATGAAAACCTTTGTTGAACTTCTTATAATGGTGCATTTTCTCTAGCCACGCTTTTCACTAAGTTACAGTGATCATCTATTAAAAAAATGTAGAATCAAGAAAAGTACAGGAACTGCAAAAAACATTTCCTACCGTATATTAAGAAGTTGTACGTCGAATAAAGAAAATTATGTAATTTCTTTGTCAGTAACAGCGGTGGATGATCACGTTCCCCAGACTTAAAGTACTCTCAATGTGGAAAAAACAGTTGACAGAAGCTGATTTATAGTCCTTTTAAAAGACTGTTACGTCACGATGCAATAGCCGCTTTGTTCCAGTGGGGGATGCGTCTCTTGTACGGCTTTGATGTTGACCACAGCATCCGCTTCCTGTTGTTGCGGGACAGTTTGCTCAACAAACATCGCTATTTTGTTATTGGACGTCATCGACCAGTGAATTTTCATTTTAACTTAAATGCTAGATGACATTATTGCGCAGGGGACTTAAAGAAGAGCACATGCTTGTGATGTCAAAACAAAATTGTAACCCAAACATAATGTAAGTTACAGAAACAACTGTACTATGCAATGAAGTTTATGACACAGTTCAGAGTAACGATTAGCCTATCTGATTGCAAAATTAAAAATGGGCTACACTTTTTAAACTCAGGGGGCATCTGGGGAGCTCATATTTTAGGAATTTATCGCTTTTAAGGATACGTTTGGAATTGTATTTGGTGAATAATTGGCTAAAAAACACAGAGATAAAAACCACTCCAGCCAAATGGAATATCTCGTTTTACACAGAGAAATACTTATAACACATAAACTGAGGCAAGGGATGCAAAACTTTTGACAATTAACTGGAAACAGTTACACCCCCTGTTTTTGTTCAGTGGCCATACAAGCAGGATATTTACGTAATACTGGTAAGAGGTAGTTAGAAAACTTTTCCGTACAATTACTCAAACTTTTATTTGGAATTGGATCTCCAATTGGAGCAACACCAGATGCACATAACTGGAAACAATATACCTTAAAAACTCAGGATAGGTGAAGTGGACATTTAAAAACAAACAAACAAACAAACAAAAAACAAACAAACAAACAAAAAATAATAAAGACAGTAAAAATAGACTGTAGATGTTATTTTCCATATTACCTGTACTATCACTGATTCTAAAGGGCCAACATTATAACATAACTAATTAAACGTAAAACGTATTTTATTATTAAACTTATTTATAATAAAAGTTTAAAATAAACCCCCCAATAAACCCCCCATCATTTACACATATATGGGTCCACTAAAAAGTACCAAGTTTTCAGCAGCTGCAAAATGTTTTGATCTAGGCAGACCTTTGGTATTGCCTCCAAAAGAAAAACAGGGGAAAGGAGTTTCTTTGTCCAAGACCATGAAATATAAAGTGCTCCCAACAGACACTAATTCCCAGCTGTGGGAGGCCAAACAGCACCGTAAGCCCAAGTTATGTTCTTGAATATAGAGAAAAATCTGTAAAATTGCTCTTGAAAAGCATTTTTTAGTTTAGTGTTTTTAGTTGAAATTAATTTTTTATTAATTAATGGAAATATTCTTACATATAACCACTCTGCAGATCACAGATGGGTTTTGTGAAACAATTGTTAATTTTAATTGTTGAATAAGTTCAGCAATCAACAGGTTTATGTTTATTAAGGACTTGGAGTGTCAAGAATACAGTGATTTTTGAAAGTATGTGAACCCCTTTGAAAAATAGCCTACCCATGGATTATTTATTCAACAAAATGATGCAATGTAAAACATTTTTGTGTGCAAAAGTATGTGAAACTTTACTAGTAACCATTGGCATATCCATACACATTATTGAAGCTAAACATTTTCTTGTGCTGTTTATCAGTGTCTTGCATCTGCTTTGAGCAGTTCTATCACAGCTCACAGAGCTCTGTGAACCTTGTGTGTTTCCATGAATGAACAGCTCTCAATTATGTCCTGCCATAGCATTTGATTAAATTTTAAATCCCAGCTTTGACTAGAACAATAACATAAATGTTATTTGCTTTGTATTATTTTACTGTAGATCTACTTGAATATTTAGGGTAGTTGTGTATGCATGGCCCATTTTCACATGGCTTCTGCTCACAGAGGGGTGCCATGCCACTCTGTTGAATTTTCATGTAAAAGCAGGGCTGCTTTGTTTCCTCTGGACCTGGAGTTATAAAATAATCCAGGTACATGCTATTTTTATTTTTCAATGAATCATTCTCCATTGATCTTTGTTTGATACAGTCATGAAGATTTGATGGTTATTCATCTAAAATATATTTTAAAATATATCATTCCAAAGGGGTTCACATAATTTCAAGTATTACCCTATGTCTAGTGGTTATTACAAAGTAGAATACAACAAAACCAGAACATTGCATTATGCTTTGAATAATCTTAGGAAAATCCATCTTTGCAGTAGTCTTCTTTTAGTAGCCTCTCCATCACAGTATTACAACTTTTTCCATGCCTGTATACTGTAGTGATGAGACATTGTTGTTCACTATTATTAACAAGCAACATTACTTTTGCATGTTAATAACAATACTAATAATGTGAGCTCACTGTGTGGCAGTCCAGAACAAGGAAAAAGCCAATCAAGTGCAGTATCAAAACAAAGATTAAGGGGAAATATTTTCAGAATACCTGTCACACTACCTCCACTACCTGCCAGACTGGTTTTTATAGATACCCATTGTGCTTGTTTCCTGCATTTCAGTTGCTCTGTTTTTGTTTGTTGCTTGCACTAATTTTTCAATCATGGATTTTTACCTCAGCACCGCTGTGGATTAGCTTTCTGATGTTCCTGTCTTTACTTGCTCAGCTCTACCCAGCCAACCTGCATGGCAGGGTGTCCTTTGCTCTGTTGATGCTGCCCTGGCTCAAGGTCACCATATGGCCTGTGCACCTAGGCCCCACACAAAGTTGTGTCAGGTGGAGTGGGACATGCCCTCTCCGAGATCGGCAAGAAAACCTGGCTCCTTGCACTTCTACCTGGGTCCTCTTGACAGGAAGGAGATGCCTCGAGATTACCTACACTAGACCCTGGTGTTGCTTTCTTTAGTGCCCATTTCTGATGGTACTTCTATCCAAGGAACTAGCACTGTCCCAATTATAGTGATTTCCCCCCTCCCTGATTAAGTTGAGTTACCTTTGGAAGTTCCACATGGTGGACACATTATCTGCTGCCCTGCCCCTCCATGCACATGGGGTCATGGTCATGAGCCTTTCATCTTTCCTACTTTCTGTGAACCTTCAGATGTCAGCAGGCTTCATATGACAGCAGCCATGCCGTTAGCTGTCTCACCTTTACACACGTCTCTGTCCCCGGCCAAACCTTCTTGACCCTCCTTGTGGCTGGCGTACTTTTGGGAGTTGGCAAGCTCCATGCTCAGAAGTCTCTTCCACTGTAGCCTTACTGCTTTATATAAAGGCATTTTTCATTTGTCCCCATGTTCAGCCCCACCCCCTTGTGATCTGCTCTGCATTCTCAGATTTTGAATGTTTTGTATTTCTCAGGTGCTGTAGAGTCACAGCCTCAATGCTCTTTACTCCTCCATGACTAGGGTCCTCACATTCCCCAAATTTTGCCTTACCATAAGTCATTACACTCCCTTTTACACTTACTATAAATTATTGTCAGGGCTCAGTCAGGGACTCAGAGTTTATTTATAGCCAACTCCAAAATAGAAAATCACAAAAACCTAAGTCAAGTTCAGGCAAAACCAGGAAGGCATGGCAACAGCACAAAAAGGAGATCCATGGGCAAAACCAGTCAAACAGGAAAATGGTCGAAATCCAGATAAACACAGCAATCAGGAAAACTAGAATCAAAAGAGATGTAGAAACAAGCAGACTGGGTAATACAAGAAGACTCACATATGGGTACAGAATGCTGCTCACACCAGAGGAAAACACTGAGACGAACTGGTAATGGAGATAGTAACGCAAGGAGTTTAAATGCAACACTTACGAGGGCTAAACAGGGAACAGGTGTGAGAACAGGCAGGTGAAACAGGGCAGGTAATTAACAATGAAGCAATCAAACAATGGAACAATTAAGCAGGGAACAGAGGGTGGCACAAACACATGAAGGAAATGTAAACACAAGCACATAGCACAGAGATGGGGAAAACACAAAAGAAAAACAAAAACAAAGCAAAACTGGCTTAGATGCCAGAATACTGACAATTATTTTCTGCTAAATGTGCTGCAGATGTTACCCAGTTTAATTAGTGGCTACATTTGGTTACTTTAGACCTGGAACTGCACAGTCATATTTTTCATGGGCTTAGAGAATCCATATGGTATGTACAGCACTACAGAACATAAAGCATATCTGTTTCCCGTGGTCACCGCAGTTTAACTCCAGCCACGCCTGCCTGCTGCTCGTTCAACAACATCAGTCCCATTTTCAGATTGTAGGCTAAGTTTAATAGTTGATTGCTTGGTCTTTTGGGGGAAACAAAGTCTGCAATATTTTTAACAAATCTGTGACAAGAATAAATGAATTTAGGATTTCTGCAATATTGGTGGAGATAATCACTTTTGCCCACTGTGTCCAGTTTGGATAATATTGTTTTTCCTTTTAACCATTTTGCAAAATATCTCTACAAACACTTTAGTAATACTACACCACACTGAATTTCTTTAGATTTTTTCGCATACCACATGACATTGCATTGCCCTCTTTGAACTCTTCAGTCACCGCTCATTTTCACGACCATCTACACATGAAAACCTGAAAGTTTACTGAAGCAAAATCCAGTTCCTCCGCAATTACTCATCAGCTCTGACTCCACTAACTGTTCAACACTCAAAACATCACTCATTGTCAATTATAATTTTGTTGCCTGACCATCTTAGCTGGCTGATCAAACCTCACACGAATAAAGGTAAGAATAAACAGCACAAATGTCTTTCATGTATATGAAAACTTTTTTTTTTTATCTTGTATGACGTCATAAATTCATAAATGCATTCAGATTGTATATCGATTTGTCACTACTGAATTATGTGTTGGCTCAACTTCTCTGACAGAGGTTACATGTACCGGTTGAAGTAACATTGCAGTGAGGTGATCCTTAATGAAGAATGTAGGTCGCAATTCTGTCCACATCTTTTACAGTTATTTGTAGTCATTTTCACATTAATTCCAAAAAATATGTACTTTCAAAGTGAATGCTGTTATATTGTTGTTTTGGTGGAGCCATTACAGATCTATAATACAGAACAGAGTTGACAGAAGTTCATATCTGTAAGGACAGAGTTTGGGGGAAGTGTTACTCAGAAAAAAACCCTGAAAAGTTAAAAACTCTTGATCCTGTAGGTATGGGACATGCTCTGCCAGCCTGTGACTTGGTGGATGGCAGACCTGTCATACCAAGATTATTGTGACAGTATTGTGGGAATATTTTTTTATTTACCTGTGATCATTCCCAGTATTCCCATGGCCCCCCTTCAGTCCAGAATACATTCATTTTTTAGCTGCAGTGGTTTGTCACCATAGCCTGTTCAGCAGCACTATTAGATTACTTTCATTTTGTTTAATTTTGGACAATGTTGGGTTTGATCACATGGTTATACATGGTTGATATATTTCACAGATTTGACTTTCACAGACCAATGAACATGGGGTAAAGACAATGAGTCCCGAAAGAGCTGTGTGCATTTTACATAATTTGGTTTTAAAAATGCAATCATATGCAACTTTATTTGACACTGAACCAACTGCAAACAGTGCAATATATACAATTTCATAACTTTGCAATATCGACCTGCGAAACACTGAAAGTTATATAAATACATGCCATGTGTAAACTGAAAATGTCCAAGTGCCAGTTGTAAACATTTAGTTTTGTGTGCAGTGCAAGTTTTTAGACAAAAGTCTTGTTCATAAGTGGTGCAGAGGGTGATAAAAATGGGGGTTCACCCCCTTCAGGTGAGACTTTGCAGCAAGTCTAACTTGGTTAATGTATGCAGTTCTCTCATGGGATCTATATCAGCATCCTGTCTGCTGGTTCTCACTTGCATGTCCACCATCTTCATAGACAGGTAAAGGTTCCACACCAATGAGCCTTTGAAGTTCCCATCATCTCCACAATTAAGGTGAATGACAAAAAAGCAACAAAGGGACAAGCAGTTCAAAAGGGGGACTCCCAGGATTGCTGTGCTTTACTCATGGCTCTCTTGATTTGCTCATATGAGACAAACATCACAATATTCCAGGACCCCAGTCTCAGGAAAGAGGGCATAAACCTAGAAGAGAAAATAAATAACAATCATAAAGTTATGAGGAATTTCAAATCTGAATTTTCCAACATTTTTGGAGACCAGAACACATACCCTTTGTAGAAGGCAGCAGGCCCTTCCTTGGTCAACATGATTATCGCACAATTCATAGCACTCCTGTACTGGCCAGCAGTAGAGTTCATGAAGCGGGTCTTCACCACATCCACTGGAGAGGCCACAATGGTAGTGCAGAACCCAGCACTAAACGCGGCTGTGAAATGGCACGGCAGGTTGTCTGTAAAACAAACATTCATATAATTACCTACCAATAGCTACCAGTCTAAACTCCTGTTCAGCTAAATTGTGGTACAGGCTGAGCATCCCTTATCCAAAAGTCAGAAATGCTCCAAAATCCAAAACTTTTTGAACGCCGACATGCGACTTATGACCATCCGTACATGTGACCAAAAAATATACTGTACAGTATATATTAAAAAAAATAAAGACAATTACGTTTGGTTGTACGTCCACCAGTGGTAACAGCTGTGTGTGTACAATAGTGACCGTTAGACGATATCCTGGCATTGTGTACATCTTATACATGCTACATGTGTACTTCTACATGCAAAGATCAGAACTGAACTCGAACATATGTCAGGGAATGGCTGTATATGCAAATATTCCAAAATCCAAAAAAAAAAACCCAAAATCCAAAACACTTCTGGTCCCAGGCATTTTAGATAAGGGATACTCAACCTGTAGTAAATCAAAATTTTATGAAATAAGGCCTCATGGACATCTCACCTGTCATGAGATCATGTTTCAGAATGAGCTCTTTGATGATGTCATAGGTGACCAACTCTGCACAGTTCACGATGGCGTTGCGTGTTATATTAGGCAGACAACCTACAGAAAGTGAAATACATAAAAATAAAAAAAAGGTATTTGTGTCTGGACATGGACAGACATTCAAAGATGCTGTGATTGCAATAAGGTACTGGATTAATTCAGGATTGTAATTCACTGTATTTGACTGTGGCTGTAGGTTTCCTTACCTTTCCAGAGCCCCCTAACACCCTCATCTCGGGCAATAGTCCTGTAGGCATCCATCGTTCCGTTGTACCTCTTTGCACCATCCGCCAATCGCACCTGAGCCTGGAAACGTACTTTGACCACATCTGTTGGCTGAGCGAATGCCACAGCCATTGCACCCGTTGTGCAGCCCGCCATTAGTCTGCTGACAATACTAGCATCTGCGGGGGACGTTTAAAATCAGATGATATGTTGGTCAGGTTGACCTTGAGCACGGTAAAGTACGATATTTACTGCAAAGGGAAGACAAATAATTTTAGAAGACTACTTTAATAACTGATTTCCAAGATCACAGAGGTAGTACTATACTGCTTAAACCCTCAGCCACACTTGTGAACTCTCCATTAGCGGCAGCCCCTTTGAGTAAACAATACACCTTCCACACTTGTGATTTGTAATTAACAAGAACAACCTCTTCATTGTTTGAGCAATAGGGTGTGCCACTAAATAACTGTTGTTGATGCCTTATTTACAAATTAAATGACATTTTGTTATACTTCTTTATTGTACCTATGACATAACTTCATTATTGAACCTTATGAGTTAGTCTTGTTTGGACAATTGGACAATTCTGGATCCACCCAATGGTGGAAGCCTCTGCACCTCTCCAAGCCCCCTGCCTTTCCTTATTTTATTATGAAGTGCACATAGTTCACAAAAGAATTGGCTTACTCTCTGATCCCCGAGTATAGAATTGCTTCATGGAGTCATACAATCCGATCCGGACCGATGCGAAGCTCATCTGTCTCTGGAGCCCCGCCACCAGCCCACTGTACAGACTCCTGGGCCCCTCTGTACGCACCATGGTAGTGATGGTGCCAAAAACACCACGGTACTTCACAGCATTTGCCCTCTCTGCTGACCTGGACTCTCCTTGTACCTGTGAAACAGACATATATTGTCACTTTCACTGATGTTTGCTGTCCTAATTTTACAAAAAAACATGATAGCAACACCTGTTTTTGCAGAAAATAGACCTACGACAGCTTTTTTTCAGCTTTTCAAATCTCATTGCATTCAAAAGAGTTAGAAAATCGTAGAGAAATGTTGGAGCTGGGTAACCAATTGACATAAGGCAGGACTATTCGTTGAGTTTATCATGCATAAGTCATTAGTCCCTCTCCCTTACCTGCAGCCTGACTTTGGCTGTGTCTAATGGGAATGTAACTAGGTCAGCAATACATGCTGCAGTTCCAGCTCCAAAGAACTTTACAGTGGCCGTGGGCGCCAGTTCGGTGGGTTTAATTCCAACCATATCAACTCGAGAGGGGCTCTGAAGATACTTGTGATCTTAACTTCTCCTGATGTTGAAAAAATGCAGGGTAATTTGTCACGAGCTGAGAAGGGGAGACAGAGACCATACACTGTACATTGTATGTTTATACTGCAAACCTTGTATCTGATACTGTCAAAAAACTCTGTAAATCTGAAAATACTTCTGAGTCTAATGCTGCTCTGGAATAAGAGTGTGTGCATTTTCATTGGCAAAGTTAAAATAAAACACTCAAGGAAACACTTGAGAAGAAAAGAGGAGGCCAAGCACTACAGAGGAGGTGAAGCATCTGAAACAGTATGCTTCTCCTGGGTAATCTATATATTAGTAATTCCAATAGTATAGTAATACTATAGTGATAGTAATAATGAATGTATATGTACTATTAGGAGGAGGTCATGTGTATGTGCCATTTGTATTTATTTCTGATTTATGCTCGATAACTGCAAACACGTCTTGAGACTAATTAAATAGATGACACGGCTGTTGGGACTGCAGTGTCGTCCTGTTTTGTGTCTTCTTGATTGATGTAAGTTTTGTCTGGGTCTGCTTTATATATTTATATATATATATATATATATATATATATATATATATATATATATATATATATATATATAGGTATACACAGTAAATCAGATCGTAAATCAGAGATTCCCTGCTCCACCCCTGACAAAACATAAATCAAGTAAGTAAACGAACTTATTCCAGAGAAGCTTTACACTCTGTGAATACAGAAGTATATTTATTATAATACACCAACGACATTAAAATTCAGATAGCAGCAAGCAAATATGTAACAAGAAAGATTCATCACAGTTAATAGTCATAATTATACTTGTAATGAAGCCTAGTAAATAAAAGTAAGAGGTAATTTGTGAAAATGGCCATGAAAGAATGTTATAGCTTTGCAAATTTACCTGTAGAAATTATGCATTGTAATCCAATGTTTCAAATAAAAAAAGTTCACAGAAAAAAATTCACAACAATCCAATGTTATTGTCAAGGTGTGTTTTGCTCCTTCTGAAGTGGTGGCATTTGAAACGTCCCTATCAATTTATAGGCTCCTCCCCTGACATACACATGTGACACACATGGTTATATTTGTCTCGTGTTTACTGTGGGGCTCAGGGTGTACTACTTGCATAGTTGTTTATTTGCATATGTGAAAGAAACAATATCAATAATGAAATACCCATACTTTCAGACATTTTTAATGTAATAGCAACAATGACAACAACTATTATTATTATTTATTCATTTATAGTTTTTTGTTATTAAGCACATTCCTATTTTTACCAAGGCATGAAGTTGCTGATACAGAAATTTCATCATAAACCTGGTTTATTATTGTAGGGGTGCACGTTTCGCCAGGGAATCTGGGGGACATGCAGCTGTAATTATTTATGGTCTTGCAATAAGTTAAGCATTACATTGGCCATCTGTGATAAACACCGAAACGCTGAATCAGTATCAGGAGACACTGCACAAACACCACATGATGGCTTAACTTCTGCACATTACCAGGGCTAAGCCTTTGAACTGTCTGTACAGTTTCATTTTACTGTTATTTAAATTTCATTAATCACATAATTAGCCCGATGTTTTGGTTGGAATGAGCAGCATCCGCATTACAACAAATGTTTGTATTCATTCACTCAGTATGACACGTAACTTAAAATGCTGGATTTAGTCCGTAGTTGGTAGTGCTAAGGTTATATTTGTCTTGTTTTATTACAGAACGTAGGAAGAACCAATTTATCTTGAACTACTTCAATGACGATGTATTATAACCAAATGGTTCAAACTGCTTGCAAGATCAACCAATAGTTTACTTTGGGATTGGGGGATAATTTGATGAAGAACAGGATTCAAAGGTAACATTTTCCAGTAACTTGTTACATGAAGGAAAGTGTAGAGACAACAAACAAAAGTATTTTATTCTTTTTGCCTCTCTATGGTTGTGTAATATTCCATATGGAATGCCATGCATTTTAACCAATCCATGCGTAGACTGGTGGGGGTGTGTAGGCATCTGCACACAATAAATCACCCACAGGACATAAGGAATTTTCCTTTTAGGGGGCCAAGGTAATGGCCTCTGTTTTCACTGGATGAAGAACAATTAAACAGAATGAAATAGTGGCACACTCTGACAGACATGCTTCCACGAGCTTCTTGTGATCTACTTGTCCACAGATCAACTGGCTGGCCATGAAAACTTGCTCCAAACATCCATCCTGAGATGGCAAGGGTGTGGATGCTTTTTACCTCTCTCCTTATCAGCTGTGCCAGGTAATAAATATAAATCAAGATGTGTCTGAAAAGGATTATAAGCAAGGCCTACACCATTCGTATAAGATCTCTAAATTTTTTGAACACAGACACAGATGATCTTTCTTAAGACCTTTTTAAAGGAGTGTTTACCATAATATATTGCTGAAATAAAAGCCATCTCAGAACTGCTCTCAAGCAGAATTACAATGACATATGTGGATCATTTGACCTACAGAAAAGGGGGCTCTGAAAATGACGAAAAGCAGTTTTCTTCCAAACATGAGTGACTGAGTCACAGGAAAACACCATTTTTTAAAATGATGATGATGATAGTGGTGATTATTATTATCATTATTAGTAGTAGCAGCAACAGTAGTAGTAGTGGTTGCACGAGTAGCAGCAGGAAAAATAAAGACCATTCTCACAGATTCACATTGTCCATATAGAGACCCTATAGTCATCCTATAGGATATTTAAGGCCAGCGACTTTGTTCAATGTACCTAAATCATTCGTCTGTCTAAAAGGAATATGGGACTGCCTCATCTATATCCAGTTAAAACTGGTTTCCTCATCTCCCCTCATGACCTTAGATCACAAATATTTCAGTAAACAACCTCTCCCCCCATTCTGAAACTGGATCTCATCTCTCCAGGCTGTCAAAGACATGCTATACCTTCTACGAAGATCTTTGGCTGGCATCCATTGTACCCCTGAAAGGTCAGCTAACCATACTGACCTACTGTTAGGGGACATAGAGGCAACAAGCCCAATTTCCCCCATGCACACCTATTTTTATTTGTTAGGTAGATGTTACACAATCTGCATTTTACAAAAATATCGTTTTGTTTTTTTTATTTTAGTCCATTGACAAATGTCAAAAAAGGAGCATGTTGGAATACAAAATACCTTTACTGGGTATGCCTGTGCAGGTAATATCCTTGATTCAGTGTACTCAGATCTGTATCTCTGTTCGTTTTCATCAACAACAGCAAAGTACAAAATGTGACACCTGAGAACTCTGTGGTTGCCTGTGAAAAATTTGCACATGCAGATGAAGATAGACCACAGATCATTTACAGGAAAGTTAACAGTGAAACAGCAGTCTCACAATCCAGGCAGTCAACTTTTTATACAGCAATGTAACACTGTATTGCTGTACAACAAGCAGTAAATAATGATGGTTTGTAAAAGGTAAACTCTCAGTTTAGATCAGGCAGGAAAACAACAATTATAACCTAAAATAGGTGAAAACCCACAGATTTGAGACTATTTCTTACATTATTTTCGAACAGAAGTAATGATAATAATAATACTGTCACTTTACTGGTACTGAATGCGTCATCTGTGCAGTTAAATGTCATTAAGTCTGGAGGGTGGGACACAGGTGGAGCCATCTGCAGTTTACAGGGAATCATGGCATCTCCTTACAAACCAGCTAAAAAAAAAGTCTGGTATCCATCAGTGCAAAATTTGCAATGGTATTAGCTACTAATGTAAAGATAATTGTGGGGCTCTGATGGGAACAACTGAAATATGGGGTTCTATTAGATCTATATTTTAAAATGTGGGTCACACTTTATAATAATGATACATTCACAGTTGTAAACACAACAGTAAACATGGCTTAACAGATAACTAATGTGTTAAGCACTTAATTGCATGCATGTGTATTAAGTTATGAACAAATACATTAATATATTTTTGTACAGTTGACAGGTCATTTTAATTGATCGTCTCCTCATGAAATTACCATTTCTTTAAAAGTAAAAGATGTTAATGTCTTTGTAAATTTTTATAAAGGGTGAAAATGGCAATATTTCTACTTCCTAACAAATTAAATAGGGATATCATGACATATTCAGTAACTACCCTAACTTTCATCTTCAAAAATCAGTTATAAATGCATTAATGTTGTTAATTAATACAAGTGTTATATACATATACCTCAACTGTTATTTTATTCTTATTAATGTATTGTTATTGTACAGTGCTACTGCAACATGTAAAACTAAAGTGAATGCAGCACAACACAATACTGTAATATATGTCTGTAAAAATCTTAGGGAGGAATTCTGACTTGGGATCTCTCAGCCCTTTTACTGCATAGTTATTTAATTTGATTATTAGACTGTAATTTCATATTAAATCCTATACTTATGATTCAACAGCTTAATTTCAGTTACAGTGCTGTGTTGATAGAAAGTCCAATAACATATTGATGTTGATTAATGATACTTGTGAAATATAATTCAGATTCAACTGAAGAAGATTTTTGGAGGGGCAACACTGATAAACAGGTGTGTTGTAGTAATATTTTACAACATTTAAAAAATAATGTCTTATAATGGCAATATGGATAATACTGGGTAAAAGTCAGAGACCACCCTTTCATTCATCCAATTTCTTGTCAAACAGCCATCCAGTGCAGATTATTCAGGAAACATGGAAAATTAGCCTCAAAAACTAAATATAATATCTAATCTATCTGGAGTTTCCAAAGTTGGAGTTCAAAGATCACTGCAAGATACTGAGAAATTTGACACCTACTAACTGTGCAAGACCTGATAAACCACCAAAACTTTCACCACCAGATAGACAGTACTTAAAGTTTCATCATTTACAGATGGGAAAAAATCAAGCTCAATTCTTTCTTCTAATCTGAAAAAAGCTTCAGGTTTTTCTGTTGATTCTTCCAGTCAGAGAAGACAACTCAATGCTATGTGTCTGAGAGGATGTGTCACTGTCTAAAAGCTGCTAAGAAAAGGAGAGACAAAAGAGACAAAAATCGCAGTGGAGCATTAAAGCTGGACACTTGAGATGTGAAGTAAGATTTCATGGAATGAAATTGATGTTTTTGGAAGTAAAAGAAAGCAATACACATGCTGTGGAAGCTATGAAAGATTCCTGGAACAAAAGCAAAATGACTCCAAGCCCACAAAGATCAAGATGCAATCATCAAATAAAGAAGCTGCTGTTGTTTTCAGAGCAGAGCACTGGCCACCCCAGAGCCCAGAGTCCAGACCTTAGCCAATGAATGGGATTATTTGTATCGTGAGATGCGGAAAATGCAACCAACTTCCAACAACAACCAAGTGTTTATATTATCCTTGTAGGTTTGTTTGAAAAACTCACAGCAAACCTCCTGAAAAGAATGGAAGCTTGTAATAAAGGCAAAAGGTGGACACACTAAATACTGAAAAATCTAACATTATATTTAGTTGTGCAGGCCTCAGTGTAATTGTGTGATACGTATGTATCCTGCATTTTGGACACTGAATCATGAATAACTTGCACTGAAAGGCCCTCAGTCTGAATTAGTGATTAACATTCCTCAACAGAAGTAACTTAAAATGTTATTAATTTAAGAAAGTCAGTTTGCTCAACTTGAGTAGTTCAAGTCCGGGTGTCACACATTGAGCAGTTTTGTAGTTATCTAAACGTATTATTTATAATAATTATTAGTTTGTGTCAGCATAATTTGATTTTAGGCTGCATGAACAAAAAAAGGCTGGATCAACAGGCATGCAACATATGTTACTATATGCAGCGATTGCAGTCTTGCTCTTGTAAATTCATCATTGAAAAATCATTACACAATCCTGAAAGATAAAAATGTTGTAGTCATGCAGACTAAAAGTGAAACTTGTACAACTTGTCTTCCATTTGCAACTAGAGGAAATGAATGATTGTTTTGTTCTGATATTTCATACAGATTTCTCAGCAGTAGTCTGTATGTTGTCCTGTTAAGGAATACCAACTTGGAACTTTGATTAGCAATTTTTGCACATTAGCTGCCCTCTAGTGGAGAAATAGACCATTACTCTTACCTCGAGGATCAAGAGAACACTTCTATTACCATGTGTTTACACAGCAAATTTACAGTGTGTGTTTTCAGCATGTAACATAAAGATTAAATTGACACTATGACCCACTTGACTTAGACCTTCATGATATTAATCTCTTTGATGTCCAAATGTCTGGTAAATTGTAAAAACATACTTTTATTCAGCAATTCACTGTAAACAGTTGCTCTCCCAGTTCATGTGATATTACTTTTTTTTTTTTTTCCCAACAATGTCAATTCATCCAGTATATAAACACAACTGAATCATCTCTTGTCCTTTTGTTGTGACCACTTAGTCAATTTTTCAGAGAAACAAAATTTGATATAAACTGCAAGTATGAGGGAATAAACATCAAATACATATGCAAATAATTTAATAGTCACACAATTTAAAACAAAAAATAACATAAATTTAAATAAAATCATCACATTTAAAATTTGTGCAATCCTCTGCAATCAATGGCTGTCTAAAGTCTACAAGGCATAGACCTCATCATGTAGGCATAGACCTCAGGATGTAACCCCCTTCCGGAGAGTGCTTTGATGAGGCACGGAGGTGTGAGACGGCATCCGGTTTACTTTTCTCAGAGCCCTGATGATAGGAGAGAGAGAAGTTGAAATGGATGAAGACCAAGGACCAGCGTGCCTAATGGGAATCAAGTCGCTTGGTGGAACGAAGATACTCTAGATTTTTGTGATCTGTCTAAAACAGGAACGGATCCTTCGTCCCCTCGAGCCAGTGCCTCCATTCTTCCAGCGCCAACTTGATGGCCATGAGCTCCCAGTTGCCGATGTCATAATTGCATTCAGCAGGAGACAGTCTGCGTGAAAAAACATATATGGGTGAAGCCAGTTGTCCCGAGCAGACACAGCCCCTACCCCCACATTCGAGGCATCCACCTCCACCACAAACTGATGGACAGGTTCAGGTTGGACCAGGATGGGAGTGGAAATAAAATGCTGCTTCAGTTCCTGAAATGCTGCCCCCACTACCGGGGCCCAGGAGAACCTTGTAGCGGAGGAAGTCAGAGATGTGAATGGAGCTGCAACCATACTGTTATTCTGAATGAACCTCCTATAGAAGTTAACAAACCCCAGAAACCTCTGCAACTCTCTTTTCGGGATGTGGGTAGAGGCCATTCCACCACCGCCTATACCTTCTTAAGGTCCATCTGGATGCCACCTGCTGTCAACAGATACCCCAGAAAAGTCACGGTGTCCCAGTGAAATTCACATTTCTCCGCCTTGACGAATAAGTTGTTTTCAAGGAGTCTCTGCAGGACCTGGCGGATGTGATGGGAGTGCTCAGCTAGGAACCAAGAGAACACCAGGATATCATCAAGGTAAACACAGATGAACAGCCCCAGTATGTCACACAGAACATCATGACCAACACCTGGAAAACAGATGGGGAGTTTATAAAGGCTAAACGGCATAACTAAATATTTGTGGTGGCCTGTAGGGTAATAACGTGCAGGCAGGCAGGATACAAAAGGCTTGTAGCGCAACAGGTACGACGACACTGAAACGAAATTGCAACAAACTAAGAACAAACTAAGTCAACCATCAGTTCCCAGTCTTGTGCTGTTGTGAGCAGGCCATTAGAGGTGGTCCTGGCAGCTAGTGTTGGCCTCCCCCCAGCCCTGGTGAAAACGATAGTCTTCTTTGCCGGGCAGAGGCACTTGCAGTGGCTGATCTCCTTGCAGATGGTGTCTGCTATGGCCTTTCGGATTTGGTCATGGCACCAGCGGTAGCGCCCCTCTCCTAGATCTTTTTAAACAGCAGCTGAGGATGTGCTCTAGGGTGCCTCTCTTCTGGCAGGGTTTTGTGGTAGATTATTTAGCCTATCATATTTTTGTGGCTATTTTACCAGGATACAAGGTCTCACACTCCATGGGTTCTTTGATAACCACATGAGAGCATTGGCTTTGTTTTTAGTAGTATCAACCATGCCTGCCACAGACTGACATGAGATAGGTTAGGTTCAGGGTAGGATGGCTGTTATCATAATGTTCAGTAGTTGTCAGCTGTGCTGATCATCTTGATGAACATTGCCGTCACAGTGTCAGCTGTGTGGCAAATACTGTTTTCTCAGGGCCTTTTTTAAAGAAATAAACTTACAGCAAACAAATTATCTGGTTTAATTTTGCAGTGTTGTATGAATTGTTGATTTCTAAAACATATTCATCAATACTTTTCTCATTTGTGTATTATTAAATATATAATTCTTAATTTTTACACATAGTTGTAATATGTTGCCATCAGACATTTGCAGTATTTTACCAGTAGATGGTAGTAAATAGCTTCATAATTACTGATGTGTTTTCACAATATGAGAATACGTCTCTGCCTTCATAGACCATCATGTACCTCTTTGTGGAAGTGTTTGCTAAATGAGATAAATATACAAATGGGGCCAATGAAATTATAGATGTGTTTTATTTTATGCCAAAAACATGTTCTCAAAATGAAAAAAAAAACCTTTATTGCCCTGGTGTCACTCTGCTCGTCTTTATAGAAGCATGAGGTTCAGTTTTTTGTATTTTCGTTAGCTTCAAATATATATGTGTCTGTCTGTGTCTCACTCAGTAGAAATGCTTTTGAATTCTGTATTTCAAAGAGTTTATGCAGCTAAGGCAGATGCCTAGAATGAGATGTCTTTCAGACATGCCTAATCAGCACAACAAAACAAAAAACAATGAGAAAATAACAGAGCCAAGAAATTTTGGATAGAGAAAAGAGGACAAGATAAAGCACTGAGCCAGGAAGATGGGTGACAATGTTGGAGCCCTCCAAGGTCACAATTTTAGATCTAGATTACAGTAATTCTACTGCAAACATTTATGAAAAAATAAACAGTACAAAGATAATTTTTTTCAGCTCTGGACTTTGTTAGTTTATATCAGTAAATATTGATGCCTGTATGATACAGCAACTGAAGAAAAAATAAGTACCCATAGGTAATACAACATTTGGAGTGTATGTAATGCTAATTCACAGATTAACACACATATTGCAAGAGAAAGGGAGCCAGAGGGCAGAGAATGTGTTTGAATGTTGAATTAAAAACATGCAAATAAAGTCTCAGTAGTTATACCTCCTATGTTCTTTAAAGTGACCTTAATGATTCTGAATTGGTCACCAATTACTTATTTTCTAAATTTGGTTTGATTGCATTTCATTAAAGGCATTTGTTGATGATTTTGTATAGTAATTTTAGAGCCACCTGGTGTTTCCAGGACTGCACTTCAAAAGATTCAAAAAGTAATTGCAAAGACAGTTTCTCCACATTTAGTTTAAGTTAAAATTGACCAAATATTTTAGAATAGTGGTGAGCTAAGTTGGGTACAAATCCTTAGGAAAACAAAAACTTTTCACAGACACCATATTGCAATAATCTTTATAGTAATATTTGATATAAACATATTTCGTGGATTCAGTTACAGTTTTTACTGTATAAAGGCATACAAATCACTTATAAAATCATTCCATATACACCTGTTTTCATTGGTGTGTTATGACAACAGGTGTGAATTTGCTGAACTTGCACCTGAAGTTGTTCAGGAAGAGTGTCCTAATAGCATTGTCCCTCAGGCCATAAATCAGGGGACTCAGACATCGAGGAAGAATGATGAACATGGTGAAGCTGAAGAATCGCAAGTGCGCAAACACGGCAGTGCCTGCAGAGGCCATCAAACTCTCAAAGATACCATATAAAAAAGAGGTGAGGCACAATCCCAGCTGAATCAGGTGCAGCAGCACAGTCTTGTGGGCCTTCCTGGCTGAGTCCTTGTCTGATGAGACAGACCTGGCCGATACCGTAATGCTGATGTAAGTATAGATGATTATTACAGCTACAATAATGAAGTAAAAACTATTGAACCCCTCAGCCAAGCTGACCTGCCACTGGGCAATAAATAGTTGCTCCCTTGTGCAAATTGTGACTGCAGTGAAAAAGTTGGGGTCCATTGCAGTGGCGTATAAGATCTCAATACTGAGGTTCAGTGAGCTGATTAACCATACTGCTCCAATGGCGATATATGTCCTTCTCTGGGTGGCGATCTGTGTGTGTCGCAGAGGGAAGCGAATAGCCACATAACGCTCAAGTGACATCACTGCCAGGTTCAAAGGGCTATGGGTGAATGTGACCACTGCCATCATTAATGACTGCGCACAAAAGCCTTGGTTAATTGAAGGAATGCCACAGAAAATGCGCACAGCACTGCATTGATCATAAGTTGGACAGAGTCATTCAACAGCATGTTGGCAAAGAGAATGTAGCGGGAGGTTTCCCTGAACTTGGGTTTACTCCTCAGAGTGAAGAACATGATGCTGTTTATATAGGTGAAGAAAACAGATGTAGACATGACCACAATGACTTTTGTGATGGCCCAATGATCCATTGGCAAACGAAGGGCTTGGAGGTGTACAAGTGCAAATTCTTCAGAGGAAACATTAATCTCCATTGATATCTGAAATTAAGGGAACATATTCAAATTCTCTGATCAATTCTGCTAAATGAAATACATGCAATTCACTAATAATAATTACACAACACCATCAACATATTGTATATCAGAATTGTTGTAATTCATACTGAAATTCTTAAGCTAAGTAAGATATCTCAACAGAATATACAAAGCTGGTTGCATTTAAAATGAAAATAATATCTCTATTATTTAATAATCATTTAATTACAAATTATTTTAAAAATATCTATTATTTAATGTAAGGGAAAGTGAACGATAAAAGACTGAATGTCATGTTGATATGAGGATGCATTTAGAGATCTTCCTGAAGTTGGTTTTATGCCTCAAAAAGAAGTACATGATGCTGTGGAACATGTTGAACATAGATGGCTTGCCGGTGTATGTAAACACTTCAGATAAAATGCTGGCCTTCTCGTTACCATAAATATAAAAACATTACGATAAATATTCTGGACAAATATATCTGATTTGTTTCACTGAAAATAAATAGTCCAGTTGAATAAGATAAGAATGCATATGGGGTGTGTATAAGAGCATGGAACAAAAAAGAAATAGCAGGCAGACATAAGTAAGAAAAATGGATGGAAATACCCTTCTGTTCAGCAGCTGGGTCCGTATCTGACAGTTCATGTGCTGCTGACTTTGATTTAAATGGATGAGATGACAGTGATGTCATGCAGTCATCGCTGGGGCATGTGACATTATATACCTCTGAGACCTGAGGTTGTTGATTGTTGGGTTCTAGTTGTTGTACAACAGGTGATTAACTGTACTCCATACAAATCAGGAAAAATGTTTCATTTCTAAAGCCTTTTTTCCTTTTACAAAAGGAAGATATGTTACTCCCATATCAGCCCCCCTCCCCCCCCACCCCCCCGGTCATTGCCCTCCACTGGCTACCTGTTATCACTCGCATCAAATTTAAAATCTTTGTGTTAGCACACCAGGCTGTTAAGATAAAATGTCTAGCATATCTTCAGAAGATCATCAGACCCTGCACACCTGCCAGACCCCTCCTCTCTGCCAACTCTGTACACCTGATGCATCCCCCTCTCCACTCCTGTACTTCCAGGTCATGCCTGCTGTCTGTCTTAGTCCCCCAGTGGTGAGACAGCCTTCCTGTGGAGGTCAGAATATCAGAGACACTGGCCACCTTCAAGTGCAGACTGAAGACTCACCTCTCCAGGTGGCACCTCTCCCCACCCCTCCCTTGCTCTTTGTAATGTTTCACTGCACTTATCTGTTTTCAACCTAGGTTGATGTTTTAATTTTCTCCTTCATTAAATTAGTCAATACTGGGGTCCTGATCTATTCTGTCACCTTTGCATTTGGGACTTCACCCCTTGCACTTTTTGTCCCATCCATATGCACTTTGCCTAGTAACTCGCTCTGGATAAAAGTGTCAAACAAATGCCTTTAATGTAATGTAATGTAATGTTAAGATCAGAGGTTTAAACATATTTCAACCTATTTGAACATATTTAACTTGGGACTGGATTTATATTCATTCAGCTGTTGAGATGTGTGAAATTGGTTTGAAAAAGAGAAAGATGACATAATTCATGTCATGCCTAGGAGTGTGCACCCATGAATATCCATGATCTCATTGTTTCCCAAAATGTAGTAGCATCATTTAGTACAGGTACTAACTGAAATTGAAGACAAGTGAACATCCCTATAAGTGTTTTTTGTTCTTAATGGAGAATACCTGCAATTTTTATGAGTTTTTATTTGTTTTAAACATTACCCCATTCATTTAGATAACTAATTTAGAAATGTAATGCACAACACTAAAAATGGTCCCTAGCCCAAGCACATGACAACAGCCCCACACAAAGAACTGAAAAATACTTTCACAAAGAAAAATAAAACTTAAATGTATTGATCAGGTAATAAATAGATGTAATGGCCAATGAGGTACAGCTACAAAATGCTGTATTACAGCATGGTAATTAAATGCCAACCGAGAGGAGGTTTTAAAGTGACATCATATTCAAAATTAATTTAATAGGTATAGGGTAACAAAGCCAACAGTAGAGGAATTAAATAAAATATGGCATGATGTTAGTCAGCATACAAAAAGCTTTCCTGCAATAATACACAGCTGCTGGTAGTCCAACAGCAGAAAGAATATTAAAACCAGTTGGAACAAGGTTATTACAACAAACTAAAATATTGCACTTGTTCCACTCTCTCACTTTTTTGATAGAGCGACTCCTGAAAATAAAGCTGCAGTGATGTGATTCGCTGCACTTTGCAACAACATTTATGATTATTTGTTTTGCATCACACACAATCTATACATTCATGGGACACGTGTGTGTTCTATCTCTGAACACATATACTGTGTTATGACACTCAACTGTACTTTTAAAAAATCCAGACACAAGGACATATAAAGTTAACAGTAGCTTCACCATAGCTAATGGAGTATTTAATATTTGGAAGTGATTATTCAATGTAAACATATTTTTTGGATTTCTTTAGTGTGTTATGACAACAGTTGTGACTTTGCTGAGCTTGCACCTGAAATTGTTCAGGAAGAGTGTCCAAATAGAATTGTCCCTCAGGCCATAAATCAGGGGACTCAGACATCGAGGAAGAATTATAAATATGGTGAAGTTGAAGAATCGCAAGTGTGCAAACACGGCAGTGCCTGCAGTGGCCATCAAACTCTCAAAGATATTTGGAAGTGTGGCTCAAGTTCCCACTCAATCAGGGGTGTCATAATCACAGCAAGGTTTATTACATTACACAGAATACTTAACTGGCCTCATTTGCAAAATCTCCACCCTGTTTTAGTGCCTTCATCCCAGGTACACATATGCATGAACACAATGAAGTCACAAAGTGATGTAGTTGCCGCAAATTCCATCTTAATTTTAACCCATTGCGACTGTCTAATAATTTTCATGGAAATACTGAGACGTTTTAGGCCTGAAAAGCAGTCACAATCTGGCCCTCAGACAGGAGCCTACCTGGGAACCAAGAATCTTGGACTGATACACAAAGTCCAGCCAGCTCAAAAGTGCAGTCCTCCTGGACTGGACAGCCCTGTCTGGTTTTCATTTCTTCGCTCAAGTTTTGTTTTGTTTTCTAAAAGTTAACTGTTGTTCTGTTGATCAAAAGTGATGGCTTTGGCTCCAGCCATTCGTGTCCTGCAGGTGGTCGACCTCAATCCCGCTAAGCTTTTTAGCGTCTCATGTCAACTGTCTCACAAGCAGCGTCTCCCGGCAGTCATCATTGATTCCCTTTTATGCCTGTACCTGGGTCAAATCTTGTGTGAGCCTCAGTTGGGCAAGATTTAAAAATGTGTGTATACTGTTGGAGTGACATTTGCTTTAAAGTCAAAGGGAAAACAGCTTACCACTGACATTTTATGGGTTTTTATTAACAATCACAAATACAAATAGATTGATCCTAGACCTAAGTGCATGAATGTGCACATCGGATTCAAAAGGGATAATGTTGCTAGTTGTTACATTACAGTGAGTGAGCTCCTGGCATGAGCTACATCTCATGGGCTGCAACTAGCCTAGATGACAAGGAAACTGTTCATTAATGTGAGGCCCAGCTCAGTCTCATAGGGAATCTGATCAGATACATCGGAATGGTTTCTGAACTGAGGTAACCCACAGAGTGTTTTGACATATACTCTTGAGTATTTGAACAAGCTGCACCTGGGAAGGCGAGACAGATGCTCCTTCATAAGTAACGAAGCACTTGACCAGCAGGTGGTTAGGGTGTTATCAGAATACTCTAACACAGCTGATATAACACTGGATCTATGATGATGCATGTGATGGGATTGGCTGCACACTCCAGCAGCACGGGAGCAAGCATGATTCACTCTGACCCAGAGGGAGTTAATTAGAGGCACATTGAAAGTGTCTCAGGTTCTATGTTGCTGGGGTGTGTACTCCATCACACACACATAGCCAGTCACCATCCTATATCCAGTTTAGAATGCAGATGCAACTTCCACCACGAACAAGTGACCTGGCTGGCTAGCTGGTGACAGGCTTGCTAGCCAGGTATTTTACAATTGAGCCAGATCACTTATTCAGTAGGTGGCTGTATAATTCTGGCAAAATTGTCAACCCATAGCATCGTTTTGTTACTATTCCATTTGACCTACAATGGCTAAAACTTTTTTCTTGTAAATACACAAACCAGTGGATTTTAGATCAATTTCAGGGTGACTTAGATATGATAGGAAAGAAACCAAATATCACAGTGTGTTTCCAATCTTACCATTCAACCTAAATATGCTGCTGTCTTACCCAATGTACATACAGTTGGGTGCATGCTCATGTGGCAATGGCAACAAGTTACATCAGAGTTGCAAGTCTGTGTTTGTTTGCTTGATTTTTACTTACATCACTGGATGCCATCAATGGTCTTAGAGGTCAATGGAGTTGGGTGCTGATTTTTATCCTCTCCTGTTTTCAAAATATGAAACTTGTATTTGACATGTAAAAGTGAACTTTCTTCTGCAGTGGTGTAGCCCCCAATCTGCCACTCCCCCTTCTGATTTAGCCTTTCCGAATCTCAACTTGTTGTTAAAAGATGGATTTTCCAGCAAGTTGCTCCACAAGACCATAAGGCTAGGGAATCGGAACAGCATGCATCAGAGACTGAGAAAACAACCTCTCTCTTGCACTCCCCTACCATGTATTATTTTAGCAAATGCACAGTGGCACCAAAACTGATGAACTTCAAGCCCATGTATGTGTCATGAGGTAGAAGATGACTGAATGTTACATTTGGTTGCAGTGTATCACAGTCTTACTCACTAGTAAATGTCATGATGATTGCTGTGTTGGAAGCACTAAATGATGTAGCTGTGTTATGTTTATTTTCATGTGTGCTAGAATTGCAGCTTCTCATAATAAATGTATGTCAATGGTCATGTTACCTTGAGACTGAACTTGGAATTTTCATTCTAAGTGGGTATTCCTCTGGGAAGCCTGCTGGATTGTCATCTCCTGAAGTAGGACAAGGAACTGACTGTCACTAATGGGCTTCCTTGGTATAGAGAGAACGAACTGCATCTATATAAATGTTGGTGTGCGTGTGTGTCGAGTGTGGGTTGATTACCAGCAGAATAAGGGCATAATGTTTACAGGGCAGCCTGTGGGACAGTCTGCAGGGTGGTTTGGACTGGCAAGAGGACAGAGAATTCATAAGAGACTGATTGGCATCACAGGAGATATTCCAACCTTAACTGTGTCCGATAAAGAAAAACAAGAGATTTTGGCTGGGGGTGAATGAGCTGAGGCTTTCATTTTGAATTAAATAAATTGTACCAGTACTGCTCTCCCCGGTTGTTGTGTTTGCGTGCCAGCTACTAGGGCCTGTTCTTCCTGGTATGTCACCGCTGGATGTCAGCATGGCGGATGGCCCTGGAAGTCCAGCCTGCATTCCTGTGATCCAGGATGGAACTCCACGGAGTGGATTTTGTGTAACAGAACAGAATCTCCTTAAGTGATTGCAAGGCTGTTATTTTTTGTACATGACTGGTTTATTGTATGGCCTTTTAATGACTGATATTGTACATCAGATATTTTAGACAACATTACAGAAGTAGTGATTTACATGTATTATTAGAATTTTCTTGTAGATATCAACAGATATTTTTATCCTGTGAAAGCAAATAATCATAAATTAAATTTTACACTTACCTCTGACCTTCTCTGAACTGATCCTGCAAAAAAATGAAGTTGTGGGAGAAACAGACTCAGGCTGGGCCAGATGGGCTGAGTGTCCCGTCCACACTTTGTTCACCGATTTCAGTAAACCAGGCTGGTCTGTGCGCAGAGCAATAATTACCCCAGTCACTCTCCCAAACACTCTCCATGCACTCACACACACACACACACACACACACACACACACACACACACACACACACACACACACACACACACACACACACACACACACACACACACACACACACACACACACACACACACTCAGTCTCACTCCAAAGATATTTATGCGTGAATGTCTGCATCTGTGTGTGCATATGACATGTGTACTTTTTTTTGTATATATTATGTATCATCATCAATCAATAGGAATGCTTTCATCTGTTTATATTTGCAACCATGGCAGATGCCTAGTGTGAGACATCTTTCAGGCAAGCTTAATCAGCCCAATAAAGCAGAAAACAGTGAGAAAATAGCAGAGCCGAGACATTTTGTGTAGGGAAAACAGGACAAGACATAGCACCAAGCCAGTAAAACGCATGAGAACGATACTGTTTTGCAAGAACAATTATTATAAGCGTATAGATAACAGTATTTCCATTGCACCCATTTATTACAGAAATAAATAGCGCAAAGATTATTTTTCAGTTCTGGATTATTAGTATTTTATATTGGTAAATACAAGAAAAATCTAATTCATAGATATATTAAGTGACATAATGTATATCAAACTGAACATGTGTGTATGATACAGGAACTTCAGAAAAAGTAATCATTCATTGGAAGTGATGCAATTTTCAGATCACAGCTACTGCACAGATTAACTCATTTATGCAAGAGAAAGGGAGCCAGAGGACTGAGAGTGTGTTTAACAGTTCAATTTGAAATGTTTAACAAATATTTTGAGTTATACAGTTATATACCCTATATTCCATTAAGTGACAATTAATGATTTTAATTAATGCCTGACCTTGGTATTCATTCTGTTTCAAGTATGTCACCAAAAACTTATATATGATTTAGTTTCCAGTTCACTCTTGCTTTCTTTTCATTTAGTAACAATTTTTGAGCCACCAGTTGTTTCCAAAATTCCACCCCAAAAAAATCTAACAGCTGATTACAAAGATAACTTCTCCAATTTAAAATTGACCAAATATTTTGAAGTAGAAGTGAGCTAAACTGGGTACAAATCCGTGAACTTAACACAGACACTAAACTGCAGGTTTGAAGATGTATTACACAAACTGCTTGAGTACAGACCCAGGAGTATGACTGAGTTACAGAATGAAAATAATTACCTGCCTGGATAAGTACTGAAAAAGTTAATTTTACTGGATTATTCAATGTAAACATATTTTTTGGATTTCTTTAGTGTGTTATGACAACAGGTGTGACTTTGCTGATCTTGCACCTGTAGTTATTCAGGAAGAGTGTCCTAATAGAATTGTCCCTCAGGCCATAAATCAGGGGACTCAGACATCGAGGAAGAATGATGAACATGGTGAAGTTGAAGAATCGCAAGTGCACAAACACGGCAGTGCCTGCAGTGGCCATCAAACTCTCAAAGATACCATATAAAAAAGAGGTGAGGCACAATCCCAGCTGAATCAGGTGCAGCAGCACAGTCTTGTGGGCCTTCCTGGCTGAGTCCTTGTCTGATGAGACAGACCTGGCCGCTACCGTAATGCTGATGTAAGTATAGATGATTATTACAGCCACAGTGATTAAGTAAAAACTATTGAACCCCTCAGCCAAGCTGACCTGCCACTGGGCAATAAATAGTTGCTCCCTTGTGCAAAATGTGACTGCAGTAAAAAAGTTGGGATCCATTGCAGTGGTGTATAAGATCTCAATACTGAGGTTCAGTGAGCTGATTAACCATACTGCTCCAATGGCGATATATGTCCTTCTCTGGGTGGCGATCTGTGTGTGTCGCAGAGGGAAGCGAATAGCCACATAACGCTCCAGTGACATCAATGCTAGGTTCAAAGGGCTATGGGTGAATGTGATCACTGCCATCATTACTGACAGAGCACAAACAGCCTTGCTTAAGTGAAGGAATGCCACAGCAAATGCATACAGCACTGCATTGTTCATAAGTTGGACAGAGTCATTCAACAGCATGTTGGCAAAGAGAATGTAGCGAGAGGTTTCCCTGAACTTGGGTTTACTCCTCAGAGTGAAGAACATGATGCTGTTTATATAGGTGAAGAACAGAGATGTGAACATCACCACAACTACCTCTGTTGCAATTGCTGCATCCATCTCAGTGTACATAGCTTGCTGGTATAAGAAAGTGAGCTCCTCAGATGAAGCATTGGCCTCTTCCATTTAGCACTTCTTTTTAAATCAACGTCAAAAACACTATAAGTAATCATGAAAAAAAAATTAATCTCTTTCACTTAAATGTGAAATAAAAAAAAATACCTGGATGAATGTAAAAGTTGAGAAGCAATCAGAGATAAGATTACCAGTACAGCAAAGAAATAACAGGCAGCGCTTAGTAAAATACCCCTAAAAGCCTTTTGCAGCTGGACCCATGTCTGATAGTCTGTATGCCTCTGACTTTGATTCATATAAATGGATGAGATGAAAGTGATGTCATGCAGTCATCGCCAGGGTATTTGAGATTACACTCTGAGACCTGAAGTTGTCCAGGTGACTAATGAGTCATGACCCATTTAGTCTCTGTAAAAATAGCAGTGGGAGATATGTTATCATTAAAGGTTTTAACATCTTTCAGGCTATGAAGAAAATGAGGGCTGAAGAGGCCTATATATTCCTGGTATACTGGTAATCTTAATCGCTGTTATGACTGTCAGGGTATTATGAAAGGCTATCAGGTTTATTGAGATGAGTTACATGAGACTTCTCAATCATACACCGGCTTAGACAGGAAAGGTCATATTTTAATTTATGCACTGAAGTGTGTGGTTGTAGTTATCCACTATCTCATATTGTCCTATAATGTACTATTATCGGGTTGTACAGAAACTAACTGGAGGTGAGGTAAAGGGAACGCCCCTCACTGTGATCCTGTTTACCTAATGGAGTGTTTATGTAAAGTTTCCAAAAGGAAATGACTGTATCTGTTCTATTACTTGAAAATATCTACCAAATGAATAAAATTTCTGAATCAGTTAAACCATTACAAAAAGAATGTGTGCCTTTAGTCTTCAATCAAATAATATATGGGGTAAATATATGTACATTAAAATTAAAGTACAGGACAATTCAATTAAACAGGAGTTCCATATAATGCAGACATTTGTCTTCAATTTAATATAAAGCATGCTGGGTGCGCTCTGGTAGCTCATCCGGTAGCATGCCACATAAGGCTGAGGCCTTACTGCAGCAACCCAGCTTCAAATCTGGCCTGGGCCCTCTGCTGCATGTCCTCCCCTCCCTCACTCCCCTGCATTTCCTGCATGCCTCTCTACTGTAACTGTCAAATAAAGTGGAAAAATCCCAAAAAAATAATCTTTAAATAAAAAAATAAAACATACTGACATGCATAAATATAATTGACATGTGCATTCATATGAATGAATTATAATTATTTTACAAATGGCCTACAAAGAAATGTTGCTCTGTTCAGTATTATTTTCCAGAAGAGAAGACCTTGCAGCAGGGAAAACCTGGTCCCTGCTCTATGGGCCCCATGTTCACCAGAGAAGTGGGATCTTTGCAGACTGTTTGCCTCTGGAGACTTACATGACTTTGCTCTGCTGGATTTTCTCTGCGTGGCCCTCTGTTACGTCCCCATGGTGTCTAGGGGTATAGGGAAGGGGAATGCAACATAAAAGGTGGTGGTGTAATGGGAGGCCGGGACAGACAAACCACGAAATAAACCAAAAAGTTAAGCGTAACAACGGGTGTGTGCTTTATTTACAAGGTGTACAGTGCTGGGAGTATTTACAAAGGAGGGGGCAATAAACTCTATGTACAATTATTTACAACAAATACACAACAGCACAAACACAAATCAAACACACAAAATGGCAGAAGAAGGCTAAAGAAAAGAAACAAAAATAACCAAGTTGCCAGTCTAATCTTATCTAGGGTTTTACCCACTATCTAACTAATGACAAAAACAGTAGGTCACAACAAAAACAAAGACCTAACTAACTGCACTAGACTGACCTACCCAAACCGAATACAGCGGGTGGCACTCGCCCCCAACCAAGTGAATCTAACAGGGGATATCCTAGGTGTAAGCAGACAGTATGGAATGTGATATTTTACTGTATATCTTACCTGCCCTTCTTCCCAAACATGCAACAAGGTAAGGAACAGCGTGTTACAGGTGTGGCGGGGCAAGAGGAGGTGGCCCCCTCCAGCGCCGCAGTGCCCACCGACCGTCATCTCAAACCGCCACTGGGAAAACAAGATCAGCACGCAGGACAGCGCCGGGCGTGCAGCAAAAGCGGCCGCACCCTGGAGAGCGGCGTCGGGCTGCAGGCAACCCCAACAAAGAACACCTGCAGCCCTTCAGCAATCAACACAGCTGCCGCTACTCCAGGGTGATTGCGGGACTACTTAAGTCGCCGCGGTCTCATGGACGAGGAGATCTACCGTCTCCACTCTTGGGGCTCTAACCGGCTGTGTGTTTTCTTTTCGCAGACTCTGGCTAAAAGACGAAGGAAACACGAGGTTCGCAGAGGACGATTTCCTGCCTGCCGGTCCTTCGCCAGTATTTTGTTTTTTGTATTTTTGTTTTGACTCCTGGTTGTGTTCACTGTCGCAGCGGTCTTTCAGCAGCCGGCTATTCTCTGTTTTGGTGGTTTTTCGTTATTAAAACGGGCTACGTGCCTAGTAAACTTACTCGCTCTTGTGTTTGCGCTTCATTGTGCCGCCCCACCTTGCTGAACCTCCCCGTTCAGCGTCACACAGGGTACACAAAACAAGGGGTTAAACGAAACAACAATACAATTTAGAAAACAACAACGATTTGAAAGAATCAAGCAGCAAAATAGCAAAAGTGAAAATGGTGAATGAACAGATGAGTCTCTCGAGACACGGAGCAGAGGGTTTAAAAACTGTCATGGAGGGATTGGATCGGTGGGAGCGGGTAGCGGATGGAGAGTGGATAGGTGGACAAAACGCTCAGTAACCAGGGGTGGACCAATGGTAGACGAATACCTAATCTGAAATGGAAAGTGACAGGGAAAAGATGAAGCAACAAACAGACGGAAATAATGCACAAACAATATACGCACAACCAAAGGCGTAACAACCTCCATGGTTCTTCACCTGGTACCACTTGTCCTTGTGACTGTGTGTCTCTGCTCCTCCACATCTAGCCACCCAGGGGTCCTAAGTTACCTTTTAGGCTGTGTTGAGCAGGCCTTTTTAAATGAGAGAGCTGGGGAAGAGAGGCAGAGAGAGTTGTTGGTTGCTTCTGTCAGGAGGTGAGCCTAGCAAAGCTGTCAGCTTGGTGAGTAGTTTTCGTCATTGGTAATTAGGAACACGTGTGTGGTAGTGGATTGGGGTAATTGGTCTCCTTTGCTTCACACAATTTGTGATCTTGCGGTGCTGGCGATGGCACTGTGAACCCCAGGCTGGGCAGGAAGCGTGTGGGGGCGCAGCCCCGGTGGTGAGAGGGACGTGTGCCACAAAACAAGCACAGTGTGTGTGTGACTGCTCTGCCCAGTCCACAGGGGGGTAATTTGTCCCCCGACTGACGGTGATCAACTCCTGACACTTCCAACATGCTGGAAGCATGCATCCAGAATGTCTGACATGGAGGAGAGAGATGGAAGAGTGGAAAGAAGAGAGGGTTGCTGGTACTTTTATTACTAAAGTTTTGTTGCTTTTTGCAAAGATGCACTGTACCATATATGGTTAAGGTAGCAGAAACTACAGCTGTGGTCAGTGCCTTATGTCACCTTAACTGTCTTTGAAGCTTTGCTGTGGGAGTGAATGGAAATATAGTTCTGTTGTTCCAACATTATGACACTAACTGGCCAGAATGTTGATCTACTGGCAGTCACATCCTTGTTACTCATGAGTCCAATGATAGTGATGTCATCGGCAAATTTGATTCAATTGCTGACCTGTCTGGTTGTGCAGTCATGGGTGAATAGTGAGTACAGCTTTGGGCTCATACAGCAGCCTTGTGGAGCTTTTGGTGTCAGAGGTGATGACATCTTGCTACCAGTTCTCACCACCTGTGTTCTTCCTGTTATGTCCAATATCCAGTTGCAGATGCAATTGGGCAGGCTCAGTTCCCTTGGTTTGAAGACCAGCTTGGCATGGATGATGGTGTTAAAGGCTGTGGTCTATAATCAGCATCTTGCAGCTTCCCAGGAGTCTTTGTAACTCTTCCTGAGTCTCTTCTCCAGGAAGGTGCTAGTGTTGTGGGCAGAACAGGAATTTCAGCTGATGCAGGATTATCTGAACCAGCTGGAACAAGCGTTGGTGAATTCAGTTCACTGGTGTTGTCAGTGGCATCTCTGACACTACTTTCCTGCTGCAACAGACCTTCTCCGCTGGGTGACTTGGGGATGAGTTGTAGGTGTCCTCTCTTCCGACGGGCCAGTGTGCCTTGTTCTGTTTTCACCAGATATGACCTTTGCTCTGGCGCTCTGGAAACAACAACAGCAAGTGTTCTCCAGTTCTTCTCCCCATCCAGCTTGACTCAGATGCTCTGGCCTGGATGTAACTCAGATAAGTTAGGTGCTGAATGTCTTTTGTTATAGAAAAATCTGTAGGCCTGCTTTGCTTGTTTATCTTTTTTTCTGTGCCTGCTTGTGATCAATGTGGCTGAGCTGTATTTTCTTTATCAGAGTTACAATTTTTGTCCTAACCTGTTGTCCTTTTGCAAGCTGAGCAGGGCTCTGTCCAGTTACATGTATGGGTGTGGCTCTGTAATTCAATAGGGCTAGGTGTGGGCCGGGCTGTCTCAAAATCTGTATTTCAGACTGTATTGCTCTCACAGCAGCACCGTTCGCCTGATTGTAGAAACTATGCGGTGTATATGGTAGTCGTGACATGGTGTGTGGCCAGCCATAACGCACAAGCTTTAATCCTGAAACTCTGATTGTCTAATGACGGCTCTAAGGTGTTCATCATGTTCTTCTTTTGTATTTCCATATAGAAGCATATCATCCATTACTGCTTCTGTGCCTTTGAGATCTTTCAACAGGGTGGTCATTTCTCTCTGGAAGATTTCAGGAGCTGAAGTTGTTCCAACTGGTAATCTCTGAAAACAAAATCATCCCACTGGAGTGAAGAATGTAGTCAGCTTCTGGCAGCTGGGGCCGAGTGGTATTTGCCAAAACCCACCAGAGGCGTCGAGAGTAGAAAAGACAGTGGCCCCCGACAGCTTTGGAGCAATGTCTTCCAAGGTACAGTAGGTAAGATAAATCTCTCTCTTTTCACAGCCTCATTCAGTCTCTTTAAATCCACACAGATCTGCACATTGCCGTGTCTTTTGATGCCTAGCAACCAGTCAGTGGCTTCAGAGACCTTCTTGATGATCATCAGACATTGCATCTAGACACAAAAGGCTCATTGAATTTAGCAATGATCGCATCAAAGTAGTTATTCTTTGCCCCAATTAAAAGTACTGAAAATAGGTTGAGACTGGGGCCTCTGAGTGGCTTGTGGGATAAATTGCTGCCTACGGGTCCTGAGGTCAGGGGTTTGATTCCTGGCCTTGCCATTCCCAACCATGGCCAGAGGCTCCATTGGCGAGGCAACAATTGGCCAATGGAGGGGGGTTCAATACAGAGTAGGTCAGGCTACAATCTCTAGTTGGTCCATCGCTAGGTCCATCGTTTGTGCGGTAGCACAAACCAATTGTACGCTGACTACGTCTTCTTCCGGCATCATAGGCAGCGTGCGGTTGCAACGTGAAAAGGAAGCGATAGTGTTGACACATGATTTGGAGGAGTCACGTGTGCGACCTCTCCTCCCATAGCTGTCAGGGGTGGGGTGCTGCGGTGTGATCAACCAGTTTGTTTGAACATTCAGGTTGGGTTTGAATGTTTTTTTTTGGGAAAAAAGGGGAAAAATCAGGGATTCAAATAAAAAAAAAAATAGGTTGAGCCTCCTTGCCCATTGCAGAAAACAAAGTACATGTAACTTGTACATCACTGTTCGCCCTGATCCAACTTTGATGTGATTCAAAAACAGGAAAATCTCTGCATCCAGCTTGGCCACTCAAATTGAGCAAAAAAGACTTGTGTTTCTCAGGGAGAGAGGCATCAATGGTAATGTTTATGTTGGGGCCTCTGTAGTTTGCTATAGCTTGTAAATCTTTATTTCGTACAGTTCCTTGTCAGCAGATATGAAAGCCAATCTCCATTCTCTATCATGGATCTCTGTTGAACCATATCATATAAAATGTAAAATATAATGTATATTATAAATGTAAAATCATATAAAATATAAAACCAGTATTATTAAAATATAAAGTGGGGTCCAAAAGTCTGAGATCACTAGAATTGCTTATATTTTCCAGTCTTTTATAATTTAATACATTTTTCATTAGAAGTTATATTAACAATTTGAGTGAAAGTTTAAATATTTGAAAAATGAATATGAATTTTCAGAATGTATTAGAATTTAGTCATCCTCTTGCTTTAATGTCAGCATGCACTGGAGCTTGTATGGACTCCACAAGTCTGTGCAAAACTTGATGGTTCATGTTATCCCATGGTCTTCAAGTGCACAAAATCTTCTTGGCCCTTAAGTGCCCCCATACATGTTCAATGGGGTTTGGCTTTTGTACAAAAGAGTTGACATGGTCAATGTCACACATTTTCTTAAATTAGATCTAGAAATGTCATGCAGAATTTTAAATATTTAGTTCTTTTTAAATATCATCAATATTTTGTATTACATGTTTTTTTTTCTCAAAAATACAAAATCCCAAAACATTCTGTTTTTTTCTAGGTTTACAATTAAAACGTTTGAAAAAAAAAGTGTTTGGTGTGGTCTTTTGGACCCCACTGTATGTTACTGGGTTTATGGTTAAAGTTCATGTGGCAACCAATGCAAGAATATAGTCCTGTTATTTATAAATGTTAAATATACCACAACACAGCCTTAAGTCAAGAAACAGACCTACACCTATTTGCCTCAACCTTGATGTTGGACCATTTTATCTTCATTTCAATCCATGTGTATACCCACGGAATTGCCAGCTGTGGTAACCTCCTGCCATGCAATATTTTTTATTATTTGTTACTCTGGTGCCATGGCTACCAAAAATTATGTTTCTCTAATCTCTATTTCAGGCGCTAAAGCTTTGATTTCACACTCCCCGAAGTTTATTTTTTCCCTCTCTTTGCTTCCAATATTGCATTTATAGTCATTACTCTGTCCTACCCTTTATTATTTCTTCCTGTTTGTCAGGGAGATTGTCCTTGCCACTGTTGCCTTGGCTTGCTCCAAGGGGTTTTCAGGCCAGGGATGAATTGCAAAGCTGCTTTGTGACAACTTGTTGTAAAAAGCGTAATACAAATACAATTGAATTGAATTGAATTTATAGATATTGCTTAATTGATTTCAACTTCCACAGCACTATATATGCTTAAATGTGGGTGTTTCGGGGTGTGGCTGTTGCAGGATTCATTGTGATTTATAATGAAAACGTGTGTGTGGGGGGAGTGCCTCCTATCTAACTGGGTTCATCAGAGCTGAGGGAAGCCTGGGGACACTGAGAAGGTTGTGGCCAAGGAGGCTGTGGTTTATTTGTAGCCCAAGACAAATGCAAAGACAGCTTCTCCACATGATGGATATGCAGTTGAATGCTCTGGAGTCACTCTGCCCATCTCTGTAGAACCATTAGGTTGTGTTTTCCCTTTTGCTCTAAGGTTATGTATGAGTGAATGTCTGTGTGTGCATATGACACGTGTACTCTTTGTGAATATATTTTTATGTACCATCATCAGACAATAGGAATGCTTTCATGTGTTTGTATTTCGAACAGTCTATACGGCCTTGAGAAAAAAGGAAAAGACAAAACACCAAGCCAGTATGATGGGTGACCATAATGGAGCCTTACAGGGTCAACATTTTAAGCATCTAGAGTACAGTAACTCTATGTCAAACATTTATTTTAAAAATAAATAGTTCAAAGATATTTTTTTTCAGTTCAGGATTATTTTACACCAGTAACTACAAGAAAACCACATTCATATATATAGCTTGTGATGAAATGTATATCAAACTGTTCATGTCTGTATAATACAGTAACTTGAGAGGAATGAATCAGTCATAGTTCTGTTGTAATTATACAATTTTCTGACTTTGCAATATTAATTTACAGAGTAACTCACTTTGTGCAAGAGAAAGGGAGCCTGAAAGCAGAAAGCGTGCTCCATTTAAAGTGTGCACTATAGTCTGTCAGTAGTTATATATTCTATTTTCTTTAAATGGGCCATGAATTTAAATTCATTTCTGACTTTGGTATTTGTTTCCAGTTCACTCTAGATTTTATTTTCTATAGTAACAATTTGTGAGCCATCAGCTGTTTCCAGGCTTTCACACCAAACATGCACAAAATAATTGCAAAAACAATTTCTCAACATTTCGTTAAAATTCACCAAATATTTTAGAGCAGTAATGGGCTAAACTGTGTACAAATCCTTTTTGAAAACATGAGCACCATACTGCAGAACATGCATAACACAAACTGCTTGAATACAGACCTGGGAATATGAATGAGCTACAGCATGAAAATAATTATTTTACTGGAAGTTAAATAGTGAAAAAGTTATTTTTACTGGATTATTCAATGTAAACATATTTTTTGGATTTCTTTAGTGTGTTATGACAACAGGTGTGACTTTGCTGAGCTTGCACCTGAAGTTGTTCAGGAAGAGTGTCCTAATAGCATTGTCCCTCAGGCCATAAATCAGGGGACTCAGACATCGAGGAAGAATTATAAATATGGTGAAGTTGAAGAATTGCAGGTGCACAAACACGGCAGTGCCAGCAGTGGCCATCAAACTCTCAAAGATGCCATATAAAAAAGAGGTGAGGCACAGACCCAGCTGAATCAGGTGGAGCAGCACAGTCTTGTGGGCCTTCCTGGCTGAGTCCTTGTCTGAGGAAACAGATCGTGCTGCTACTGTAATGCTGATGTAAGTATAGATGATTATTACAGCCACAGTGATTAAGTAAAAATTATTGAGCCCCTCAGCCAAGCTGACCTGCCACTGGGCAATAAATAGTTGCTCCCTTGTGCAAAATGTGATTGTGGTGAAAGACTGCGGAACCATCACAACGGTATATAACATGTCAATAATGAAGTTTAGAGAGCTGATGATCCAGACTACTCCAATGGCGACATATGTCCTTCTCTGAGTGGCGATCTGTGTGTGTCGCAGAGGGAAGCGAATAGCCACATAACGCTCCAGTGACATCACTGCCAGGTTCAAGGGGGTGTGGGTGTGTGTGATCAGGGACAACATTACTGACAGCGCACAAACAGCTTTGGTTAAGTAAAGGTCTGCCAAGGCGAATGAAAACAGCACTGCATTGTTCATCAGATTGACAGAATCACTGAACAGCATGTTGGCAAAGAGAATGTAGCGAGAGGTTTCCCTGAAGTTGGGTTTACTCCTCAGAGTGAAGAGCATGATGCTGTTTACATAGGTGAAGAAAACAGATGTAGACATGACCACAATGACTCTTGCGATGGCCCAATGATCCATTGACACACGGCTGTCTTGGAGGTGTACAATTGTGAAATCTTCAGAGGAAACATTAATCTCCATTGACAACTGAAATTAAGTGAAAATATGATGTTAACCAGCAGTTAAATGTTTTTTGCAATTAACTGATAAATTCTACTCAATGAAACACATGCAAATCACTAAGAATAATTGGACAACTCCATAAACATATTATATACCAGTACTATTATAAATCATGCTAAAATGCTTTGAGCTAAGTAGTATACGTCAATAGAAGATACGAAGCTGGGTGCATTTAAAATGAAAATCATATCACAAAGGGAAAGTGACCAAAAAAAGGATGAAAGGGGAAGTATTCCTGATATTGGTTTTACTCCTCAAGAAAATAAATAAAAAATTAAGTAAATGTGGTTTACCTAGGTGTAGAACAGAGAAGTGGAATACACCAGAATTACCTTTGTACACAGATGGCTTGATTGTGTATGAATGTAAACTCTTCAGATAAAAAAGCTTGGCCATGGCAAAACTCTCTAAATATAAAACCACCAAATCACCATACATACAAACATAACTGAAATGTTTCACTTAAAATAAGTAGCCCAGTTCAGGTAGACAGAAGAATGTATACTGAAAAGCTGTATGCATTTAAAAATTGAATCAAAATCAAAAACATCATGAAGTAAGGAACGTGTTGCAGGAAAGAAATAACAGGCAGACCTTTTTAAGGAGGTTCAGCAGCTGGGTCCGTATCTGACAGTCCATGTGCTGCTGAGTTTGCTTTTTATAAGTGGATGAGATAAAATGATGTCATGCAGTCATCACTAGGGTATGTGAGATTACAAACTTTGGAGACATGAGGTTGGTGACTGGCCTCTGATCATTGTAAAAGAGGTGAATAACACATGACCCACACACATTTCTAAAGCATTTTTAGAGTCCTTACTAGATCCAAGGTTTGAACATATTTCAACCTACAGGGAAATGAATCATGCAGTTATTGCTAGGGTATATGAGATTACATTTTGAGACCTGACGTGAATTATTCAGTAAAAGGTGATTAATGAGTCATGACCCACAGAAATCAGGAAAAAATATTTTATTTGTAAAGCACATTTAGCCTCAGAATAATTCCAGAGGGACATATGTTTTCACCAAAGGTTAACCAAAGGTTTTTCGATGGGAAAATGAAGGCTATAGGGGCCCATATATTCCTGGTATACAGGTAATTGTATTCCCTGTGATGTTGGTCTGGGTATTATGAAAGACTATCAGGTTTATTGAGATGAGTTATATGAGATTTCTCAATCATACACTGGCTTAAACAGGAAAGGCCATATTTTACATTATGCACTTCAGGTGTGTAGCCATAGTTATGCACTTATCTCATATTGTCCTAAAATATACTATTATTGAGTTGTACAGAAACTGGAAGTGAGGTGAAGGGAACACCCCTCACTGTGTTTCTGCTTACCTACTGGAGTGTAAATGTAAACTTTCCAAGGGAAATGACTCTGTCTACTATAGATAGATCTATCAACAGAATGATATATTTTTCATGATGCCTGAGAGACACGAGACTTTGACTATTTCAATCTGTTGAACAGGTTTAATCTCTGAATAAAATAAATGAACCTGTTAAACCATTGCATTAAATTACAAGTAAAGAGACTTACAACTCAAGTGCATTAAGTCAGAAATGAGAGTGCTAAAAGTCCTACAGAAGGGTAAAAATCCAAAGTGCCAGAAGGGATAGCATACACAGACCATGTGAATGACCTATTCGAAAAACAAAAAGAGCAAACATCAGTAACAAAAGCTACAGCAACAATCATAAAAACTGTTAAATTAATCATGCATCTTTTGCCCTCAATCAACTAACACATGGAGTTAACATATGTACAGTAAAGTTAAAAGTGGGTAGTTCTATTAAACAGGAGTGCCATTAAATTCAGTAACATTTGTCTTGAATTTAATATCAAACATATTGAACATGTACATACATATACATTTTACTGAAATGACAAACAAATGTTGCTCGGTTCAGTATTGTGTTCCAGAAGGTGATGAAACAGGGGAGAGGACCTTGCTGCAGAGAAAACCTGGTCCCTGCTCTGTCAGTCCCTTAGTAGCAAGTTGCTGCAGAAAAGCTCCAGAGGGCAGTGAAATATTTTGGTTCTGCTCAGCTCCCTTGCTCCATCATTTGCTCTCTCATATATTATTAATTTCCCTCTTTTTTGGGTCATGGGTTGTGTCTCTTGATTTGTGATGCAGGGTTTTTAGCTGGGAGGTGCAGGCCTATGTCAGGACTCAGTGACACAGACAGCAAAGATTTCTGAGCAACCATGATTCATGAACCATGAACCATGAACCATGACAACAGGAAAAAAGACATGGGAAATTATATTTAGTTACTGCATCACAGGGTAATCAAACTAAGAAAGAACACTGCTATATATGAATGGAATATATACAAATGGATTCTTTGCATTGAGTGTCTTTTACTGAACATTAGCTAGTATATCAACAACTGTGGAAGTGTCTCTCTAACATGGAAGTGTGTTCTGGCCGACATGTGCAATGCAGACATTTTCGCCAGTGAACATCTATTCAGAATTATCCATTCTCTCCAAAGTCAGCGCAGTGATCAAGACTACATATCCTCAACATTTCTCCTGGATAAGTACTATCCCCCACCCATCCCATTCCACTTACAAAATTTGTAAGCTGGATGAATGTTTTTGAATACACACACAAACACACACACTCATGCATATATAAATATATGAATATTTTTTATACACAAACGTTTTCTCTGAATATTTAACTTTAGCTACTGCCTTTAGTAATGTTATTTAACCAGTGATTAACTGGTAATTAATGTTAATTAAATCATTTCAATGGTTACTGTCAATGGCACCCAGAACCAGAGACAGATCTTTGAATTTGACAGGAGATATCAAGTATTGATTTTCCCTAACAACCACCCATCCAGAGGGATCCCCATGGAACATTGAAGGAATGACAGAGTAAGGGAACCCAAATTGTCTGTTACAGCCTAGCAGGATAAGAATCATTTATGGCTGCATTCCTCTTTGATGAGGCACAGGTGAGGTATGAGTGATGTTTTGTCCAAGTGACATGGTCTTGATGTGGAACAAAAGTCATTTAAGAAGAATTCAGATATTTGATCCATTATCTTTATATAGTTTTCGCTGTAAAAGTCTCAACACCACAAATCTATTTAAATTGTGATGTGTATTGCCAAGACTGGTCAAATAATCAAATGAGTTGTCATCAGAGTCTGACCTGCCACTTAGTGTCAGTGTCTTTCTGCAAGCTGAACCCCAAACAGTGGCCACAACCTGCTGTCAGCCCAGCAACCTGGACAGTGGCTGCCAGCAAATTGCCAATTGCAAGAGTGTGCAAAATTCAAAGCATGCATCCACTACAGCTATTCTGGGGCAATCAGGGAAAACTAGAAAAGTCGGAAAGCGGCTCTGCTCAGGGAAGAAGAACGCACCTCCTTCCAAGTGTGTCATGTGAGCTAACTGTTGTGCATGTTTTTTTTCCCCAACAGAAACCAGTAACCCAAACGAGTGTGAAACCATTGACAAGGGCCCGGTAAACCACCTGCAGAGTGGATAGAACTGAGTGCCCGTCTCTTTGAAGCTGGGCCTAAAAAGACTCACCATCAGCTTGTTTTATGTGGTAGTTTTTGTTCTAATTTTTATTTTTACTTGTGTAAAGCCAGCCATTATTTGTTAATGACTTGTACCAAAGTGCACTGACTGAGTTTTGTTCATGTTTTCTTTATTTCTTTTCTAAAATAAACTGATTGTATCTTGGCACAATCTCATTTTTGTACTTCTTGCCTCTCCGCCTACTCCGTACACCCCCTGTATGTGTCACAGTGGTGGAGAATTCAGGTATAAGCATGTAGTAGAGTGTAGTAAGAATAAAATGCAGTACACATCCCAGGAGTTCAAGCCTTGCCCTCGACTTGCGGGTCTGGGGCATAGGTGATAGCTATGACTTTTGTTAATTTAACCAGTGCTGCTTTCATGTTTTTCCTGTGCTTGCTAGTCTGCAACAAATAAAGCACACGCTGAGGGCACTGGTGGAGGCCAATTTTGGCTTAGCTAGTTGTGGGACCTGCCAGAGTGGGCTAACATCGTCACCCCCTGGTGGGAGATCCTGGTGTGAGTGGGGCTGTCCCCTCAAACCTTGGGGTAGCAGGTGGATGCCTGGGTCTCCCAGCAGGGGGAGAATGCCCGGAGTCAGATGGCTACCCTGCTGCAGCTTGTAACGCAGTACCTCCACCCAGATCGTCTTACAGTGACCGAGATTGTGGTGTGGATGGCTATGGACCGCTATCTCAGGGCTCTATCCTATGAACGTAAGAAGGTGTTGTTGTGCTTGCTGGCTGTAAATTTGACCTTGGTTTTTTCATTAAAATGGGCTTGTCACCCTGTGAACTGTACGCTCTAGTGCCTTTTGTCTCATTGTGCTGCCCCATCTTGCTGACACACCTCATTTGGCATCACAATACATATACATTTCTGTGTGAATGATAATCATTTTACTGAATGGCCGACAAACATATGTTGCTTGGCTCATTATTATGTTCCAGAAGGTGATGAAACCGGAGAGAGGACCTTGCTGCAGAGAAAACCTGGTCCCTGCTCCATAGGCCCCATGTCGTGTGAGTAGCAGGCAGCTTCAGAAAAGCTCCAGAGCGCAGTGAAATATTTTGGTTTGGCACAGCTCCCTTGTGTGGTCTTTAGCTCTCTCATACATTATGTATGTCCCACTCCTTTTGGGTTGTGGGTGTAGCTGTGTCCATGTGTTTCTTTCCTGCGTTTCTCCATTGAGATAATGTGGAGGGGTTTTGCTGGAAACTGGAGGCCTCTGTCAGGACTCAGTGACACAGACCGCAAAGAGTACTGAAC